>CM046441.1:64365081-64719498 GCA_025506515.1 Flaveria trinervia
CCGTTCGTACTTTTACATGATCACACATCATACATACACATAGATAATATCATTATTATCTTCTTCATTCGTTCATTCGTTCTTCCATTACCTTACTTGCGCATCGGACATCATCCCAAACCAATACCATGTGCTACACCCCGGTTAGTCGTAGCTACCGGGCCGAAGTCAACAAATGACAGCTAAACGTATGCCACGGTACTAGGAGTAACCATCAGTCTTAGCTACTGGGCCGAAGTCAACGAATGACAGCTAAACGTATGCCACAGTACTAGGGGTGAGCGGTAGAGGTTCTACATTTTGGGTCAATCATCAAGAAGGACCAGTATCCGATGTGTGCAAGACGTTTCATTCATCATGTTCCTCTTTCTTTATCTTTCACTTTACGTTACATAATACTTCGTTCAGTCATCATAACAACTAAAGCCACAGGAAAGATATTATACATCATCATAAGGAACATTAACATGCATCAACATCACATCATACAGGGCTACATCATACATACATAACAAGCCTAAACATGACATCATCATCATCATGCCCAACATGCTTTCTAAGACCTCGATCATCGTCTTAAAAACTCTTATGGGAACCTTTACATCAAAACTTACATCTGCACTTTCCCTCGAAAGTCAGAAGTCAATCTACACCTTCCTCAAGTTCAACAGCCCTATTCGGGCGTATGGACACCCTTCAGTCGCATTGCCTCCATGCGACTGAACATCATGCGATTGAACTAATGCGGATGAACACCTATGCGAATGAACATCCAGTCGTGCGAATGGACCCTCAGTCGCATGACCCCCATGCGACTGGCCCTCCAGTCGTGCGAATGAACCCAATCGTGCGAATGGACCCCAATCACACCCTAATCGGCCGTATGGCCTCCATTCGGCCTCCAGTCGGTCGCCTAGCCCTAACTGATGCAGAATGCAGTTCAACCCGACTGCAGCCGAGGGTTTTCGGCCCCCAAACTTATCTAAACCCATTTTAAGCCTAAATCGACCATCCTAAACCTTAGGGATGCATACCTAACATCATTCAAGCACAACCAAGCAAGAAATCAAGTCAAAATCACGTCATACATATACATACACATACATAAACGGGTCAACTTACACACATACGAAAAACTCGATGTCAGATGTTTTCCAGCCCCAAATCGTTTGAAAACAAGTAAAAGAGGGGTCCTAGAACTCACCTAAACGAGCACAACAACAAGAGCTTCGATTCGGCTTGCTTCACGACGATTTTGGCGACCCGAACCAACACTTTTTCCTCTTTTTCTCCTCTTTCTCTCTATTCTTCTCTTTGTAGCTGAAATGTGAGTGTGGGGAGAGTGGGCTGCCCTCTCCCTACATGTCACCACATTTCCCAATTTTCTTCGCTGGCGGGTTTGGTCCCTCGACTTTGGACTTTATTTTCTTTTCTTTCGCCACCGGCTTCAAAATAATAAATATTCGGGCGTTACAAGTCCACCCCCCTTAAATAGGTTTCGTCCCCGAAACCTGTTATTCGTCGAACAAACGCGGATAATGCTGTCTCATTTCTTCTTCGGTCTCCCACGTTGACTCGGATCCCTTCCTATGCTTCCACTGTACACGCACAAGAGGAACCACTTTATTCCTTAGCCTCTTTTCCTTACGATCAATGATTGCCACTGGTTGCTCCACATAGTTGAGCCGTTCGTCTACTTCAATATCTTCCAATGGGACAATCATATCTTCATCTGCTAAGCACTTCCTTAAATGAGATACATGGAATGTCGGTGAATTCCACTTAACTCATCCGGCAACCCCAATCTATAGGCCACCTCTCCTACTCGAGCAACGATTCGGAAAAGGCCTATATATCTTGGGCTCAACTTGCCCCGCTTTCTGAATCTGATAATACCCTTCCAAGGTGAGACCTTCAACATAACCCGGTCACCCACCTGAAACTCAATTGGCCTACGTCGCTTATCGGCATACGACTTCTGTCTATCTTTGGCTGCCTTCATGAAGGCTTTAATCTTTTCAAGCTTCTCTGTCGTAGCCTCGATTACCTCGACGCTCCCCAATTCCTTCTGACCAATATCACCCCAACAAACGGGTGTTCTGCATCTCCTACCGTATAGCATCTCATATGGTGGCATACCAATACTGGCATGATAGCTGTTGTTGTATGAGAATTCGGCTAACGGTAAGTGGTCATCCCAACTTCCACCAAAATCGATCACACATGCCCGGAGCATGTCTTCCAGTGTCTGAATGGTCCTTTTTGATTGACCATCAGTCTGGGGATGATAAGCCGTGCTAATATGTAACCTCGTCCCCATAGCGTCGTGGAATTTCTTCCAAAATTTAGATGTAACCGAGTGTCACGATCAAACACAATAGACACCGGCACACCATGACGAGCTACAATTTCCTTGATGAACAGATCAACCAACCTCTCAGATGAATACGTCTCGCGGATCGGTAGAAAATGAGCGCTCTTCGTCAGACGATCGACTATTACCCATATGGCATCATACCCTTTTGGGGTACGTGGCAGCTTCGTAATGAAGTCCATGGTGATGTGCTCCCATTTCCATTCTGGTATATCCAAAGGTTGTATCTTCCCATACGGCTTTTGATGCTCTGCCTTCACCTGTAAGCAAGTAAGGCACTTACTCACATACTCCACCACGTCACGCTTCATACCCGGCCACCAATAATCTTTCTTCATGTCATGGTACATTTTCGTGGCACCAGGATGAATGGAGTATCTAGTCTTGTGGGCTTCATCCATTATCTTCACCCGTAGATCCCCAAAACGAGGAATCCACACACGACCGAATCGAGTTCTAACACCGAGTGTGTTTTCACCCAATTCCCCAACCAGACCTCTCATTCTTTCCGAGTTAAGGTGATCTTCTTTCAATGCCTCATCTTGAAACTCCTTAACTTGCTTCATCACATCGGAGGTCATGATTAATTGATAAGCTTTCACCCGAATCGGTTCGGGCCTTTCCTTTCGGCTAAGGGCATCCGCCACCACATTAGCTTTGCCTTGATGGTAATGGATCTCGCAATCATAATCCTTTATAAGTTCCAACCATCGCCTCTGCCTCATGTTCATGTCTTTTTGCTCGAAGAAGTACTTCAAGCTCTTATGATCGGTGAATATGGTGCACTTCGTCCCGTAGAGATAGTGCCTCCAGATCTTCAATGCAAAGACCACGGCTGCTAGCTCCAAGTCCTGAGTAGGATAATTGACCTCATGAACCTTTAACTGTCGAGATGCATAGGCTAGAACCTTCCCTCTCTGCATTAACACACACCCCAACCCCGAGTAGGAAGCATCAGAATAACCACTAGATCTTCACTTCCATCGGGTAATGACAGAACAGGAGCTCGAGTCAGTCTTGCCTTCAGCTCTTCGAACGCCTTCTCTTGAGCTTGACCCCATACAAACTTCACATTCTTTCGGGTCAACTTAGTTAGTGGAGAAGCAATCTTAGAGAAGTCTTGGATGAATCTTCTATAGTAGCCCGCCAAGCCCAAGAAACTACGGATCTCGGATGGCGCCTTTGGTGACTTCCATTGCATAACCGCCTCCACCTTCGCTGGGTCAACCATAATCCCATGAGGGTTCACCACATGACCCAAAAACTGAACTTCGCGCAACCAGAATGCGCACTTGGAGAATTTAGCATACAGTTCCTCCCTTCTCAACGTCTCTAGAACCTCTCGAATGTGACCGGCATGCTCAATCTCGCTCTTTGAATAAATCAGGATATCATCAATAAACACAATTACTGATTTATCCAACATAGACCGACACACACGATTCATCAGATCCATAAAAGCAGCTGGCGCGTTGGTCAAACCAAAGGACATGACAAGAAACTCATAATGACCATAGCGCGTGCGGAAAGCTGTTTTAGGGATATCTTGTTCCTTCACCTTCAACTGATGATAGCCAGACCGAAGATCTATTCTTGAAAACCAACTGGCACCCTGAAGCTGATCGAACAGATCATCTATCCTCGGTAAGGGGTAGCGGTTCTTCACTGTCAACTTGTTCAGTTCGCGGTAATCAATGCACATCCTCATACTACCATCCTTCTTCTTTACAAATAGGACCGGAGCACCCCAAGGAGAGATACTCGGTCTAATGAACCCCTTATCAAGCAGCTCTCGCAGCTGCTCCATCAACTCTTTCATCTCGGTTGGAGCCAATCGATACGGTGCCTTGGCAACAGGTTGGGCACCCGGTATCAGATCAATTTGAAATTCAATCTCTCTGTCAGGTGGCACTCCTGATAAGTCTTTTGGGAACACGTCTGGAAAGTCACACACAACCGTACATCGGCTAGTTGTGGTGTTGGTGTATCCACATCTTTTACATAGGCCAAGTAAGCACTACATCCACGCCTCATACACTTTCCTGCCGCCGCCATTGAGATCACCTTCGGGATTGTAGTAACCCGATCACCATAAACCGTTACCAAACTTTCGTCAGGCGCTGTCAACCGAACCATTTTCTTGCGACACACAATGTTCGCCTCGAAGTCCGCCAACCAATCCATCCCAAGAACCAATCGAAACCACCCAAGGTCATCACAAACGGTCTAACAGGAAACTTATGACCCTCAAGTTCCACATCACAATTCTCTATCATCTCAGAAATCCTGGTAGACTTACCTATGGCAGTTTCTACATCAAAGGGCGCATCAACATGTCTACTACTAACAGGCAGCTTAGCACAGAAAGCAGCAGAAATAAAACTCTTACTAGCACCCGAATCGAATAACACAGAAGCTAAAGTCTGGTTCACTAGAAACGTACCGGACACAACGTCAGGGTCCGTCCTAGCCTCCTCCTGTGTCATGGTGAACGCCCTGGCGCTCGCCCTCGTTTAATACATATATATGTATATATATACATATGTATATATATGTATATGTATATACATACATATATATGTATATATATATATATATACATATATATGTATGTATATGTATATATATATATATATATATATATATGTATGTATATGTATATATATAGATCTATATGTATATATATGTATATATATATACATATATATATGTATATATACATATATATGTATATATATACATATATATGTATATATATACATATGTGTATATATATATGTATATACATATATATATATATATAGATATATATAGTGGAGGGATAAAATAAAAACCACCTTTATAATTGAAAACCATAAAAACCACTCTCAACCAATCAAATTTTTTTCTTTTAAACCTTTTATTTTATATTTAAAAGGTTAATAAGGTAATTTTGACACATTTTCATTTTTGGTAATTATTTATTCCATTGATGTCTGATTTCCAATTACACAACCCTTAATTTACCCAAATCATATCAGAATTGAGACGACCCAGAAGTTTTAATCTCCAATTTGACTTTGAAATCGTCGTCTCCGGAGGCTAAGCATGTTGTCACACCCCAACCTTGACGGCGGAAACGTCGAGATGTGAGGGTTACAATTGTTCACAGCCACATAACGCTATTTATTAAATCCAAATATATTATGTAAGGCCCCGTTCCCAGGACGCTTACAGCTGGGTTCTCATCTCACATAAAGCATATAATTACATTTGTATTTAATGAATCGCAACGGAAAACTAAACAAACTTTCATTTCCATGTAAATGCTTTTGCAAACTAATATAACATTCATTACAAAAATTGTTTGTTCGAATTACAATGAAAAAACATTAATCAAAAGAATGCCATCCCAAAAAGGCTGAGTAGTCGCCCGTGCCATCCTCAGCAATCATTACCTGCCAACTGGAAACACATCAAAGTCAGCGTTGCTGAGTGAGTTCTAGTTTTATAAATAAAACATACTTTACTTTCATATAAAACCGTTCGTACTTTTACATGATCACACATCATACATACACATAGATAATATCATTATTATCTTCTTCATTCGTTCATTCGTTCTTCCATTACCTTACTTGCGCATCGGACATCATCCCAAACTAATACCATGTGCTACACCCCGGTTAGTCGTAGCTACCGGGCCGAAGTCAACAAATGACAGCTAAACGTATGCCACGATACTAGGAGTAACCATCAGTCTTAGCTACTGGGCCGAAGTCAACGAATGACAGCTAAACGTATGCCACAGTACTAGGGGTGAGCGGTAGAGGTTCTACATTTTGGGTCAATCATCAAGAAGGACCCAGTATCTGATGTGTGCAAGACGTTTCATTCATCATGTTCCTCTTTCTTTATCTTTCACTTTACGTTACATAATACTTCGTTCAGTCATCATAACAACTAAAGCCACAGGAAAGATATTATACATCATCATAAGGAACATTAACATGCATCAACATCACGTCATACAGGGCTACATCATACATACATAACAAGCCTAAACATGCAACATCATCATCATCATGCCCAACATGCTTTCTAAGACCTCGATCATCGTCTTAAAAACTCTTATGGGAACCTTTACATCAAAACTTACATCTGCACTTTCCCCCGAAAGTCAGAAGTCAATCTACACCTTCCTCAGGTTCAACAGCCCTATTCGGGCGTATGGACACCCTTCAATCGCATTGCCTCCATGCGACTGAACATCATTGGATTGAACTAATGCGGATGAACACCTATGCGAATGAACATCCAGTCGTGCGAATGGACCCTCAGTCGCATGACCCTCATGCGACTGGCCCTCCAGTCGTGCGAATGAACCCCAATCGGGCGAATGGACCCCAATCGTACCCTAATCGGCTGTATGGCCTCCATTCGGCCTCCAGTCGGTCGCCTAGCCCTAACTGATGCAGAATGCAGTTCAACCCGACTGCAGCCGAGGGTTTTCGGCCCCCAAACTCATCTAAACCTATTTTAAGCCTAAATCGACCATCCTAAACTTTAGGGATGCATACCATAACATCATTCAAGCACAACCAAGCAAGAAATCAAGTCACAATCGCGTCATACATATACATACACATACACAACGGGTCAACTTACACACATACGAAAAACTCGATTTCAGATGTTTTCCAGCCCCAAATCGTTTGAAAACAAGTAAAAGAGGGGTCCTAGAACTCACCTAAACGAGCACAACAACAAGAGCTTCGATTCGGCTTGCTTCACGACGATTTTGGCGACCCGATCGACCCGAACCAACACTTTTTCCTCTTTTTCTCCTCTTTCTCTCTATTCTTCTCTTTGTAGCTGAAATGTGAGTGTGGGGAGAGTGGGATGCCCTCTCCCTACATATGTCACCACATTTCCCAATTTTTCTTCGTTCGCGGGTTTGGTCCCTCGACTTCTGGACTTTATTTTCTTTTCTTTCGCCACCGGCTTCAAAATAATAAATATTCGGGCGTTACATATTAATCATAAGATTCAATTGTAACATTACAAGCAAAAGTTTCTACAAGGAATGGATTATGTACAAATGCTACAACCAATATGAACATCCATTTTATCTCTAGGTCCAATCCTAAATGTGATAAGCTTCAAAGAGTAGAACATATACTTGAGGTATTCCTGAAACATGTTAAAAATAAAAGGTCAACATAAAAATATTGGTGAGCATTCCATAGTTTTTAATACATAGATTATATAAAAGATGGCAATTCAAGTCATAAGTTAGTGAATAAAAGTGATTAGTGATGTTATGAACAATGCAACAATCAAACCTCGACAAAGTTTTACAAGTCTCAAACGTTTACAAGATTATACGATCAGCTAAGTGTACTTGGATCAACCAAAGCAGGCTTGTCTTGCCTATAGATCTATGACTTCGCTGGGCTAGCAATAGTTAATGATTGTACATATAACGCCATAACATGGTAACCACAAAAGTTCAACTAACCACAACTTTGCATGATGAATTGCCATAAAGATTACAAGTCTCAAATAAGTTTACAAGTGCAATGATAATAAGTTAAAATTTATTCACCCCAAAGTGTGAAAATAAACAAAAAGGGGTATGGAAATACTCACATGGATATATGCATTACTAGATGATATAAAAAGACAAAAGATAATCCAAAGTATCCATCACAAGGCACCTAACATATGTATTACAAGTTTAAGGTTAATAATAAGGTTAACGTTCAAACAAGGATTAGAGTTTTGATAGAATTATGGGGGTTTTTAATAAGTAATAAGTTTATAAAGTAATTATTTATGTTTTGATTCAATTAAAAGAACTATATATGTATATTTAAGTATTCTAGAAATGAATTTAAGTATATATATTGATAAGTTTCAATATAAATAAAGCTTTAAAATTAGTTGGAATAACATTTTGATTAATAACAAATTATTAATCTAAACCTTTAGTGAATATATATTATAAGAAGAATAATATTGTAAATAATTTGTGAAATTATAAGATATATAATTTCTACAATTATCATGATAAAACTTTAATTAATATAATGCCTATTAATATTATAAAGATTTATTGTTTCAAATCCATAATTATATAAATAGTTATTATTTTAAGAGAAAAATCATTTAAATATATTAATTTATAATGTTTCAAGAAATCTCCATTTAAAATAACGTGATTTAAACGCTAAATAATTAAAAGGAAAGTTCGAGTCATTAAAATTTTATTATTTTTTAAAAATCCATATAAATAACCCATGAATAATCTTTAAAATGTTTTATTACAAAGGTTTTTTTTAGTTATCTAAAATTTTAGAAATATTACAGAAATTTATTTGATGCCCTAAAAAAATATTTAAGGTTATAAAAAACATTTTTCATATTTATTAGAAATTTTCTAAAATTGATTTAAGGCTGAAAAAGCCATTTAAAAAAAATATGGGGGTGGCCGGTTTCGAACCCGAGACCTCAAAATTGGCATGGAATGACTTAACCGGTGAACCAAGGAATACAGCCGTGGTATCACCTGGATTATAATTTATATAAAAGCAAACAATAGAAGTCTCCCCCAATTCAATGAACCCTAGAATCAAAATCGATTCAATTGAAATTGAATTCGAAGTTGATGATGGATTTAAAGTTAGGGCTTTCAATCCCCTTACTAAACCGAGTATAATGAAGTGTCTAATTACCTGGATTGGTTTAGATTCGACAGTATGAAGAAGAACGAACATCGTGACTACATGGATGTTGATTCAGGGCGCAAACGTTGTTGTTAATCAAATTAACTTTGCAGATAGATCTTAGAGTCGATGTTAAGTAAAAGCCCTTTATCAATTCGGTTTAATAGTGTCTCGAACATGGTTCCCCGTTGAGTTGCAGGTCGCGGTTGAAGATGACGGTCGTATGCGATGTGTGTGTACGCTTCAGATAAAATTGGGAGTTCCAATAGTTCAGGGATGGTTACATGCTTACTCACATTCGATTAATTGGATTATTATTGCGTTTTAATGGGTGAACGGTTCGAGAGTTAAACGCGGTTATCGGTTTCGATTGATTCCTAATGAAAGAATACGTTTTGGTTGGCTTTATGATGATTACAGGTTTGATCCATGACTAGGATCGAGAGGAAACGATTTAATTTGATTAAAACGTTTTCATTTTGGTCTTTTAGCCCTCGCCGGAGCTGGCCGGCAAGGTGGCCGGAAATACGGGGAAACAGGGGAAAAAGGGTTGGGTTTTTAAAGACTTTACACAAATGGTCCCTGTGTTTTCAAAAATTAACAACAGGAACTTAAAGTTTTGTTTTTAATTTGAGCTAATTTCCACTTTAAACCTGAAGTTTTAAAATGTTATTATTTTATGCTAAAGCTAGTTAAATACAAGTTTTAAAATAATAACACTTATATTGTTTCTATTTTTTACAAGATTACTTTTAATATTATTATTATTAATCTTATTATTATGATTATTATTGTTATTAATATTATTATCATTAATATTATTATTATCAGTGTCATTATAATAATAATAATAATAATAATAATAATAATAGTTATTATTTTATTTAAGCATATTAACACCTTAAATTTTATAATAATAAGCAAACATTATAACACTTATAATCTTATTATTATTATTATATTAATTTTTTAATCACCAAATAATTATTAAGTATAACAAACCCTAAAGTTTCAAAATGGCATAAAAGGCCCTTTTAAGATTTAACAAAGTTAACTTCTAAGTTAACAAAATTAAGAGATGTCACACGTGTGTCGATTGAAGAGCTTTGTCAGCTCTCGAAGCGTGATTTTGTGGTTCGTTGTAACACCCGGTTATTTTAAAAAGACAAGAAATGAAGAATAAAAGAAAGAAAAGCAATGAAGTCCAAATGGAGGGACTAAAAGTGTCCAAAAGGACAAAACGTTTGAAAAGTTGGTATAAAGGTGGGCATGGCCGCCCATCCTCTTTTCACATCACTTTCACTTCGGTTTTAGAGAGAGAGAAAGGAAGAGAGCAGAACTTCGGGTTTTGAAGAAGGAGAAAAGAAGAAGTCGAATTTAAGGTAAGAATTCAAGGTTTTTAAGTGTTTATGATGGGTTTTATCCCGATTATATGTTTATGTGCTTATGTGTTTGTGTATATGTTCGGGTGTGTGTGTTTGGTGGGGTTTTTAGGTGTTTGAACTCAATTTCAAAAGGGTGTGATAGTAATGGAAGCTTAAGAGGTGTTCAGTATGCACGTTTGACATTTGAATTCACTCTGTTTAAGCAGTGAAGTGATTTGAGTTGCGTTTCAGGTTTTTGGAAGATGATATATGTAACTCTATTGTTACATATAAGTACCTCTATGTTACATATATGTACCTATGTGTTGTTTTCGTATATGTAACTCTATTGTTACATATATGTACCTCTGTGTTGTTTTCGTATATATAACTCTATTATTTTAATGTTTATATAACTTTACTATATGCATGTTTAAGTTTTTACATATATGTACTTTTTTTGTTATGTACACGTAAGTTGGACTTGTATTCACACACATATATACATATTTTTAGGTTTTTAATGGTTTTCGTTGTTACTATAGTTTGTTACATGTATGTAAATATTGGTATATATATGTAACGCCATTGTTACATATATATACTCTTAAAAACGTTTTTAGCATTAAAAATTTTTGGTTTAAAATATAATGTGTAACTCATTCTGGAATTTCATATAGGTTTGTTAACAGTGATACACATATGTACGATAGTGTTACATATATGTAACACACAATGATACGCATATATAACACACATTGTTACGCATACATAAGTTACGAATGTATAAGTAATCGTTTTTTTAGTTTATTTATATTTACAAGAAACATGTGATCTAATTTTTCAATCTAAAATAAAGAAAAATAATACATTTGATTATTTAAATTTCTATTATATATAAGAGAGATGTGAGAGAAAAATAGAAGATAAAAGTAAATTTAGGAATTTTATTAATTATACTTGGTAGTTACCAAGTTAATGATTGTGTTGTTCCCTATTTTCCCTTAATGCATATTCAAACACTAATCATCTTTTATTTAATTACTAAAATTTCATTAATTAATCTCAATCATAGATCAAAAAGATCAATGATGAATAAATGGTTTTCTTCGTTTTCAATTATAATATGGTTTTTATTGGAACCGTTCCCTAGATATACACACACACACACATATATATACATACATATTCACACACACACACACATATATATACATATATATATATATATATTAACATATATATATATACATATATATATATGTATACATATATACATATATATATATATATCTATATATATATATATATATACATATATATATATATATATATATGTATGTATACATATATGTTTATCTATATATATATATGTAGGGGAAGGATCAAATGAGAACTAGTTTTTTTTGTAAGAACTCTAGGAACCAATCTCAACCACTAGTTCTCAATGACAAAATTGTAATTAATAAAAACATATTTAAAAAATTTATAAATAAAAAATAAAATAAAAAATAAAAAAATAAAACACAAAAATGTTTTTCTACTTTCCCTCTTTCATAAAAAAGTAAAAAAAATTATAAAAAATAAAAAAAATTCCTGTTTTTTTAACGAAATTCGTTTTACACATGTGTAATATCGGCTTTACACATGTGTATAACAAGATTTACACATATGTAAACAACGGATGTACGATTTTTTAGAAAAGTATATCATATGGTAGGCATTGGAATATAAAAAATACTGAATTTTATGATGAATTTTTTTTGAAAAAATGATGTCGCGAAAAAAAGTTGTGAACGTTTTAAAAAAAAAGGGGAAATGGCATATGATTTGCACGTGATAAAAAATAAGTGGCTGAGATTGGTTCCTAGAGTTCTTACAAAAAAATGTGGTTCTTATTTGAACCCTCCTCTATATATATATATATATAATATTATATATATATATATATATACATATACATATATATATGTATAGATATAATGTTATCTTGAGAACCAATTTTCTTTATGAGAACTTTAGAACCAATATGAGTCACATTTAAGTCACATGTCATTTGCATCTTTTTTTAAATTTTCATAACTTTTTTCATGACATTATTTTTTAAAAAATTCACCATTAATTTTAGTATCTTTTTACCTTTAAAATGTGTACCATATTAATATACTTTTTTTAAAAAAATTATCCACCCCTTATTTACACATGTGTAAATCATGTTTTACATATGTGTATTTCTAGCTATTACACATATGTATTATAGGTAATTTAAATACTCACACAAATTTCTCTCTTTTATTAAAAATAAATTTTATCAATTGTTATGTTTCTCTCTCTTATCTAATTTAAAAACATATAAGATTTTATGAAGAAAATTAGAAATCACTTCTTTTAATTAAAATCTATATACAAGAAACTCAAGTTTAATGTAATATGAAATTTTTTAAAACACTAAAAAAATTAAACAAAATATTTTAAATTATTTTCTTTTTAAAAAAATTATAAACAGGTGAAATATTTTAAAACAGTTTCATTAAAACAACTAACATAATTACAGACAAGTTTTTTATTTTGTTTATATAAAATCTTAAAACCAATGTTTAAAAATGAAACTATTTACATAAGAGGGTTAAAAAATAGTATAATGTTTTATTTCTTAAATTATTACGTATATATAATTTTAATTATATTTTACATTGAAATAACATACTTAAATAACTATTTCTACATAATTATAATCATATTTTATCTTCAAACATGATTTTATAATTCTTAAGTTTTTTATTAATAATTATTTAATATTTTATTTATTCAATACCTGTATTACACGAGAACTAACCTAGTTAATAAAATATTTTTAACATTTAAAAATTCTTAATTTTTTAGGGTCCGACATAAACTTTGTTTTAAGCACAAACTAAATTTTCATAGAAAACCTTTGGTTGAAGCACCTAATAATTACTAGAGCATGCAATTAATGCAAGGGTTAAGTTCATGAAGCCAATTTATGAAATTATTAGTTATAAAGCTCAATTACCCAACACAACTTTACTAATCTTCAACATATGTAAGAAGCCCTTCATCGTTTTCAACTAATCTTCAACATATGCAAGAAGCCCTTCATCGTTTTCAAAAATGGGTATTTCTTCCTTTTGCAAGTCCTCTACTGCTCCAATACCATCATATTTAGGAGTATCCATCATTATGAAACCACTGTCTTTGATATCTGGATATCTTGTTACTCCTTGTACCAGATTCTCCCACCTGAAATTCACTTCGTAGAACGGTAACCTACACAAGCTTGAACTTAAAAAAGTACGATTTTGTTCAACCCCTAACATCATCAACATGTTAGAAAATTGTTGGCATACTTCTTGCTCATCTTTCACTCCTTCAAGCTTCATTTTGCCTTTCGTAACTCAACAATAACCTTATTCAACGTAAGTTCTCTTGAACCACCCATAATCTTTACAACCACCAATGTCATTATGTTTCCTTTCAAGATCTATGGACATTGTTTGATGATTTTGTTCCTCAAGTTCATCGAGTGTAAGAAATTAAATAGCTTTAAATGACCTGAACATGCATCAGTTGCATGCATCATGCATTTAAATATTAAAGATGTTAATAGTTTGACTCGCGAATGGTTCGATGGGGTTGTGTCTATAGTTATAAACTTTTCCTTGAGTTCTTTTAGTAAAATCTAAGAATATCCTAATAGTTTCCAGTCTTGCAACAGGAGCAAAAACATCTATGTAGTCAATTCTTTCTTCTTGTGTGTACCCTTAAACAACTAGTCTTGCCTTGTTTTTGATGACAAGTCCTCTATCATCCTTTTTGTTTCTAAAAACCCATTTGGTTCCTATAGTAGTCTTCCTATAAGGAAGAGGACATAGGCTCCAAACCTTTTGCCTTTTGAATTGAAGCAGCTCCTCCTGCATAGCTTCAACCCAACTTCCATCCTTTAGAGCCTCATTAATCTTCTTAGGCTTTATCTAAGATAAGAAACAAGAGTGAAGACAAACATTTGTTTATGGGTTTGTCCTCTTGTTTTTACCCATGAATCAACATCTACAATGACATTTAAGGTGAGATGAGACTTGTGGATCCTTAGCTGAGGGATCATAGCAAGTTGCTGAGACAGATCCAAATTAGAGAAATTTAGATTTAACATGAGGTTTTTCCTACCACATCAGCACACTTATCAAGTGAAACTTGATCCAATGAGCGTGTGACATCATTGATGTTGTCTTTAATGGGATGGTTATCAGCATCTAGAAATTCTTAATCACTATCACCATCACCATCACCATTTTCTCCTATATTTGAAGCTCCTGCATCTAAATTTTGTGCCTCTATGCTGGAATTTAAAGGCATTTAAGATGTATAAGCAGAATTTGTCATTGTTGTGCTGATTGGTTCTCTATTTTGCAGGATTAGTTACAACTAGAGCTGAAGTTGTATTGCTTAAAGGTATTCTCAGCTCAAATCATGGATCAAGATCACCTATTGGTAAGATATCCGTAGTTCCTGAAATATTCTCACAAGATTTGTTAAAACAGTTGGTAACTAAATCAAGATCAAATAGCCAATCAGGACTAGAACAATTTACACTAGGTGTGTGTTCATTGAAGGTCATATTGGCTGACTCCTCAACTATTCTGGTTCTGATATTGCATACTCTGTAAGCCTTGGCTTGAGAAAAGTATCCAATAAAATGTCCATCATCTGATTTCTCAACAAACTTGACAATTTGATCTTTGGTGTTCAAGATGGTGCAAGGACATCCAAATGACCTGAGAAAACCAATGAAATGTTTCTTCTTATGTCAAAGTACCTAAGGAGTCTTACCATGTGTCTTAACCATTAAAACTCTGTTCTGCACATAGCAGGCAGTGTGACTGCATCTGACTTGAAGGTGATAGGCAACTTAGAGTCAGACAACATAGTTCTTGCAGCTTCAATCATTGTCATCTTTCTCTTCTCAGCAACACCATTTTGTTAAGGAGTCCTGGGAACATTATATTGTCTTGTAATACCCTTTTCATCATAAAATGTATCAAGGGTTTGGTTCTTGAATTCAGTTCCTTGATCACATCGTATGGTTTTGACCTTGTGATCAGATTGATTCTCAATCTTCAAGATGAAATTCTTCAGAATCTTAAGAGTCTCATCCTTAGTTCCAAGAAAGAAGACTCAAGTGAACCTTGTAAAGTCATCTGTGATCACCAAATGGTAAGATATCTTCCTAGACTCATTACACTGGTATGGCCAAAGAGATCCATATATAACAAGTGTAGGGGAGTAGTGATGGGTTTCTTTCCTTTGGCTTGTGAGATACCTTGTGTTGCTTCCTTTTTATGCATGCAACACAGTGGTTATCACTTGTAAACTCTTTCTTTATCATTCCAGTTACCAAATCATTCTTAATTAGTTTATTTATGTTTTTAAAGTTTACATGGAACATTCTTTTATGCGAGAGGATCACTATTTTCTTTAGATAGAAAGCATGAAACTTATCCTAAAGGAGATGTTTCTTGCAAATCCATCTTGTACATATTCCCTTTCCTGGGGACTCTGAGCGTATATGCTCATGGATGACCACACCGGGCTTGATAACAATGCACTCATGCTCCATAAAGAGCATGTTATACCTCTCATCACAAAATTGAGATACACCCAAAAGATTATATCCAAGCTCCTTGACAAATTTTACATTTTTAATGCTGAGCTTACCATTTGTGACCTTACCCCTTCCAGTGATGTAACCATCATCATCTCCTCCAAAAACAATTGGACCTCTATCAATCTTTTCAAACTTTTAGAGTAGTGACCTATTGCCTGTCATATGTCTTGAACAACCACTATCAATGATCCATACGTTTTTGTTTGTCTTTAGCTGTTCCTGCACAAAAAAGATGGTTAGTTACATTTGGAAACCCAAGCCTTTTTTGTCTTGGGTTCATCAAAGAAGTTAAAGGTAATGCAAAAGTAATAGATCTTATAGTCATGTTTTTAGAATCTTTTGTTGTTGTTGATGGAGAACTTTCAGTCACTTGGTCTTTCTTTGACTTCCACATCACCTTTGGAAGCTTAGACTTGACCTTCAATACTTTGGAAGTTTTGTTGACTTCGAAAGTTTTGATGACTGATCCTTCAGAAGATCTTTCTAGCACTGCAATAGACTTCAGTGCTTTGGAAGTATTCTCTTGTTCCGAGATCAAATTTTCTTCCGAAGGCAATTTTCCACTGCCGTCACCTTCATTTTGGAGCTTCCAAAAGGAAGGGATTTTCCTTTTGAAGCTTGCTTCTTCTTAAACTCTTAGAAGTCTCTTTCTTGGTCATGTGGAGAGTGCCTTTTGGATTGTAAGGAGAATCCTTAGCAAGATGATAGGTGCTCTCACACAAAATACATTCCATTTTCTTCATGCTAAGAGCATTCTTCTATGAACAAGGCTAAACTTGATCAGTTTCCTTCTTCACCTTTATCTTTGCTGATGCAGTGGAAGTCCTTTTAGGGTGAGAACTTCTTTGGAGTTGGATGGTTCAGGTTGTGCAGCAGTGGTACACAACTGATCAGCCTTCTTCTTGCTGCTAGGATGAGTTGACACTAAACTAAAACTTCTGGTATTAGAGTTCAATTTAGTATCTTTAGTCTTTACCACTTTAAATCTTGTAGAGATAAAAACTTGTTTTTGCTTAGAGTTGAAGATGGCCTTGATCTGTTGAGCTTCTTTGCTTTTCTCTTGCTCTTCCTGATCAAGTTCTTTCTCATAGACTTAGTTCTCCCGGTCTTCTTACTCTCCTCAGAAGGATAGTGACCCTTCTTAGAATCCTTTTTTTACTCTTCTCAGAGGCATTCTCCATTATCACTTCTTCATCCTATTCGGTCAAGGGGTCTATGAGAAGAAGCTCATTTTCACAAGTTCCACACCTGGGAGATCTTATAGACAAGATGTGTGTGGAAAAGCTATCTCACTAGATCCCAATCCCTGTTTATTCTGATAATAAACTTTGGCATGCAAGGATGGGAATATAATGTTCCTTGAAGGTCTCTTCTTCACGAACACATTTTTCAACCCTAGCTTTGCTGATCATAAGCTCAACCTGGCACTTAGTCAACTTAGTTATGCGATCTTTGATTTGAGTCTTGTAAGTTGTGTGCTCATGTTTAAGAATTGAAATGGTTTTCTCTAAGTCCTCTACCTTTAACTTATAGTCATTTTCAGCTCTTTTAAAATCAGATTTTAATATATTCAAGGACTTAAAATCAGATCTTATTTCTAAGTTGTAGGACCTATATCTATTAACTTTAGCAATACATCAGGTGTACAAAGATGTTCCAATACCTTTGCTTCATCATGGACAACCATTAGTGCTTGGTTTGGAGATGCATCTAACACCTGAAAGCTCCAACCAAAGCCTCATTCTTTAACAACAACTACAACTTGCTGCTTTGGCTTCTTGTCCTGGGTGACTTTCTTAGTGTAGTTTGGTCTGGTTTGTGCTTGGCCACCATTTTTCCATGGTTCCCTACACTCTCTTGCAAAGTGTCCTATTTGGTTACAGTTGTAACACTTCACTTTGTTTTTATCCAGCCCAAACTTTCCACTGGCTGTATTGCTTAGAATCTTCCTTCCTGTCCTCTTGTAGAACTTCTTGGCTATATGATTGAGAATAACCATCTACTGGACTATTTTCATGTACTCCAGATCATCTAGATGGATACAGTCCAGATCTTCAAGGGTGAATAAAAAGTTGCCTGTGCTTTCATTAGAAGATACAAAGGCATGTGAAGAGCTTGTCTTTTGGAATGGGCTTCCTTGAGTGTAGCTTTCTCTTGGTGTCTCCGGGAAGGTGATGAAAGGACCCTTTTGTGAGTTGTCAGGGTAGCATATAAGATAATGTTAAGGTTCTATGCTATCCTTTTCAACCACATATAGGGCTGAACTTATTTGATTACTAGAGTTACCAGATGAACCTTGCATGATCATCTCCATTTGGTATCCACTGAGAATACCATACAACTCTATCGGGTGAGAGTCTTAAGGTTCTTAGTCCTCTTCAAGACCACACAGTAATGTATCAATTACTTAGGAAGATAGGACATAAACTTCCTTACAATGTCCCTGTTCTCAAGAGTTACTCCAACATCCATTAGAGTGTTTACAATCTCAACATACCTGAAGTATTGTTTAGTCATGGTCTCACATATTTTAAAGGTGAAGTTCTCAAATGGCTGCTTCAAGAGATCCTTCTTGTTTTCCTTGGCTTCAGTTGACCCTTCATACATCAGCTGGCTGTTTTGCACTTCTTGAAGCCTCTATATATGGAGTTTGGAAAAGCAGTTTTAATGGCTGTCATGGCCTTCTGATCAATCACTACTTTCTTTATGTCTTCATCAGAATAATCAGCCGCAGCCTTTGGAATCATACCACCTCTAGCAGCAGCTGAAGAGGTTCTTGGTATGTAAGGTCCTAAGACAACAGATTCCCACATCCTAGAGTCTTGTGACTTGATGAAACCTTCCATTCTTTGGCATCAAGTGTCAAAGTCTTCAGGAGTGATCAGTGGGGACTTTGTCATGGTTCCAGTTTTCATATCAGTTTTAGTGATAGCTGCCATTTGAGATGTTAAGTGTTTTATGTGTGTGAGGGATCTTAAGATGATGAGATCACAATCAAGAGGCTGGAATACTCTAATACCAATTGCAAGACCGTTTAAGCGAGTTGTAACATAACACACAATGAGAAGAGTTTGTTTAGAACACTTAACATATCAAATAGGGAACTGGTAATACTAGATAGATTCTTAGAACACTAGTAAATATAAGATAGAACAAGAACAGAAACAACACAAGTGTACAAGCATAAAGATAAGTTACAAATACTTGAGATACTTATAACACATCCTATAGACGCCCATACTTTATAGGCCAGCTGGATACATGATCTAGACAACAACAAAATCAGTGTAGAGTCAAAAGGTAGATTTTCTTTTAACTAGTGACTATGACATGCCATAGCTCACATCCTAATATATAACAAAAAGGATAAAAGTACATGAAGTAGAAAGTAAAGGACTTAATACTTCAATGTACAGTTACCAAAAGTATGGACCTTTTCACTAACTTGTAAAAGTTGGTGAGTCAACAGAGTTGCAGCGGAAAGGTGGTCCAGCTTTATAGCAAAGTACATCAGATAAAAGCATGTCTTCAAAAGTCTTTGGAAGATAATGTGTCTTCACTTTTTGGCTTCGGAATACTTTGTCCTTGAAGCTTTGGAAAACTTCACTTTAAGCTTTGGAAGATGTTAGTCTTGGCTTCGGAAGATTTCAGTCTTGGTTTCGGAAGATTTCAAACTTAGAATATTTTCTAAGGTAGAGTGTGAAACTTCTAAAGCATTCTACTCAGCACTTCTGTGCATGCATGCATGATAGACTTTTGAATGTAATTGGATGTTTTGGATGCGTTAACCTTATAGAAAATCTTACATAGTTTAATCTTGATTCAGGCGTGATATCCTTTATGAAAGTATACATTAGAAAGATGTTAAAGCTGAGAAGGAATACTAAAGTGAAAGATACCGATGATCAGATAATTCTTGAAAATAAGTAACTGAAGTTAAACATAACTTGATATCATAATCAATAGGGGGAAATTGTAAGGACATAGTCTTTATGGGTTACAATTTTAAGTGAAAAGCAAAAACTCAAATCATACGAGAAATACAAAGAAGCGAGAACTCCAAGATGATGGATATAAACTTCATCACGTGAGAACATCTGGATAGTACATATAGATGTTTTTCCTTTATATTATTATGTGTGTTTATTTTGTAAAAGTGCTCTGAGGGTGAGAGAGTAGAGAGACGTGCGATAGGTCATCCGAGCGGAGCTCACCTCAGGTGGATCGAGTTTAAATGATGTAAACTTCTTTGGTATTGTAACCGTTTGATTAATAATATTTAATTGAGTGTGTTTAATATTCGTTGATATCACACATGCACACACCCGTCTTAATTTGATTATTAAGTGCAACAATATGTGGAATTGATTGTAATGAGGACTTTACATTGAAAAACCCGAAATTCGATTCGAGTTGAAAATCACCAATTCGAATTTCGATTCGGATTTTTAAATTAGAATTCGATTCGATTCTAAATCTTATTATCGAATTCGAATCAAATTACGAATTTGTGATTTCGTTTCGATTCGATTTAAAATTCGAATTATTAAGTACGAATCGAATTCATATCATGTTTGAAAATTTTAAATTCGATTCGATTCAATTTAGATTTTTTGAATTCAAATCGATTCGATTCGATAAACATCCTCTCTAGTAATCCTTACGCTCTATAACCCAGTTCTGTCATAGTCCATCATCCGTCAGAACAATTTAAAAACATTATCAGGTTTTTCAAAGAAAAAAATAAAAATTTTATCCTTTTAATTTTCTTAGATTTAACACATGTTTAGCTCCTCAACTCCTCTGACCCTTAATGAAAGACACTTTAATGGAAGGTTCACAAACACCTATCACATGCAGAGGAATTGGGTTTTGACTTTTGGACGGAGTGTTCTATGATGGCTCACATGCATGCAGCATCTATGAACATCTGGCTGATGGTTATACCACGTGTATTAATTCTATCTTTTCTACTATTGTAGGTATTAATTTTTTCCATAATTTCTTTTTGTTAGGTATAGTAGCTAGAAATAATTTATTTGTTTAACTTGTTAGAAATAAGCGGTTAGAATTGCGTTGATTAATATATCGCATGGGTGCTATAAAGGTGATTCAATATAGACGACATTCATAATCTGCTTAGTTGTTGCCGATGGATGCGAAAAACGTGATTAATTAAAGAATATATAAGTAGAGAACTGTTTAAATACAAAAATTTCTAAAACTAGAAAGTGTAATATGTAATTTTAACCATTAATCTTTTTAATCAATAGTGAAAATCAAACTGTAATAAAAAGTTTATTATAGAGGTATTTTAAGAATAATCAATTTTGTTGAATTTTTGCAACTTCTCATATTTTTTCTTAAGTTCGTAACTTTTATGTACGACATTATTTTTTTATAAAAATTACATTATAAAAATGAGTGTTTTTTTTATCTTTGGATTATTGGATTTTTATAATCCCAACTTTTATTTATTGAGGTGATTAATACCAACTTAGAAAATGTTTACTCTCAATCTCAATGTTAAGCTTATTTTCCTCCGAAGATCCATTAATAATGAAAAGTTAACACTTTAGTTTTTTTGAAGATGGGAACTACTTATATGGACAAAACACTAAGTAAAAAATTTAAAATCAATAATCAGGTTTATCGATCTGAAATTTGTGCACCTTGAAAACTATCAATCTCCACCTCTTAATTTAAACCACTTGACTTGTTGAAAGTAAATTTCAGATAGTGATGGAAGCAGACATTGAAAAACAGACCTAATGAAGGTTGGGCGATGATACAATTGAAAATAGCTCAAAGTTGGTTACATTTCACCAAAAAAACTAACGAGAGTTAATTCTCAGTTAGAAAGTGATTGTTGAAAAAAATAAGTTTAAAGTTGGGAGTTTTATAAAGATTTTTTGAGTTCAGATTAATCCCGCCCAATAAAAAAAGTTAAGATTACTAAAATCTAATAAACGTTTATCTTTAAAATGGGGAATTGTTGTATAAAATATAATTTTTTTACAGTTTTAAGCTCATATATCGTCATTGTGTTTTTAGTGTATTTAATTGTGTATGTTTGTTAATTATTATGTTTTTTAAAATTCTGTTGTGTTTTTATAATATGATGGATTTTAAAAAAAATATATATAATGATGAAATAACATTGTTGTGTATCTCAAATATGTAAAACACAATAATAAATTTATAATTAATTAATCTAATATATTACAAATAATAACAAAAGAACACAATGACTTATGCGTTTTTTAATCATCGTTATGTTATTTTAAACACGTTGAGTTTTGAACATACATTAGTGAAGAACATTATTGTCTACTTTTAATTGTAAAACACAATTATAGATAACAAGTTTATAAAATCGATCTATCAAAAAATAATGATAAAAATAATGTCTTGTTATCTTTAATACTATAAGTTTTATAAAATATACCGGTGAAAGCATATCATTATGTATTTTTTATTATAAATATAATATGTTTATATAGTTTATTAAAATAATGAGAAAAATAACATACAATGATCTAAAACGTGAAACACAATGACGAATACATATTACAAATGATGCTAAAAAATATAGCACAATTAACTGATATTTTATATAATGAACTTAATACAAAACGAGCTGATGTATTTGACACAATAACCAAAATGCTCTTATCTTTAAATAAATAGGACACAAGTTAAATCTATAGTTTTTCTTAAAATTTTCAAATTAAACAATTTTTACTATAATCTTACCCATATAATTATACATTTTTATAATTATTTGTATCAAAACTTTTACTACCTGAAATATGTTTACCATTGATGTATACACATGTTGATATATCTTTTGGCTTAGAAACCTTTGTGTGATATAAAATCACATGGGTTGAACAATACAATACATCAAAATACAATACAGTACAACATTGTACAATACAACACAATACAATATAATGCAATACATATGAACAAAGATAATATGATATAACATAACATATTATAACGTAGTATAGTAACAAATGATATTACAACATCTAAAATATTGTTCATGTATGATATTAATACGATAAATTACAATACAATATGATATCATATACATATTACAACAACTAAGGGGTATATAATCGCCCTCTATGACGGAGATTTGATATAAAATCACATGGGTTGAACATTTCATAAAATAAACTAATCATACACAGAGCTAAATTAAAATATAAAAACAAATAAAATTAAAAATAAACTCAATAAATACAACAAGGGGTGTTCAAATATGTCTGAATCTGATGTCGAATACGAAATACTCGAAAATACAAAATTCGGACATTCAAAATATCGGTTTCAGATTTGGATGATGATTCTGAAATTCTTTGGATATTTTTTATATCCGAAATATATTTAAAAAAATTAACAATATTAAATATTAATTAAATATTTTGGATGTTTTCAGACATTTCGGATATCTAAAAAAACTTCGGATATCTAAAAAACTTTTAATGAAAATAATTATATTTATATAATATGTATTAAATATATATATTTTTTGAATTTAGATATATGTTGCATTTTGCAGCTGGTTGAGGTGGGTGTTCGACTCGGTGACTATGAAGTGGGATGATGGTGTGGGTGTTGGATCATAAGAGGCTAGTGCAACCAAAACAACACGTAGAAGATTTTGAGTACAAATGAAGAAGTCATCCGAAGACAAAGCTGTTTTTTCAAAAACAAGTTGAAGGATCTTTTGAAGCTTAAGAATAATCAATTTTCAAAGGAAGAACTCAGTCTTTCGAGATTAAGTCGTTCTTCTTCCGAAGTATAAACACTTAGAAGATTCAAGACAAAGTCTTCTGATGAACAAAGTCATGGACTTGCAGAAGTTTTGGAAGAAGTAGATTCTTCTGAAGTATGAATGGTTTCGGAAGAACCAACTATGAACCAACAAACAAAAGTATGATCCGACAGACACTTGCTACCATCTCTGATATACCTTATGGTGCTTTCTCACGCCCATGTAGTTGACTATATTTCAATCCATTGTTCGCCTTTTTATCAATTAGTACGGTTACCAAATTTAGTTGGTGACAAGAGGTAAGTCATGGACATATCATGACTACCTAGTATAGGATAGTATTTTATCTTAGATGATTTACTTCTAGCAATGTAGTATTTGTCTAGTTGTAAATTCCAGCTGGTTATCCAAGTATAACCGGCTATAGATAATAGTATATATAGTTTCTTATTGTACCTCACTAAGTCATGCTTGTAAGAGTCTTGTAATACTAAGTTGAGAAGTAATATAGACAAGTATCATGAAAAACCATTCTTGTGTTCATTTACTTATTATATGATTGTCAACTTAGTTTGAGATTCTACTTCATCTTTTTGAGTGAGACCAAGTGAGTTTGAGAGATACACTTGTGTTGAGAGACAAATACCGATCTTGCAATTGGTATCATAGCTTTTTAGGCTCTTGATTATGAGATCTAACCAAAAATCTTCTAAGTCTGAAATAAGAACCATGACTAAGGCCCATTTATCACTCCTGATAATTTTTTAGCATGATGCAAACGTATTGAAGGCTTTATGAAGTATCAAGACAGCCAGATGTGAAGATCAGTAACTCATAAACCTTACAAGCCAAAGGTGGAATCCGCGGCTTGAAATGGTGCCATGATTGAGAAGGTTGTTGAAGACTACTCTGATGAATACTTCAAAAAGATGGACATTAATTGTAAAGCCATGATTGTGCTGCGTTCAACCATACCACACTCCATAATGGTAGGCTTTTAGCACCGTGAGACTGCCAAATATCTATTTGACGCTTTGATGTTAATTACTCTGGTTCTACTAAATCCAAAGAGTCTAATAAAGATGTTTTGAAGCAATAATTTGAAAACTTTCACACATAATGCTCATGAGACCCTAAGTCAATAATACTTCAGGTACATAGACTTGATCTCCTTTCTTTAGTCTATAGGAGTGACTCTCGAGAAGAGAGACAAAGTAAGAAAATTCATAAGTGCACTTTCCCATGAATAGACCTTTTACTATGTCTCAATCAAGAGAACTGAGAATTTCAACACTCTCACCATGACTAAACTATATGGAATCCTTGTAAGATACCTTGTAGAGATAGAAACTCAGAAAGGCCATCACATGAATAGAAGCTTCCAACCTTTTTATCAGCAATGCTCTATATGCTGCTGAAGGTTCAAGAACTCCCAAGCCCTAGTTGTATCTGAATTACCCCAACACTATCATCCTATTCTGGACCCTACATCATATTTCTTGAGACACCCAGATCTCAATAAGCTCAACAAAATCCTTTCGGGGATGATTGTGCTTTTGTCTAAAAAAATGAGCACTTTAGAGATTTTCAATTCTGTTTTGATGATCTCGAGTGTTTCAACCCAGATGATGTGGAATATATGGACATTGTCCAACAGGTGGCTCTTCTAACCTTCAGAGCAAAGAAGTTCTTCAGGTGAACTATGTTGGTCCATGTGATCGATGAACAGTACAATTGATAGGATAATTTGATTAATATCAAACACACAATCTAAATAACAACAATTAAGAAGTGAATATGATGAATAAGACATAATTGGTACTCAAATGAACAAACTCACTCAATAACAACAAGCACAATTGTATTTCAATGAAGTAACTGCTTAGAAATGGTAGCTTGCAACATAATTCCACGATTAGGGTTTTGCAAGCTTACCGTACAAAGTGAAATGACAATAGTATATATAGCAGTCATAGATTCGCTGACAGTTTCGCTACCAGCGAACTGTCATGCCGAAACTATAGTTTCGCCAGGCAGAACACAAGTTCGCCGGGTAAACCAAAACAGCAAACTGTGAGCGAATGTACAGATTCGCTCACAGTTTCGCTGGACTGCCAAAACTGCTAATTACAAACAAAATATAAAATGAAACTAACAAAATTCCTATTACAATGTAAAGTAAACATCTATACTAAAGTGAGTCCAACCTAACATGATCTTCAATACTCCCCCTAGGTTGGACCTCACTATCTTCACTTCTCTTGATTTGACTCGTCGGCTCCGGTTTCCTCTGCTGTTGTTGGTCTATCTTCATCACCTCCTACAGCAACATCTTTAGAAGCTTCAGCCACTGATCCTCCAAGGTTAGTTCCTGCATCACCAGCTTCCTCAGAATGACCACTAGCTCTAGCAAACTGCCTGGTCATGTCTTGAACATCCATGGCAAAGTCATCTTGTGCTCTCACCTTTTCAGCCAAACTCTTTACCTCCGCCCGTACTCCTCGTATTTTGTTTGCCACATTCATAAACAAGCTTGCCTCTTTTCGTGTTTCCTCTCCTGCCCCAGCCTTAATATGATTTTCACAAAGAGTCAAGAGATCTTCATCACTGAAGCTGAATAATTCCATCGGGTCAAACACCCTAAACTCTTTTCCGTGTTTGGCTCTAATCACCGCCTCGCCAGTGTTATTATCATAAAACCACTTTTCAAAGTCCTGTAAACGTTGGGGAGAGGATCAGCCAATCTTACCCTGTTTACAGTCTTTGGTGGTTTGACTCTCAAAACAATCCTCCCTTTGCCAGTCTCCCAGTCTATATCTTTCT
Organism: Flaveria trinervia; assembly: GCA_025506515.1. NCBI lineage: Eukaryota > Viridiplantae > Streptophyta > Magnoliopsida > Asterales > Asteraceae > Flaveria > Flaveria trinervia. The sequence goes on from CM046441.1 coordinate 64,391,822, forward strand.
TTGATCTTTTTCGTTCAGCCTTCATGTATCCAAATGATTCAAAATTATCATTAAGTCCATTTTTAATTACCTTCTCAAGAAATACTACCTTTTCACTTAAATGAGCATTAATCAAAGGCAAAGTGGCCAACCGTCTCAGATCCCATTTGGGCAAGGTCTTAAAAGCCTTCCTCTTGAGCATGTAGCTGATATGACCTCCTCTTCTTTTAATCATAAACATCTTTAAACTAGGATTATAACACCAACTTATTATCTTCTTGTCTGCCTCTTTCCTGCTTAAACCTTCCATATTTTGAAACAAAGGAGTAAGTTCTTCAGCCTCCTTCTCCTTCACCAACGAGTCACTCTTATCCATCTCAACACATCAGCTTCATCATCTCCCTTCTTAGCAACATACACCAGTGGTCTCTCATCTACTTCATAAAACTCTGGTTTAGAATCATAATCAACCAATTGCTCATCCTCCTCTTCTTCATCAATCAAACCTTTTCCTATATCAACATTCCCTCAGTGGTAGCAGTAACAACCACTTCTTCACCCACACTATCCTTATCAAAATCAAACTGTAGGTTAACAACCCTGCTTCAATAATATCATCATCCTCATTTCTTCCAGCATCTTCTCTTGGGATCTCTTGTTCCCCTGCTTCAGTATTAGCTGCTCCAGAAGTGCCCTCTTCTACCTTGGATGAAGTACCCACATTCAAGAATGAGTACTTAGATATCAGTCATATCATCTAACTCAGATTGAGTTTTTGACTAGGTAGGCCAGCAGCAGCTCTCATCTGAGAAATTTCTTCAAACAATCTCTTAATCAAATTATTCTGGTCAACCAACATCTTTTTCATTCCTTCAATTACCTCATCCTTCTGTTTTTCCCTAATCTCCTGATTCGTCAGTTTAGTCTTTATCATACTCAACTTATTGGCCAATGAAGTATTTAGACTACGAATAACATCCTCATCAAGACCAGCACTAGCCTCTTTCCTTGCTGTGAAACCCTCGTGTCGATGTTTTGATCTCCGTTCAGGCTCAACAAAGTCAGTTTTCTTTTTAGATCTCCGTTCTTTCTCCACCCTTATCTCCTCTGCTTGTGCATCTATATCTCTTCAAAATCATAATCTTTCTCTTTTGCATATCTCTTTCTCTTCTTAGCTGCATCAGCTTGTTGCACCCTTGTTTCCTCAGTTCCTTTTGTTTTCAGACTCAACGACCCGTCTGATATAATTCCAGCGTTCTGGAGGGTACACTTTTCCCAGAGATGGGTGATTTTACCACTGAAATCATGGCGGATAGCACAACAATCAGCAAATATCCGAGGGTTCATCTGCACTAATCTCTTGACTTCACCATGTTTAGGAACATCAGGAATAAGATCATCAATAATCATTTGAATAAAGCGAGGATATAACAACCATTTATCCTTCTTCACAGCCATCACATTCTCTGCCATACACGCAAAGATCAGTCTAGCAATGTTTGCTTTCTCCCCTTTACAACATATCACCATAGCTTTGGCCCAGTCAAGATTAAGTCCATCGGATCCACCCTTACGGTGATCTAAGCACATAATAAAAACATGAGCTATATATCTCCATTCCTTAGATAAAAAAGACTTTTTAATCTCCTTCCTCGAACCAAAAGCTGGTCCCTCATACCCCATTTGTCTGAAAGCTTGGAATACTTCAAACTCCGTCATATCCACTTCATCACCAATATCATCTTCTAGTCTAAGAATCCTCGACACACTCTCAGCAGTAATAGTTATATCATGATCAATCACTCTAGCTGTGATTCTCTGTACATCTCCTCCAGTGTTGTATTCTGCTGATCTCCAAAAATCTCTAATAATAAGATCATAGATAGTGGGTGAGTGAGAGATAGCATATGCAATGGGTGATCTCTGAAGCCATCTAATGCAGTCACGAAATCCGGCCGCCTTTGGAAGAGTATCGTCTAATATGGCAGTGATGTTATTCCTCTCATCAAACTTGAGATTCGCCATGATAACCTGAGAAGAACAACAATAAATTTGAATAAGAAATACTGAAAATAAGAAAATAAAACAAAAACAAAAGAAACAATCAATTTCGACAAGCGAAACAATAGTTTCGCTCACTAAGACATGATAGTTTCGCTGAAACAAAGACAATTTCGACAAAGAAAAACAAACAGTTTCGACAAGCGAAACTATAATTTCGCTCATTGAAACTTTTTATTTTCGCAGAACAAAAATTAGTTTCGACAAGATTAGAATGAATTGAAGTAGTTTCGCAATTAGTTTCACCAAATATTAATTTAGTTTCGCTATTACAAATTAGTTTCGCTGACATAAGAAAATACAAGCGAAACTGTGTAAATTAAAGATCAGTCATTGCGAAATTAGAGAAGATATGGCGAAACTGTTAAGTTTGCTCGGACAGCATAACTTACAGTTTCGCAAAAAAGATGTGAACTTTCGTTCAATTTCGCAGAGAAATTAGTAGTTTCGCTGAACGAACAGCGAAACCACCAAGAGACACAATCTAGATAACTTAAGAATAGACTATTTAATCCAGATTAGAAAGTGAATCAGTGTTCGAAACTCACATACGAAGTGAATCTCACGAAAAATCAGACCAAATCACAAACACAAGTCAAAATCGCCTTAAAAGTTAAGGATAAACTCTAAAAGTGAAACTGAGCGATTGTGCAAAATTATGAGAGAAAATTCGCAAACATGACTTATATAGCAAATAGTTTCGCAGACAGCGAAACTATAAATTCGTCTAGCGAATTTACAGTTTCGCCCAGTGAAACCATAATTTGCTAGGAGGTAACAGATTAACAACTTATTAGCCAACCTAGCGAAATTGCAGTTTCGCTTTGCGAAATTATTAGCGAAAGAATACTTTCGCACCTTTAATTTTATTATTTATTATTATTTTATTTTTTAATTTTTATTTTAATTTTATTTTTATTTTTTATTTATTTTTATTATTTTATTATTATTATATTATTATTATTATTATTATTATATTTTTTTTAAGTTATAATACTAAAGGAAGCACATCTAATAATGAGATCTAACATAATCAGAGATCACATTCTCTAAATATTTTAGAACATAAGATGATCAAAAAATCATCTACCAGTCATGAGATCATACTGAATACAAGATCTGATCACAATCTGCACAGAAACAACTGAAATTAGAACAAATCAATAACGATTGCTGATATAATTGTCCCCTTAAACTCATGCCTTATCCTTTTTCGAACAACAGCTTATGATTCATTTATGGTTCGATTAGATGCTTTAAAATGCAAGACCCCACAATCATTTGGTAAAAAAAAACCCTCACCCAACCTTAGGATTTCTTGAATTATGAATCAATCTTCAAAGAACAAGGTTTGTGAATTAGTGTGCAAATGATTATCAACAGAATATTTCATTCTGAGAGAAATTCATCGATAAGATGATTTGACATAATTATATCAAAATGGTGAGAGCTCCAGATCTATACTCACGTATACAAGGAGATAACCATTTGAACATGTGCTGATAGAGCTCCAGGTCAGTACTATCGTACAGCAGAGGAGATCATCACTCCAGTCAGTACTCACGTACAGCAGAGGAGATAAGCACAGACACAGACATCTTGACACTAAATATACCAGCAGAGGATGATGACAAAACAAAGCAAAATACGAGAGATTCATTCTCAATCCATTTTTGTCAATTCAGTTTTTGTGCAATCCCAAACGATTGAGTAAATCCAGACATTCTTAAGCATAAAGTTTAATTTAATCAAAAGCTGTTGTCTACTTCATTCGTCAGGCATATCTATCAAGCATATCGTTAAGAATCTGATCCATTTCCTTTTTTTTAATGTGAAACAGAATCCAGTAACATTACTATCATTTCTCATAGAAGTACTGGTCATGTAATAAAAAGTTTTAGAGAATATACAATCATTTCTCATCATGTTAAATTCCAATCTCAGAATAATGATATTACTCCCCCAAATTTTTATTTTCATATTACGATTATTATCAATGAATTTTCATTTTAATAATTATATTATATGTTTGTTATAAATTGTTTTTTTAATAAAGAATAGAGAATGAAATTTTTTTAAAAGATATTAACCCAAGCATAGAAATCAATTCATAAAAACGAGGTTTAATCAAATGTTTTTGTGAAAAGATCAGCTTTTTGATTTTTTGTATCGATGGATATAATAGTAATGAAACCCTTCTCTTGAGCATCACGAATAGCATGGATTCGTGTTTCAATATGCTTTGTGCGGAATGATGAATGGGGTTTTTAGCAATGCCAATGGCAGCCTCAATTGTCATAGAATAAAGGTGTATGAGGAAATTAATGCCATAATCAATCATTTGATGCTGGATCCAGAGAACTTGAGAGCAGCAGCTGAGGCAGCAATATATTCAGCTTCCCCTGTAGAAAGAGAAACAGTAGTTTGTTTCTTGCTCTGCCAGGATACCAGACAATTTCCCAATATTGACAACCTCCAGACATAGATTTTCTGTTTAACCTGCAACCATTGGAATCACTATCAGAGTAAGCATGTAAATCAAAATTTCCACCATACGGATACCACACCCGAGACGAGACGATCCTTTGAGATAACGAAATATTCGTTTGACAGCTTTCTCATGAGATTCCTTGGAGCCGACTGAAGATCTAGCACAGTAACCAACAGCGAAAGTGATATCAGGACGACTGGCAGTAAGGTACATGAGAGAGCCAATCATAGACCAAAAAGATGAGGATCAACTGTTTTTCCATTTTCATCCGGAGTTAGACATGTCTGAGCAGTAAAAGGAGTCATCTCAGTAGACGCATTATCCATCTTAAATTTCTTCAGAATATCTTTAATGTACTTTTCTTGATGAATAAGAATTCCTTCTGTCTGTTGTTCAACTTGCAATCCAAGAAAGAAACACATTTCACCCATCATACTCATTTCAAACCTTTGGCTCATCACTTCTACTTGAACTCTCTACACATTTGAGAGTTTGTAGATCCAAAAATAATATCATCGACATACACTTGAACAAAGATCATTTCACCATTCACCTCTCTTTAAATAAGGTCATATCAATGGTACCACGAGAGTACCATTGCTTAGAAGATATTGCGTAGAGTCTCATACCAGATTCTGGGTGCTTGATGAAGACCATACAAAGATTATCAAGTTTATACACTTTATCAGGAAAATTAGGATCTTCAAAGCCTGGTGTTGACACACATATATCTCCTGATCAATGTCTCTGTAAGAAAAGCACATTTCACATCCATCTGGTAAACTTTGAATTGTTTATGAGCAGCATGAGCAAGAAATATTCTGATTGCTTCAAGACGAGCAACTGGAGCAAAGACTTCTGTATAATCAATTCCTTCTTCTTGAGCAAAGCCTTGCACTACAAGTCTAGATTTGTTGCGCACCACCACACCCCTCATCTGGTTTGTTCTTAAATACCCATTTTGTACCAATTGGATATGTTTTGAAGGTAAATCAACTAAGGTCCAAATCTGAAGCTTTCTAACTGTTGAAGTTCCAATTGCATAGATTCTACCCAAAAAGGATCTTGTAGAGCAGCATGAACATTTTTTGGAACAATTTGAGAAATAAAGCATGAGAAAAGACAAACATTAATCACCCAGATTGACTTCGCGTGCGAACACCATCAGAAACAGATCCAATCACTTATCGAGCGGATGATCTTCAAAGTTTTGTAATCATTTGAAGAAGAATGATAGTTGAAGAGTATCAGCCATGTCCGGAGAAAGATAGATGAAGGTGTATCAATGACAGTGTGGAATCAGGTAAGTTAGGAGATTTAGGAGATAAAGAATCAGATAATGGAGCTTGATCAGGCATTGGAGACGATGAGCTGACATCAGTTGAAACAACATCATTTACTAGCGGGATGGATGGAACAGACGATGGAGATGATGGAATAATATTCATTGAGTACTTGGAATTGATGTATCATCATCGAAAACTGGCAAATTAAATGAATTGAACACAGTATTGGAGTGAAAGAACCATGCAGGTTCAAATTTCACTTCAGAAGGATTGGATTCTTGCCAATCAACATAGAATGACTCTTGAACAATACGTGTTCTCTTGTTAAACTCCGTACGCCTTTTGTGAAGAAGAGTATCCAACAAATAACACTCGTCAGAAACAGCACCAAATTTTGTCTTTTGAGATTGAGTATTCAGAAGAGTACAAGAACATCCAAATGGTCGAAAGAAATCAATTAGTGGCTTCCTCTTATGAAAAAGTTCATAAGGAGTCTTCACTTTATCTTTCACAGTTAGCACCCTGTTTAGAACATAAGATGCACAATTAACAGCTTCAGCCCAGAAAATAATGGGTAAGGAGGATTCTATCAACATTGTACGAGCAGCTTCCACAAGAGTGCGATTTCTTCTTTCTACAATACCGTTCTACTAGGGTGTTCTTGCAGCACTAAATTGTCTCACAATCCCTTTTTGAGCACAAAATGAATCAAGAATCTGATTTTTAAATTCAGTGCCGTTGTCACTTCTTAATCCCACAACTCTTCGCTTACTGACTGATTCAATAGAAATGATTAATTTATGCAATTCCTCTGCAACTTCACTTTTGTGTGCAAGAAACCTCACCCATGAATAACGTGAGAAATCATCTGTAACAACAAGAAAAAGATTTTTTAGCAATTGATTTAACACTAATTGGCCCAAATAAATCAGTATGTAACAACTCAAGAGGACTTGATATGCTATTTAAAAGTTTGGGCTTATGAGGTTCTTATGTTGTTTTCCTTTGGCACATGCCATGCATTTTTCAGTAACAGAAAAATCTTTTAAAGGAAGTCCTCTAACAAGATTGTTCTTGACTAATTTATTAATTCTTAAAATTGACATGGCCTAAGCGACGATGCCACAAGAGTGACTCAGAGGTTGATGCTTTTGAGAGAAGACAAGTTGCAGTAGCCTTTGACTCATTTGAATTCATATCAAGAAGATATGTATCATGTTTCCTTGGAGCACGCATGAGAATTAAATCCTCCGGAATAGCTATCGCTGATTTTAAAAATAAACATTCGTCAAATTTAAATAGAACAGGAATGTCTTTATCACAAATTTGAGAGACACTCAGAAGATTAAAAGCCAATTCAGGAACATGGTTGACTTTTTCTAGAGTAAGAGAACCATTGGTAACTTCTCCTTGTCCAATCATTTTTCCACCCTTCTTATTTCCAGCAAATGCCACATATCCTCCATCTATAATCCGATAATTGGTTAACAAATCCTTTAATCCCGTCATATGCTTGGAACATCCGCTATCAACATGCCACAGACTGTGTACAATCTTTGAAGAGGATCCCTGAAATGAATTAACAAATCATTTAGCCAGGAGCAATAGGGACCCAAGATTGAACAACTTTTGTTTTTAAAGAAGCAGATTTTTACAAAAGAAATTATTAACAATTTTGTCAATTTATTCCCAAAACAATTCTATTAGAGGATCTTTGAATCAAAGGGCAATTTTTGATAAGATGATCCTCTTCACCACACCTAAACAAAATGATGTTTGCTAGGTCGATGATGTGATGAGGTAAAAATAGGATCAATAATAATCTCCTCATCACATTCAGACAAACTAGAATCAACATCACTAAATGTCTCATACATCTCATGATGTTTTTGTTTATTTGAATCAGAGTTCTTCTTGTCAAAATCAAAACGTGATTCTTCTGACAAATCAGTAAAACTCGTACCATTGGTACCAGCGTCAGATAAAGACGAACTACATTTTTCTGATGATGCATATTTAATGGTATGAAAGATGGAATAGGTTGAGAAAAGAACTTTTCGAAAGAATTAATTTTAAGTTGCTCAGTTGTTTTAGGAGAAACATCAGTTCATTGCATTCATTACACAAAAATCATCACTATCATGATTTGAAGTACAAGATGAAGAGAGAACTATCAAGAGAACATGAGACATTCAAGTCTGTTACATTTGAACTAGAAACAAACACTGAATTTAAACTAGACTTATTATCTAAAACAGACTGCTGATTGTCAGGTGTACTAGAACTAGTGCATCCAAGCCCACTAGTTGGTCCATAGTCGTAGTCGTCACGAATGTACTTAGAGTTATTCCCGACTAAACCTGCAGACATACTGTCAGTATCTGATTTGATTAAATCATTAGAAGGATGAGGAACAGGCATAGGAGAATAACAGTATGTACTAGGAGGAGGATAAACTGTACATTTTCATAACCCAAACCTGTTTTAATTCTTGCTCCCCGTTGAGATTTACAAAGATCATCATGTTTCATTCCAGAAATAGTCCATTTATCTAACTTTGACTGAAGTTTGCTTGCTTCAAATTCAGAAGAGCAACCCGTTCAGTCAAAGTATTAACCTCTACATTTCTTTCCAAAACAATTCTTTCTAAATGATCAGTTTCTTTTAAAGCCTCATTTAATTTCACAAAATATTTGATTCATTCATTTTAAGTTCATCATTAATTCGTTATTTTAAATCCTTTTCATTATCAATTAACAAACGATTAGCCTTATAAATCCCAAAAAGTCTAATTTTGCAAGCAGATGAGCACATATCCTGTATTACCTCATAAGGAAGTCCCATTACCATCCTTTCGGCAGCTAAAGCTTTATCGCACATGCATGCTGGAGTACTTGATTTCCTTTCCTCAACAGTAGCGGCCGCATCATCCTTCTCTTTTCCTTTCGCAGCTTTTGAATTCCTTTCTTCATCTGAACCTGTAATTTCCTCTTTCTCCTCTCCATCTGCCTTCTCTTCTTTCTCCTTTACTGAAGATTCTTTTTCTCCTTTGAATTCCTTGAAACACACAAATCCATCTTTATCAACTTCCATCTCATCACTTTCCACAACCTCAGCAACTAACGCGTGATTTATTTCAGATCTTGTTTCTTCCACCTCCACACTCCAGTCAAAGTTTGAGATCAAAGCTGACTCCTTTTTTGAATTTCCTTCTTCCTTTTCTTTCTCTGCTGTCAATCTTGGTACTCTAGTGTTACTAGGATCTGTGACAATTGGTAATGGACATTCACATTTAAAATGTCCCAATTGTTTACAGTTAAAGCACCTCAATTTTGACTTATCAAATCCTAGTTTTGAGGTAGATGATTGACCACCAAAGTTCTTTCTTCCTGTTCTTTCCATGAATCTCCTGGCTCTTAAAGTTAACATCGTCATTTGCCATTGAATGTCAGTTTCTTCTAAATCATCAGGATCAACCTGATACATATCCTCCATAGTCATTCCTTTACCTTTCAATTCACCAGCAACAAGAGCTTCATAGCTCTGAACAAACATTCCAAAAAGAGCCATTGTTTCAGATGAAATTGAAGTTTCAGCATTCACCTTAGAATTTCCTAATTCTTTTCCAACATGATTACTACCACTCGAGAAATTACTTGTATTGCTCCCTCCTTGAATTGGATTTTGAATGTGAGAGTTTGCAGCGGATGACAACAAAGCAGCATTTTGAGAAAAACCAGATGTGGGCATCATAGTCTGGTTAAATTCTCTTCTTTTCATATCCAACTCAAAAGATTTCAACTTGTTAATGATATCCATCAGCTTATAATCTGTAAAACCTCTTCTTGTTTGAGCATCCTCACTTGAAGACTCCACTGTGGTGGAAGAGAATCGAGAAGCCTGTTAACTTGTTCACTGTTGGAGAGTCTTTCATCATACTTCTTCAGAGTGCTTGAGACGGTTAAGAAACGATTTGTTAGATCTGTCAAAACTTTCATTCTTGTATCCTACAAACGAATTGAACTCCTTTTCAGCTTGAATACTCTTGTCTTTCACCAGATCTGCATTCCCATCATAGAATTCACAGAGAGCATCATAAAGAGATTTAGCATTTTTATGCTCTGCAAAACGATTGTAGATATCTGGAGCCAAGCAGAGAGTTAGAGCACCAAAAGCTTTTTGATCACGATCAATCAGTTTCAGATCTCTTTCAGTATAAGAAGATGGGTCTTTGTTCTGAGAAACGACATCACCAACCGTAACCGTAGGTATATGAGGACCTGAAATAATCGATTCCCATTGATTATGATCTGTGTAGAAAAAGAAAGCTTTGAGACATCTCTTCCAATCTTCAAAATTATCTCCATTAATGAGTCTTGGAGGTCTATTAGGAGCAACACTTTCAAGATCCGCAAGTGTAAGAGTAGTTAATTTTGACATGATAGTTTCGGCAAAAAAATTGATAATTTCGCTGACAAATTCGCTAACAAATTCGCTGAAAGAGCTGACTTGGCTAACAGTTTCGCTGAAACAATACTATCGCAGATACTTTCGCAAAAACAGACACTTTCGCTTGCAATTTCGGCAACACTTTCACTTGAACAGAGACAACAATTGCTTAGTTTCGCTGCTAAATTCGCAGGAAACAAGCTTGAACTTTCGTTCAAAAGTAGATTCAGCAGCAATTTCGCTTGATGATTGGTCAAAAACACTAATGAACTTTCGTTCAAGGGAATACTTTCGCTGAAACTCTAGAAAACAACTTCTGATCCAAAATAACTCATAATTTCGCTGAATGAAGATGACAGTTTCGCTGTAAGAACAATAATTTCGCTGGTCGATCTCAAAACCCTTTTCACCTCAAAATCAATCTGAAATCATCCAAATCTCAATGAATTTGAGATCTGATGATTGTAGAATCTTCCTCAATCAAGAACAAGCATAATTCAATCAATTTCCATGCCAAAAACAGCTGATAATCCAATGAAAATTGATTGAAACTAGATATTGACCAAAACCACAAAAACTCAACAAATCAAGAGCACTAAGGCTCTGATACCATATTGTTGGTCCATGTGATCGATGAACAGTACAATTGATAGGATAATTTGATCAATATCAAACACACAATCTAAATAACAACAATTGAGAAGTGAATATGATGAATCAAGACATAATTGGTACTCAAATGAACAAACTCACTCAATAACAACAAGCACAATTGTATTTCAATGAAGTAACTGCTTAGAAATGGTAGCTTGCAACAGAATTCCACGATTAGGGTTTTGCAAGCTTACCGTACAAAGTGAAATGACAATAGTATATATAGCAGTCATAGATTCGCTGACAGTTTCGCTACCAGCGAAACTGTCATGCCGAAACTATAGTTTCGCCAGGCAGAACACAAGTTCTCCGGGTAAACCAAAACAACAAACTGTGAGCGAATGTACAGATACACTCACAGTTTCGCTGGACTGCCAAAACTGCTAATTACAAACAAAATATAAAATGAAGGCCAAGTGTTACATGATCTTCAAACTAGAAGGAAATTCCCTCAGAACCTAACCAACAACTAATTGGCTTTGACAAATCAAAGGCCAAGTGTTACAACTGCAATCAACTTGGTCACTTTGTAGGCGAATTTAAGGCTCTTAAATCTAATCCTGGAGCATCTCAAGCCTCCTAACATCCTAGCTATAGCCAAACCAACAGACTACAGGTGTTGCTCAAGAAGTTGATTAGAGCTTCATGGTGCAAGATGTCACTCCTGCTCAAGCTCTCATGCCTGGACTGAAGATAGTAAGGTACATGAACATCTCTGTACTCCAGCCTGTATTGCTAAGGATAAATATTGTCAGGACTACAACATGGAAATTAAATATTGTTAGATCAAGAAGAGGTTAGTGCAAACAAAACCAAATCACTTAGATAATTTTTGGTGCTACATGCAAAGGCTTCCAAAGCTTAGCATGGAACTTCTGAAGGTGTAGAATTCTTCCAAAGACAAAGTGAAAGATCAACTTCCAAAGACAAAATTCTACTTCCGAAGTTAAGAGCATGCTTCCGAAGATCAAGTCTTAGAAGAGCAATCAGAAGACTACTTCCGAAGTATAAAGGAAGAAGAAGTTCCCAAGCATTAGAAGAAGCAGCCTGTTCCAAAGTATAAGTGGCTTCGGAAGTACTCGTTCTTCCGAAGCCATTTAACCTTCGGAAGACACCGCTATGAACCAGTGGATATAACTATGGTCTCTGACACTCCGCTGCAGACCTCTGATACTGTATGGCGTTTTCTCAAAGAGCCATGCAGTTGACCATACATTATTCTACTGTTTACCTTTCTATGATGGTACATGTTACCAACTTTAGTTGGTGACAAAAGGTAAGTCAGGGACATGTCCTGACTACCAAATCTCAGATAAGACTTTATCCGAGATACCTTAAACTATAGTCTTGTAGTATAGGCTTTAGTTATAGGATCCCAGCTGGTATCAAAGTATATCCGGCTGTAGGTAGTCTCATATATAGGTTCTCATTATAACTCATTCTATACTGCTTGTAAGAGTCTTGTAATACTTGAGTTGAGAAGCAATATATAAAAGTACCTTAGAAATTACTTCTTGTGTTCCTTATTACTTGCTATATTGTGATCAACTCTTATTGTCTTTATCCTTATCTGAGTGTTGTTCTAAGTATGTTTGAGAGAAAAGCTAAGTGTTAAGTGACTTTAACCGATCTTGCAATTGGTATCAGAGCTTCTCAGGCTCTTGATTGCGTGATCTAACCATCCAAATCAACTTGCTTTTCACTCCTCCCTACAACTCACTCACTCAAAATGGCCTTAACAAGTCCGAGGTAGAGATGGGAACCATGACAAAGGCTCCTATCATTACTCCTGAAAATTTCAGTTCTTGGAGCAGGAGAATGGAATGCTTCATCAGATACCAAGACAACAAGATGTGGAATTCCATTGTCAATGGCCCGTATAAGCCAAAGGTGGCATCACCTGGTGGAAACGATGCCATGATAGAAAAGGCTGTTAAGGATTACTCTAATGAAGACAGAAAGAAGATGGACATTGACAGCAATGCTATGACCATTCTTATGACTGCAATACCGAACTCCATCATGGTGGGATTCGAGCATTGCAAGACTGCCAAGAATTGTTTGATGCACTTGCTCAGATGTACTCAAGCTCCAACGACTCGAAATAGGACTCACTGAAGCAGCAGTTTGAGAACTTCACTCACATTGCTAGAGAGACCCTCAGCCAGTAGTACTTCAGGTACATGGATCTTATCTCTTCTCTTCAGTCTGTGAAGATCACTACTGAACTTAGAGATCTTACTAGAAAGTTCATGAGTGCTCTTCCAAACGAGTGGACATTCTACTATGTCTCTATCAAGAAGACAGAGAACTTGAGAACTCTCACCATGACTGAACTCTATGGCATCCTCGATGGATATCGCCTAGAGATGGAGAGTAAGAACGGCCACCAAACAAGCAGACCCATGACTCTTCCCGCTAGCAACGCTTAATGGTTGCTGAAGGCTCATTACCCCCACAACCTCAGCATTACCTGACCTACCAACAGCCATCCTGCTTTTCTGGACCTTACATAACTTTCCCTGAGACTCCAAGGTCTCAACAGGCTCAACACAATTCCTTCCAGGAAAGTTGTGCCTTTGTCTCAAGAAGTGGACACTCTGGTGATTTTCAATATTGCTTTGATGATCTTGAGTGTTTCAGTCCAGACGACATAGAGTATGTGGTCATAGTCCAACAGATGGCTCTTTTAACTTATAGAGCAAAGAAGTTCTTTAAGAGAACTGGAAGGCAATTCCCTCAAAACCAACTACCAGCAAGTTTGGGTTTGACAAGACCAAGGCAAAGTGTCACAATTGTAACCAACTGGGTCACTTTGCAAGGGAATGCAAGGCTCCCAAGACCAATCTGGGAACCCCACAGGCCTCCTCACACCCGTCGACCTCAAAGCCCGCTGATAAGTCAACTGAAACAGCTGCAATAGCTCAAGAAGTTGACTGGGGTTCATGGTACAGGATGTGACTCCTGCTCAAGCTCTCATGGCCAGAACAAATGATACTCAGGTATATGAACATCTCTGTACTCCAGCCTGTATAGCTAAAGTTAAACTTTATCAGGACTACAATATGGAAATCAGATCTGATATTGACTCTTTAAATATTTTAAAATCTGATTTTAAGAGAGCTGAATCTGACTATCAAATCAAAATTGAGGAGTTAGAGAAAACTGTGTCTCATTTAAAACATGAATACACCAACTACAAGACTCAAATCAAGGATCTAATATCCAAATTGTCTGAGGCTCAAGCCCAGCCTGTCACTGCTGAGGCTCAGGCCAGGAAGCATGCTATTTCTAAGCAGAACTTCCAAGCTATTCCTGCATCATCCTCCTATTCCAAACTCTGTTATTAGAACAAAGGATGGTTGGGAACCAATGAATTGCTCCACCACACTCCTATAAGTCTATTAGACAACCTAGATGTGGTACTGAGGAGCAAGAGGTTCCAACTACTGACCCTTCCTCACTAGAGTTGAAGGATGAAGCAACAATAGTGGCCACCACAGGGAAAGAACAGGTAGATATACTCATCTCCTCCTATGAAGATCAAATCATAACCACTAAGGCCAGAAGAAGCAGAGCTAAAGCTGCTAGAAGAACTGCCAAGAAGGTGGCTGAGTCCAAGCTGAAGATTGACCCAAAGCAGAAAGGTGTCTTTATCTCAGCTGGATTCCAAGTGTTAAGTACTTTTGATTCAGGAAAGGAATGTAATACCAGTTATCCTGTCCTGCCAAAGGATCAAAAATTGAAGGGAAAAGTTGCTAATGAAGAAAAGAAGCCCAAGAAACAGCAACCCTCACATTCCCAAAAGACTAACATTGCATGCATAATGGGTGGTCTGCAAAACCACATGGAAAAAGATTGTTACTACAATCCTGCAAGCACACATTATGCAAATAATGTTAGAAAAGATGGAGTCAAGGAAGGTTTCACATTTGGACCTTTTCAAACAGTTCAAGTGATGAAGAAGGGAAAGCTAGTTTCGGAAGCAAGGTTGCTTTCGGAAGAAACTCTTTCTTCCGAAGGGAAAATGGCTTCGGAAGCAAAATCTACCAAGGTTCAGAAAAAAAAGAAAGCTCTCCTGAAACCATCCTAGAAGAAGACTGCTTCGGAAGAAAAGGCGGTGAACACTTCTTCCGAAAAGAAAGAAGCTTTAGAAGAAGGCTTCAACAAGCTCATCCTCAAAGATCAACCAAAGGGTGGACTGGAAGATCAAGGAAGATGCTATAGCCCAAACCTCTTCTTCAAAGACCTCTATTGAACCCCCATGCATATCATTTGGTTCAATTATGTCATTATCTTTGGAAGAACCCAAGACCAGCAAGGCTTGGGCTTCCAAACAAAACTAACAATCTCATCTTATATGCAGGGACATCCATATGATAAGAACAACAATGTCTGGATTGTGGACAGTGGATGCTCCAGGCATATGACAGGGAACAAATCTCTCCTTCAACAGTTTCAACACTATGATGGAGGTTCTGTCCAATTTGGAGGTGAGGCTGGAGGATATATTATGGTAGAGGGAGTATATCCAATGGTAAGTTAAAAGTTGACAAAGTTCACTTTGTCAAACAGCTTGAACACAATTTGTTAAGTGTTTCTTAATTCTATGATCAAAAGCACCAAATGCTTTTCACAGAACATGAGTACATTATCCTCAAACCAAGGATGACAATTCCTTCGAAATTGGTGCTTCTTAGATCTCCTAGGAAAAGGGATATGTACAAGCTGAATATGAACAATGCTTCCCCAATGGGTGAAGTATCATGCTTTCTTTCCAAAGATGATAGTGATGAGTCAACACTATGGCATAAACGTATGTGTCATATAAATTTTAAGACAATGAATAAATTGGGTAAAAAGAACTTGGTACATGGTTTGTCTAAAAAGGCGTTTTTCTACAAAGATAACTATGTTGCATGCCTGAAAGGGAAACAACACAGGACATCTCACAAATCCAAACGTGTTAACTCTATCACTACTCCATTACACTTATTTCACATGGATCTTTTAGGTCCCACGAGTATAATGAGCATTGGAAGGAAATCATACTGCCTTGTGATAGTTGATGATTTAACAAGATTCAAATGGGTATTCTTTTTAAGAACTAAAGATGAAACTGCTAAAACATTAAAATCTTTTATTCTTAAAATAGAAAATCAAATTGATCACAAGGTTAAAATTATTAGAAGTGATCGAGGGACTGAGTTTAAGAACTTTGTTCTTGACTCATTCTGTAACTCAAAAGGGATTGCCAGACAATATAGTGCTCCCAGAACTCCTCAACAAAACGGTCTTGCTGAGAGGAGGAACATGACACTTATTGAGGCTGCTCAAACTATGTTAGCTTATTCAAAACTACCTCTAACATTCTGGGCAGAGGCAGTCAGCACTACATGCTATGTGCAGAACAAAGTTCTTGTAGTTAAGCCCCATGGAAAAACCCCTTACGAGCTATGGAACAAGGGGCCACCATTCATTGGCTTTCTAAGGTCCTTTGGCAACAGGTGTACCATACTTAACACAAAAGACAATATAGCAAAATTCATTGAAAAGTCGGATGATGCTATCTTTGTTGGATACTTTTCCAGATCCAAAGCTTATAGAGTATACAACATTAAGAATCAACAATTTGAGGAGTCATCCAATATACTTGTTAATGAGCACACTCCTTGTGTTAGGGGGAATGGCATTGATCATATCTTTGATTTAGAATTGTTTCCAAACTATTCTAAGCCTTCTTGTGAAAATGTTTTAGTTGGAACAGGTGCTCAAAATGATGTTGATGCTGCTGCTGATGATCAACTGTTTGAGCTACCCAGGCCTACTCCAAATTCTCCATATACTGCAATTCACCAAGTTTCCACCATTCACAGATCTGATAGTTTAACCATATCAAGGAATAATGAAGTTTCAACAAGTGAATCACTTGCTGAGCCTAAATACTTATCAGGTGATCCACCACAACACCAGGCAGAGGAAGTAGTGTTTTGAAGGAACAGGAAATTGTTAATACTACTTCACAGCCAACCATTGATGATGTTTCTCACTCATTCAATTAGTCCTCATTGAATGATTTTGAAACATCAGCTGGACAGAGTGTTCCAGTTCCTAAGCAGAATATGTCCAATCTGGATCTATCTCTGCAACTGGAAGTGATTCCTTGCCTTAGGATTCATAACACTCATCCTACTGAGAACATCATAGGGGATGTCACTGAGGGTGTGAGAACAAGAGGATAGACTCATCATGGGAATGTCTGCTTGTACTCATGCTTTCTATCCGAGATGGAACCCGCGAAGGTAGAAGATGCCTTGAAAGATAGTAGTTGGCTGGAATCGATGCAAAAGGAGTTGTTTCAATTCAAGAGACAGAAGGTATGGAACCTATGTCCGCTACCATCTAGTCAAGTACCATAGCACTAAATGGGGTTTCAGAAACAAAAGAAATGATAGAGGCTTGATCATCAAGAAAAAAGCTAGACTTGTAGTTCAAGGATACACCCAAGAGGAAGGAATCGATTATACTGATGTCTTTGCACCAATTGCAAGACTTGAGGCAGTTAGGATCTTCCTTGCTTATGTTGCATCCAAGGACTTCACTGTCTACCAACTTGATGTCAAGTGTGCCTTTCTATATGGGGATATAGATAGGGAAGTCTATGTATGCCAACCTCTGGATTTGAAGACCCATAGCACCCCAACCATGTGTGCAATTGGATAAAGCTCTATATGGGCTGTACCAAGCACCTAGGCTGTGGTATTAGACTCTTTCTCAGTTTATTCTAAATAATGGCTACACTAAAGGTACCATTGATAAGAATCTCTTCATCAGAAAGTCATGAAAGGACATTTTGCTTGTTCAAGTCTATGTTGACGACATCATATTTGGTTCTTCAAATGACCAAATGCGTAAAGACTTTGAGAGCATTATGAAGAAAAAGTTTAAGATGAGTTCTATGGGAAAAATGGAATTTTTCCTTGGAATTCAGGTGAAGCAAATGAAGGAAGGGTTCTTCATTAATCAATCTAAGTATGTTTCTGACATCTTAGAAAGATTTGAAATGAAAGATTGTAAGCCTGCCAAGACACCCATACCCAGAAACCACAATCTTTATCCTGACCTTAAGGGGGAGGATACTGATCAACATCAGTATAGGGCAATTATTGGTTCTCTGATGTATCTCACAGCCAGTAGACCTGATATCATGTTTTCTACCTGCATCTATGCAAAATATCAGGCTGCTCCAAAGGTGTCTCATCTTGCTTCTGTTAAGAGAATCTTAAGATACCTCAAAGGAGCACCTAAACTAGGCCTCTGGTATCCCAGAAACAAGGATTTCAATCTCTATGGATACTCTGACAGTGACTATGACGGCTGCAATATTAACAAGAAATCTAGATCAGGAGGATGTCAATTTCTTGGTGGAAGGATCATCTCATGGCAATGCAAGAAGCAATCTTGTGTCTCCACATCAACTGCTAAAGCTGAATAATTGTTGATGCTAGCTGCTGTGCTCAACTGCTATGGATTCAAAATCAGATGTTAGACTATGGATTCAACTTTATGAGTACTCCTATCCATATTGACAACAATAGTGCTATCTCCATTACTGAAAATCCGGTGAAGCACTCCAAGACAAAGCATATTGACATCAGGTACCATTTCATTAGAGATATTCTGAGAAAAATCTAATTAAGTTTATCAAAGTTGACGAACAATATACTAATTTGTTCACCAAAGCTTTTGATGAACAAAGATTTAAGTATCTAATAACAGCTATTGGGATGATAAACATTGATTAGCCAAACTCTTTTGAAAACCTTTTTAATATGTAATGTCTTATGTCAATACAATTTAAGCCCTGTTACAAAAGGTCTTTCTGAAATTTTCCAAGTGTAAATTTCTTCCGAAGAGAAATTAACCCTCGGAAGTTATTTTTATATCTTCCGAAGCATAATTTCTCAAAGGATAATTTTCTTCTCGGAAGAGTTTTTGGTCTCGGAAGAAGAGATTGATTGCGTATCAGATCTACTTCCGAGGTCTACACACTCTCCATTCGGAAAGCAAACCTAACCTTCGGAAGCAAAGTTTTTGCTTCGGAAATAAGAATTGCCTTCAGAAGACAAATTAACTTTGGAAATATTTTACATAATGATGTCGGATTATTTAACTGATTTTAACCTTACCGCCATTGTCATTTCTTCCACTAAACCATCACATCACCTTATCCTAACCCCCATTACCGCCTTCCCACCCTCTTTTAAATAATCTCGACTATTCAATTTCATCTTCTTACTTGCAATGTTTACTGCCCTAGAAATTTCTCATCACTCCAACTTTACCCAAGCTCAAAATCATTTACATTCACCTTTCTCCAATGGCACTTAACCCTCAGCACAAGTAGGTTGCACTTCTTGATTCATCAAGAGATGCTGACTTCTTTGAAATCATCTCCTTTCTTACCCAATCATCTTACTACATAGCCTATACCGTTAACCTCACTGTTTACTCCAACCAAATGGCCGAATTTTGGGAAAATGGTCAAGCCGAAACCCTAAATAGGATTCGTGTACTGAGGTCTAGCATTTAGACAGGAGTTGATCATCATTGAACAACTCATCAGGGAGCATCTAGAGCTTCATGATGAAGGAGCTCCTACTGAATTCCCCAAAGAGATTTAGACATCACTTACATCCTAATGGGATATGGTGGAGACATAAGTAGGCCTACAGTCTACAAGTTCAACTTCTCCTACAACTGGAAGTTCCTCCTGTACGTTGTCCTCCACTGCCTGTCAAACAAGTTTGGGGGATGGGATCAAATCCCATATGAACTAGGATGCTTAGTTCATGGATTGGTGAGAGGCCTACGATTCAGTTACTCAAGATTTGTGTTCACCAATCTGATTGGGAATCTTCAAAGGGAGACATTCTTTATGTATCCCCGATTCATTCAACACATAATCACTGTGAGTTGGAACAGAGTATGCTTGTCTGTGCAACCGCTCTGACTTTCCCTCACTGAGGCCTACCATCATCAAGACTTTGAATAAGGTGTCCACCAACTTCACTGAAGGTACACTTCTCTACTTCCAGGTATGATTGAGAGCATAGCTCCTGGTGACATCCGTGTTCACCCACAGGTGATGAACCCACACCAGGAACCTCCTCCAAAATGCCAACACTGCCTTCTCCACCCATCACCATCACATACCAAAGACACCCCAAACGAACCCTTGTTCAATCTACTCTGATTGAACAAGCCCCTCTTGTTCAATCCAAAAAGACTAGAGTGGAAACATGGGCTCCCACTCAGTTTGATGTCCCTCCATCCTTCTCCTTTGACCTCAATATGGGTTTTGAGTCTCTCAGTCTTAAACCTAGGAGCCTGACACCCAAACCACACAGCCTTCAGGATGAGTATTTACACTTTTCTGAGCACCAACTAGGGACAGCCCCACCAAAGGCTCAATGCCTGTAGACATTGACCAAGGTCCCGGGTCAGTAGGCTAACCTCCCATATTTTACTGACCTTCTCTTCAAAACTAATGAAGAGATAACATCTCTCCACGGCAATGACGTTGATCTACAACACCCTCTCCAAGATCAACAGAGCCCAGAGAAATCCCTTATCTCCAGCCCCCATCAACAACCCATAACTGAGGTGAGTCCCACTGATATGGAGGGGACTCATGCAGATTCAACTGCCACTACAGAAGGTGCCTCAATGGACCTTATGGACAGTGGTAACATATCTCAGACTGAATTTGCGGCAACCGAGCCTTTTGATGACTTTTAAAGAGACATCATTAAGCATGGGAAACCAGGGTGCCAAGAAACCACATCTGGTGGTGAGGCTGAACATACCAGGTATGTTACCTCATCTCCTTGTGATTCTTCAAAAGAAGATGAGGGGAGCATGCAAGTCCTCGTTAAAGACCTTCTATCTAAAGTCTCAAATCTTGAATCCTTGTTTAGGACTTTAGAAAAAGGTCCGCCACTCAGCAACTTGAGATTGACAATCTCAAGGCTCAACTAGCTGAGAAACAGACCGAGAGATTTGTTAGGCATGTACCTATTTAGGTCTCATTGACTTCTTCCTCTAACTCATCTAGCTCTCAAGATGATGCTACCAAAAAGGGGAGAATATTCAGAGACAAACACTTGAGGACCCATAGTTTCAAACTTCAACCTCAACATCTTCTACTCTTATCATCACTTTGTTTGAGCCATCTCAAGTTGTACTTCATATCGACCCAAAGATGCTCAGAGATCTCTACAGACTCTTCATCAGGTTTCTGTTGAGATCCTCTGCTGAGTAGCCAAGTCCAGATGCTGCAATGATCTACTTCGGAGCTGAAGAGCTTCAGAGGCTTACTGCACCTTCTACCACTATGGAAGAAGTTGGTCAGCCTAAGGTCCACATGGAACCTAAGATTCATTTCGATAGGGAAATGGGGACTGATGGCCCAGCAATTGAAACAGTTAGGACAGAATCTGCATCTCCTCCAGTTTCCAAAGCTAAAGTTAAAGCCTCGGAAGAACAAGCTAAATCTTCCGAAACTGAAATGCAAGCTGCGGAAGGACTGTTTAAAATGTCCGAGGAACTAATCATCACAGATGCAGTCTTTGAAATGGCATCTGAGGTGAACAGTGAGAACTTTCTGAATCTACCTCCATCCCAGATACCATCTCTGCCTCTCTCAGAATCCACTCTTCAAGAACCACCACAGTCAGGATCTCCAAAAGATAAAGGGAAAAGAAAGATGACTACGAAAGAGCTTCATGAAGAGGAGAAGATTGAGAAACTAAAGAAGAAAGGAAGACTTCCAACTAAAAAGTTGCTAGCTGCTAGTACAAAAGCAGTTACAGGCAATCAGGAGGCTGCCAACAGTAAGAGAAGGGAAGACATCTTGACCAGCTTATCCTAATGGGGGTTGCCAATGAAGAAACACTCCTGCTACCACCAGAGGAGTTGGTGAATTTGGAGAAGGCAACCCGGCTAAAACTTGAAGAAGAAGCCAGGTTGGCCTTGGAGAAAGAAAAAAAAAGAACAAAAGGAAGCTGAATTGCAACTAAGGAGTGACAGGATAAATTTCCTAATCTCCAGAGGCTTTAATCTTCAAGAACTCTCTCCACACAATGATGAGACGATCCTCTGGCTCTACAACAAAGAGCGGGATCAAATGGAGAAAGAAAGAAGAAAGGCTGCAAGAGAAAAGACAAAGGAAAAGAAGAAGAAAGAGGAAGAAGCTAGGGTCACTGCAACCAGGAAGCTCAGTGAAAAGGCCTAGATGAAAGACTATCTTCGGGCCCATGGCTTCTCTGGAAGGGAGGTGGGTCCCATGTCTGAGATGACACTCCAACGGATTGTCAATGAAATCAAGGCTGACATCTGGTCGGGAAAGAGAAAAGAAATGTACAGAAGGGTAAAGGGGATGACCTTCACTGCAACCACCCAACCACAACCTGAACCCTCAACCCTACCTTTCACCATCAAAACCGAACCCTTCACCCCTGAACCCACATCCACTTCATCACCCAACCACCTAAACTTCCCATCCTCCAACCAAAAACACTTCTCAGAACCTCAACCTACCCAACAACCATCCAAACCATCCCCTCAGCCTTCTCAACATCTCTCTCTTGAGGAGTTCAAGGTAATCAAGACCAAGCTCATCAACTGCACAACTTTAAGAGAAGTCTCATGTGATGAAGATTCTATCAACATTACCTATGTTGATGGATCTTCTTGTTCCCTCACAAGAGATCAATTTCTTGATTTACCTAGAGGAACAATGGACCAGGCAGCTAGACTTCTAGGTCTTAACTTAGATTCACTGAATGATGAAGAGAAGAAGTTTAGAAGGAAACTGGTGACTCTGCTAGATACTAAGAAAGAGGAAAAGATTCCCAGTCAGTCTCTTGTTCCTAGAAAAGAAATAATCCAGTGGAGGTTCGATTAAACTTCTGAAAACTTTGTTGTTGAGAGGGAGAATGGCGAAGTCAACAGATTTAATGCAACCTCTCTGTTACACTCCAGCATATTTGATATTACTGAGTTAGCAGAGAAGCCATTCTCCAACCCCTCAAACTCTAAAGCTATTGCACTCATCAGAAATCACCTCAGCAGTCTTCATCTAGCTGAGCTATTGGCAAAGGCCAAGATTGAAAAAGAGTTGAGATTAAGAAGACAGGAAGACAAGGAAAGACCTCCTACCAAAGGCACTGCCTTTCTACAGATGGTAGAGGGTCCTGAATTGGAACCTATAGTTAGATGGGAATATGACTACAGTTCCCATTAACTAACTCTTTTTAGAGGGCAACAACAGAGGGTACATATCATCCAAGGTGACAGACTAGACTTCCTGTCTACCAAGGATTTGTACAAACTTCTCAATACCACATCAGGGATGAACAAGGAGACAGATAAATATCTACTCTCCTTGGTGCTAAAAGTTTTAAGAAGCAGAAACAAGTGAGGTTTTGGTAGCATCAGCCTAAGGGGAGTTTGTTAGATCAAGAAGAAGGCTGGTGCAACCAAAACCAAATCACTTAGATAATTTTTGGTGCTACATGCAAAGGCTTTCGAAGCTTAGCATGGAACTTCCGAATGTTGTAGAATTCTTCCGAAGACAAAGTGAAATATCAACTTCCGAAGATAGAATTCTACTTCAGAAGTTAAGAGCATGCTTCCGAAGATCAAGTCTTAGAAGAGCGATCAGAAGACTACTTCCGAAGTATGAAGGAAAGAAGAAGTTCCCAATCATTAGAAGAAGTAGCCTCTTCCGAAGTATAAGTGGCTTTGGAAGTACTTGTTCTTCTGAAGCCATTTAACCTTCAGAAGACACTGCTATGAACCAGTGGACATAAGTATGGTCTCTGACACTCCGCTGCAGACCTCTGATACTGTATGGCGTTTTCTCAAAGAGCCATGCAGTTGACCACACTTTATTCCACTGTTTACCTTTCTATGATAGTACATGTTACCAACTTTAGTTGGTGACAAAAGGTAAGTCAGGGACATGTTCTGACAACCAAATCTAAGATAAGACTTTATCCAAGATACCTTAAACTATAGTCTTGTAGTATAGGCTTTAATTATAGGATCTCAGCTGGCATCAAAGTATATCCGGCTATAGGTAGTATTATATATAGGTTCTCATTGTAACTCATTCTATACTGCTTGTAAGAGTCTTTTAATACTTGAGTTGAGAAGCAATATATAAAAGTACCTTGAAAATTACTTCTTGTGTTCCTTATTACTTGCTATATTGTGACAACTCTTATTGACTCTATCCTTATCTGTGCGTTGTTCTAAGTGAGTTTGAGAGAAAAGCTAAGTGTTAAGTGACTTTAACCGATCCTGCAATTGGTATCAGAGCTTCTCAGGCTCTTGATTGCGTGATCTAACCACTCAAATCAACTTGTTTTTCACTCCTCCCTACAACTCACTCACTTAAAATGGCCTTTAACAAGTCCGAGGTAGAGATGGGAACCATGACAAAGGCTCCTATCATTACTCCTGAAAATTTCAGGTCTTGGAGCAGGAGAATGGAATGCTTCATCACATACCAAGACAACAAGATGTGGAACTCCATTGTCAATGGCCCGTATAAGCCAAAGGTGGCATCACCTGGTGGAAACGATGCCATGATAGAAAAGGCTGTTGAGGATCAAATTAGTTGGAAGTTCTAGTTCAGGAAAAAAGTGTAGTATCAACACACCTATCCAGCTAAAGGATCAAATATTAAAGGGGAAAAGTGTTCAAGAAGAAAAGAAGTGAAAGAAACAACAGCCCTCACACCCCATCAAGAATAACACTAAGTGCATAATGTGTGGACTGCACAACCACTTGGCTAAAAAAATTGTTACCACAATCCTACAAGCATACATTATGTAAACAGTGTTAAAAAGGAGTCTAGGATGGTTTCACATTTGGACCGTACAATATGGTACAAGTGTTAAGAAAAGGAAAGCTTGTTTCCAAAGCTAAGTTTCTTTTGAAAGAAACTTATTCTTTCGAAAGGAAAATAGCTTCAGAAGACAAGCCAAAGAACAAACAAATTACAATTAAAGAACAAAAGAAATCCTTTGAAATCTTCCGAGAATAAGATTGCTTCGGAATTAAAGGTGGTGACAACTTCTTCAAAAAAGAAAAAAAGCCTTAGATGCAAGTCATGCTGCTTAAGCCTGCATAGGCTCATCTACACTGGTCAACCAAAGGATGGAATGGAAGATCAGAAAAGATGTTGTAGCCCAAACCTCTTTGTTACAAACCATAATTGAACCCCTATTCATACATTTTGGTTCAATTATCTCATCTACATAGGAAGAGCCTAAGATGAACAAGGCTTAGGTTTCTAATAGTAACTAATTATTTCATCTTATGTGTAGGGACATCCACATGACAAAAATGGAAATATATATATTGTGGACAATGGATGCTTTAGGCACATGACATGGAACAGATCTCTTCTCTAACAATTTGAACATTTTGAAGGAGCTTCTATTTAGTTTGGAGGTGAAGCCAGAAGTACTGTATCCAATGGTAAGTTAAAAGTTGACGAAGTAAACTTTGTCAAACAGCTTGAACATGATCTTTTAAGTATTTCTAAATTCTATGACCAAAAACATCAAATGCTTTTCACAGAACATGAGTGCATTATTGTGACATCTGTCACCTCAAGGTCCGTCAATTAACATGGTTTCCGTTAACTTTTCCTTGAACGTTCATTCCTTATCTTTATAAACTATTCGTGTGGATATTATACTTGTTTTATCATCTTTATGCTTGTGCTATCATCGAATCATATGCTATGCTTAAAACCTTTACAATTTTCACCATCGTTATCCTTAAATATGACATTTTTATACAATAGTATTGTGATTAATAAAACCATTTTTTAAGTTACCAATTATCATTAAATACATTTTTACCATCAATATAACTAACCTATTAAAGTCATTTTCAACCGAAACAAATTTGGGAATTCGAGGATTTAAGTGCAGGGACTAAATGTGCCATTTTCCAAACTTGGGCTGGGTATATAAACCCTATTTTCCCAGCCCTAGCATTTACTTCTTCACCTTCTTCTTCATTCTTCTTCATTTGAAGCGTTGGATGTGCTCCATTTGAGGCGTTGTACGGATGGAAATGTAGATCACCTGTTTGTTGGGCCGAAATTGGTGAAAGTCAATTAACAGGCCCAGAGATCATCCAAGAAACAATGACAAGATTTTCCAAATCAAGGACCGACTAAAAGCTTCCAGTGATCGCTAAAAGAGCTATGTCGACAACCGTCGGAAGCCTCTAGAATTTAACGTTGGGGATCATGTTTTCCTCAAGGTCTCTCCTTGGAAGGGAATTGCTCGATTTGGAAAGAAGGGGAAGTTAGCCCCAAGATACGTAGGACCATTCGAGATTATAGAAAGAATCGGTCCAGTGGCTTACCGATTAAGGTTACCACAAGAACTCAGCGGTGTACATGATACTTTCCATGTGTCGAACCTCAAGAAGTGTTTGACCGATGAATCACTTCATTTACCAATTGAGGACATCAAGATCAACGAAAAGCTTCATTTTGTGGAGGAACCCATTGAGATCATGGATCGAAAGGTCAAGCAATTGAAGCGCAGTAGAATACCAATTGTCCGCGTGAGATGGAATTCAAAACGAGGGCCAGAGTTTGCATGGGAACGGGAAGACCAGATGAAACTTAAATATCCACATCTATTCGAGGATGACACTCTTGGACCTAACTCCAGCTGAATTTCGGGATGAAATTCTCTCAACTGGGGGATACTGTGACATCTATCACCTCAAGGTCCGTCAATTAACATGGTTTGTGTTAACTTTTCCTTGAACATTCATTCCTCATCTTTATAAACTATTCGTGTGGATATTATACTTTTTTATCATCTTTATGCTTGTTCTATCGTCGAATCGTATGCTATGCTTAAAACCTTTACATTTTCATTATCGTTATCCTTGAATATGCCATTTTTATACAATAGTATTGTCATTAATAAATACATTTTAAGTTACCAATTATCATTAAATATATATTTGTCATCAATATAACTAACCTATTAAAGTCGTTTTCAACCGAAATAAATTTGGGAATTCGGGGATTTAAGTGCAAGGACTAAATGTGCCATTTTCCAAACTTGGGCTGGGTATATAAACCCCAATTTTCCAGCCCTAGCCCTCATTTACTTCTTCATCTTCTTCTTCATTCTTCTTCTTCACTCTCTCATCTCCTTCCTTGCACCAAAACCACCCCGTTTGGTCCCGTTTTCATCGTCTAGACTTCGACTACAACTGAGTCTACTCCGTTCTTGCAGGTAGACGACCTGGTCGTCCCATTTCTTGCTATTTCACTACTGTACATTTAGGGTTTCGGGTGTTCGATTTCAACCCGAACACATGAGGTCGTGTGGTTACGTGTGATGTCCTTCTACGTGTTCTTCTTGTTTGTGTATGTTTGTAGTGTGTTTTTGGAAGTCCTTGTTGTGTAAAATCTATGCTCGGAGTAGCCGAAGGCTGCTCTGCACTTCTGCAGTCGCGAATCTGCCATTCTGGCGACTGGGTCTGTCATGCGATTGAGCCATGCGACTGGGTGAGTCATGCGACTGTGTCTTTCGGGCGACTGAGTTGTGAGACTGGGTATGTTGTGCGACTGAGTCGTGCAATCGAATGAATGTGTGCGATTGAGTCAATGCGGATGAATGATGCGTGCGATTGAGTCAATGCGGATGAGTGTATGTATGCGATTGAGGCTGCGACCGAATGAACGTGTGTGACTGTGCGTGTATCGAACGACTGAAGGCCAATCGTACGAATGGAGGTTCAGTCGTACGAATGAAGCTTATTCGTTCGAATGATGGTTGATTCGTGCGTATGGAGGTTGAGTCGTGCGATTGGGTGCTGTGTGGTACGAATGAATGCTAGTCGCACGAATGAAGGTTCAATCGTACGAATGAAGCTGATTTGTATGAATGAGGGTTGATACGTGCGAATGGAATGTTGAGTTGTGCGTCTGGTCTTGTTGTGCGACAGAATTTGTTATGTGTGTGAATTCCTTCTTGTAAGTCATGTGATGTTAAGGTGACATCGACACGGTTGCCATTGCTAAACCACAAAGATTAAAGTCAACGCTATCAAACCTACTAATGTTATCCCCAATCAAATCAACTTAACATTTTACAATTATCAACAACCGATTCGTGACTACTAATTTTTAACAATTACTTCTCTAGTAACAACAAAACTGTTACACAAATATCACTGGCAATGGAGACGGTTCCTAGTACTTGGATCTACATAAGATCTAATACGTGTGTTTGCTTGTGCGTGTTGCACGCGACCGAACCGATACAACCCGAACCGACCGAATGTTGCTATTTACTTTATACATATCTTTAATGCTTAACAATAACTATCAATAGGTGTTTGACCGTTTATTACATACAACATTTGGGAAACTTTGATCATTCATTCTTACCAGTTAACAAGTGAGTTTCGTGGCCCCTTTTTATGCCTAGACAACTTTTCAATCATCTACAAACTTGGGGGAAAAGTATGCTCACCCATTTTCAATATGCTGTACAACTTACATACAATTTACGTACTTGGAATCAACGTATTACTATTTTGTGAGTACTTATCTGATACATGCTTGAGTTCGCTGTGTGGTACTTTTTTTTACAACCATTAAATTCCAGTATGGGAACCGATGGATAGGTATTGGTAGTACTACTGGGTTGACACCCCACCCTTGTTTGTTGGTATACTAGTTAGTACCAACAGTAGCCAGGAACGGGCCTTGGGTGAATATATTCCGACAAGATTCTGTGTGTACGTCGTTAGGTTTGGTTGTAAAGCTCATGCCATGTGATTTTGCTTCTTATAACTGTATTCATGGTATTCCACAACAAATACTATACAACATCAATTACTTATTTACTATTTAAACCTGCGAGCTTACCAACAATTTTGTTGACCATTTTGAGCATATCTTTTCAGGTGACAATGCTAATTGAAGATCTTGGTGTGCTGCCTTAGTGGAGACCCTAGGATGCATTTTTGAGGCTAAACATACTTGACAAAATACTTTTTGGAAATCATTGTTGTAGTTTGCTCTAAACAACAAATTCCTGGGTTGTGGGAATTACATACAATGTTATCTTCTTTGTTTATGTGAATCATGTACCATGTTATGCTATGGCTATGTTGTCGTGAATATTGACTAAACACGACACAAGTCTCCTTTGTGTCGGGTGTCATCATGACATGCTTATCATCGTTTATTATATTGCATCTCTATTGCTTACCATGTGTTATGACGATCCTGTCTCGTTACATCCTCGTGTTTCCACTTTGAGCGGGGGTGTGACAATTATCCTCAAACCTGAGATGACAATTCCTCAGATATTGGTGCTTCATAGATCTCACAGGAGAGGGGATATGTACAAGCTGGATATGAACAACATTTCCTTACTGAGTGAAGTATCGTGCTTTCTTTCCAATGCTAATAGCGATGAGTCAACTCATTGGAATAAAAGAATGTGTCATGTTAATTTAAAAACCATGAATAAATTGGTTAAAAATAACTTGGTACATGGTGTGCCTAAAAATGAATTAATCTGTAGAGATAATTGTGTTGCTTGTCTGAAAGATAAGCAACACAAGATATCTCATAAATCCAAAGTAGTTAACTCTGTCACCACCTCATTACCGTCATTGCACCTGGATCTATTTGACCCCACAAGTATAATGAGCATTGGAAGAAAATCATATTGCCTTGTGATTGTTGATGATTTTACAAGATTTACATGGCATTCTTTTAAAGAACTAAAAATGAAACTACTCAAACTTTAAAATCTTTTATTCTTAAAATAGAAGATGAAATTGATCACAAGGTGAAAATCATCAGAAGTGATCAAGGGACTGAGTTTTAGGATCAAGTTCTTGACTCATTCTGTAACTCAAAGGGATTGCTAGACAACATTGTACTTGTAAGGCCCCGTTCCCCGGACGCTTACAGCTGGCCAATCATCGCTGATAAAACATATATTTACATTAACTTGAAAAAAACGTTGCAACGGAAAAATTAAAAAACAACATTTTTTTTAAAAATGCTTTTGGAAAATAATACAATGTTCGTCACATAATTTCATTTTTTCGCATTACAATGCAAAAACATTACACAAAAGAATGCCATCCAAAAGAGCCAAGTAGCCGCCCCGTGCCATCCTCAGCAACTTTACCTGCCAACTAGAAAATGCATAAAAAGTCAACGTTGCTTAGTGAGTTCTAGTTTTAAAATAAACATATTTTACTTTCATTAAAACCGTTCTTTACTTTTGTATGTGGTCACACATCATACGTACACATAGATAATATAATTCGGACCAATGCCATGTGCTTCATCCCACCGTCATGCATAAAGCCGGTACTAGGCCTGAGGTCTTTCATAGACCCCGAACATTATGCACGAAGCTGACTCCAATACCTAGGGTAAGCGGCAAGGGTCCCATACATATGGTCAATCATAAGGATTGGACCCCTGTGTTCATCCTCATGGGGTATTTAACCCGCACACAGTTGAGCTGACACCCCTTATTGGGTGTGAACCTCCATTCATACACTTAATAACATATATTTAGCCCAAGTGTGTATCCTTCTAGGGTAGCTAACCCGCACACGGTTGAGCTAACACCCTTCATTAGGTGTGAACCTCCTTACATTTGCTTTCAAGCCTTTCTTTCATTCATTCATTAATGCACGCATTCTTCATTACGTTCCTCTTTTCATTATCTTCCACTTTACGATACATAATACTTTCATTTCATTCATTTAAATTCAACTTAAAGCTATGAGAAAATAAACATACAATGTAAGGAACATCAACATACACAGTCAACATCTTCATACAGGGCATCATACATACATAACATACATCATACATAGTTACATACCATCATGCATAAGCATCAATCATACATCATAACATCGTCATAAAATGCCTAACACAACATCTATGTCCTCAAAAGGCAGCTTACATGAACCCCCGAGAACCTCCCAAGTTAAAGCCTACATTTCACTTTTTCCCCAAAAAGTTAGAAAATATTCTAAGTGTTCATCCGCATTTCCTCTTGTGTTCATCCGCATTTGTTCATCCGCATTAACTTTACTCATCCGCATTTCCTTCATTTCCTTCTCATCCGCATTAACCTTTGTTCATCTGCATTTGTTCATTCGCATGAACTTACTCATCCGCGTTTGTTCATTGCTCATCCGCATTTCCTCTTTACTCATCTGCATTGACTTATACTCATCCGCATTGACTTTCATTCGCACAAACTTGTTCATCCGCACTAACCTTCATCCACGTTTCCCTATACCCATCCGCATTGACTTACTCATCCGCATTTTCTTACACATCCGCATTGACTTACTCATCCGCATTTTCTTACACATCCGCATTGAGTTTCTCATCCGCATTTGTCAATGCTCATCCGCATTTGTCAATGCTCATCCGCATTCGTTAATGCTCATCCGCATTTGTCAATGCTCAGCCGCATTCGTTAATGCTCATCCGCATTTGTCACCACTTAAGTAGTTTTTCTAAACTTAGGCGTATGAGCTACTGTTTGGGCGAATGAGCAGCCCAAGTCACTTAACAGCAGATTTAGTCCCCAAACCTCATCCATAATGTTTTTAGCTTAAATCTAACATTCTAAGCCATGGAAACACAACCATAACATCATCAAGCATGAACATAGTCCAAAATCACACCATACCCGCAACATACACACATTCACATATATGGGTATGAACACAGTTTTATAAAAAGTTCATACATGCATATCCAACCCCAAAACAGTTAAAACAAGTAAAAAGAGGGGTTCTAGAACTCACCTTTGCAACTCTTGAGTATGGCTTCTTCCAAACTCGTTTGCAATTGAGTTCAACCACCTAGAACCCCACCAAAAACACACACCCGAACACACATAATACACATAAGCATACAACCGAGGCAAGGCCAGTTAAGAACACTTAAAACCATGAATTTCTTACCTTGAATTTGACTTTTCAGCTCTTGTTCTTCAAAAACCCGAGTTTTGAGCTCCTTTTCTTTCTCTTTCTACAAAGATCCGAATTTTGAGTGTTGTAAGAAGAGAGTGGGCGACCATGCCCAATTTACACCCACTTTCAAACCTTTTTGTCCTTTAGACACTTTTTACCCCTCAACTTGGGTAAAATATTTTTTCTTTCTTATTCTTCACTTTATTCATTCTTTCTTTGACTCTAAATAACCGGGTGTTATAAGTCCACTCCCTTATATAGGTTTCGTCCCCGAATCCTGTTATTCCTCGTCCCCACAACATCGTGGAATTTCTTCCAAAATTTTGATGTAAACCGAGTGTCACGATCAGACATAATAGACACCGGCACATCATGACGAGTTACGATCTCCTTAATAAAAAGATCAAATTTACTCTCGGATGAATATGTCTTACGGATCGATAGAAAGTGAGCACTCTTCATCAAACGATCAACTATCACCCATATGACATCATACCCTCACGGGGTACGCGGTGGCTTCGTAATAAAGTCCATGGTGATGTGCTTCCACTTCCACTCCAGTATATCCAAAGGTTGGATCTTCCCATACGACTTTTGGTGCTCGACCTTCACTTGTAAACAAGGTATTTACTCACATACTCCACCACACCACCCTTCATACCCAACCACCAATAATCTTTCTTCATGTCTTGGTACATCTTTGTAGCATTGGGATGAATAAAGTATCGAGTCTTATGAGCTTCATCCATAATCTTCATACGTAGATCCCCATAATGACGAATCCACATCCCCACGAATCGGGTCTTAACACCAAGTGTGTTTTCACCCAATTCCGCAATCAGACCTGTCATTATTTTAGAGTTAAGATGATCTTCTTTCAATGCCTCATCTTGAAACTCTTTGTCTTGCTTTATCACATCAGAGTTCATGATCAACTAGTAAGCTCTCACCCGAATTGGCTCGGGTCTCTCTTTTCGACTAAGGGCATCCGCTACCACGTTGGCTTTGCCCGGATGGTAGTGGATCTCACAATCATAATCTTTTATAAGCTCCAACCATATCCTCTGCCTCATGTTCAAGTCCTCTGCTCGAAGAAGTACTTAAAGCTCTTGTGTTCAGTGAATATGGTGCACTTTGTCCCATATAGGTAGTGCCTCCAAATCTTTAATGCAAAGACCACAGCTGCTAGCTCCAAGTCATGAGTAGGATAATTGACCTCATGAACTTTCAACTGTTGGGATGCTTAGGCTATAACCATTCCTCTCTGCATTAACACACACCCCAACCCCGAGTAGGAAGCATCAGAATAACCACCAAATCTTCACTTCCATTGGGTAATGACAGAACAGGAGCTTGATTCAACCTTGCCTTTAACTCCTTGAATGCCTTCTCTTGAGCTTGACCCCATACAAACTTTACATATTTCTGGGTCAACTTGGTTAGTGGAGAAGCGATCTTAGAGAAGTCTTGAATGAATCTTCTGTAATAGCCTGCCAAACCCAAGAAACTACGAATCTCGGATGGTGTTTTTGGAGACTTTGTTGGACCAAAAGAACCAATGAGCCGGATCAGAAAAACCTTAAGTCCCACAGACGTCACAACAACTGCCAAAGTCCACAACAACTGAAGATAAGTGCTGAAGACAAAGTCTGAAGACAAGTGCTGAAGACAAAGTCTGAAGACACAAGTGCTGAAGACAAAGTCTGAAGACACAAGTGCTGAAGACAAAGTCTGAAGACACAAGTGTTGAAGACAAAGTCTGAAGACAAGTGCTGAAGACAAAGTCTAAAGACAAGTGCTGAAGACAAAGTCTGAAGACACAAGTGCTGAAGACAAAGTCTGAAGACACAAGTGCTGAAGACAAAGTCTGAAGACACAAGTGCTGAAGACAAAGTCTGAAGACACAAGTGCTGAAGACAAAGTCTGAAGACACAAGTGCTAAAGACCAAGTATCAGACGTTGTCACAACAGATGAAGAGGTCTTCTTCAGTAGTTGTGATGGGTTTTCTTTCAGTAGTTTTATGTTTTTCTTTTCAGTAGTTTTGTAAAACGACTGAAGAGCTTGTTCTTCAGTCGTTGTAGTTTCAGTAGTTTTGTATCAGTAGTTTTATGTTTTATACTTAGCACTCTGATATGTTCTCAGTAGTTGTGAACATTTCAGTAGTTTGTTAAGTTTTAGTTATTTTTGTAATAAATCTGCTAGATGTCACTATCCCGTGATATCAGCAGTGATTGCACTCTATATAAGGAGTGTCACCTAATTATAATCTGTGAATTATTGAGCAGAAACATTTGATATTATTGAAACATTCCTTTTCACAGAAATATATTCTCTCGTTACAACCGTATTTGTTCCTAATGCATACGAATATCAATTCTTGCTATATTTGTCTAACTCTTGTTCTTATTCCGCTGCGTTACACTCTAATCCATCAAACTTGAGATCACTGATCCAGTCAGACTTCCATTGCATCATCGCCTCCACCTTTGTTGGATCCACCATAATCCCCTTAGGATTCACTACATGACCCAAAAACTGAACTTTGGGCAACCAGAATGCGCACTTGGAGAATTTAGCATACAATTTCTCCCTTCTCAACGTCTGCAACACCTCCCGAATGTGACCGGCATGCTCCTCCTCACTCTTGGAATAAATCAAGATATCATCGATAAACACAATCACTAATTTATCCAACATCGGCCGACACACTCGATTCATCAAATCCAAAAAAGTAGCTGGCGCATTGGTCAAGCCAAATGACATAACGAGGAACTCGTAGTGACCATAAGGCATGCAAAAAGCTGTTTTAGGAATACCCTGCTCTTTCACCTTTAACTAATGGTAGTTTGATCGAAGATCTATCCTTGAGAACCAACTGGCACCTTGAAGCTGATCAAACAAAACATAAATTCTCGGTCAGGGGTATTGGTTCTTTATCATCAACTTATTCAGCTCACGGTAGTCAATACACATCCTCATACTACCGTCTTTCTTTTTCACGAATAAGACCGGTGCACCCCAAGGAGAGATACTTGGTCTAATAAACCCCTTATCAAGCAGCTCTTTCAATTGCTCCATCAACTCTTTCATCTCAATCGGAGCCAACCGATACGATGCCTTGGCAACAGGTTGGGCACCCGATATCAAATCAATCTGAAACTTAATCTCTCGGTCAGGTAACACTCCTGGTAAGTCTTCAGGAAACACATCTGGAAAGTCACACACAACCGGGACATCAGATAGATGTGGTGTTGGTGTATCCACATCCTTTACGTAGGCCAAATAAGCACTACATCCATGCCTCATACACTTTCCCACCACCGCCATCAAAATCACCTTCGGTATCATAGTGACTCAATCACCATAAACCGTCACCGAACTCTTGTCAGGCGCTGTCAATCGAATCATCTTCTTGTTACACACAATATTCGCCTCGTAGTCCGCCAACAAATCCAATCCTAGGACTACATCAAACCCACCTAAGGTCATCATGAATGGTCTAACAGGAATCTTATGACCTTCTAATTCCACGTCACAACCCTCTATCATCTCAGAAATTCGAGTAGACTTACCTATGGCAGTCTCTACATCAAAGGGCACATCAACACTCCTAATACTAACAGGCAGTTTAGCACATAAAGAAGCAGAAATAAAACTTTTACTAGCACCATAATCGAATAACACATACGCTAAAGTTTCGTTAACTAGAAACGTACCTGACACAACATCAGGGTCCGTTCTAGCCTCCTCCTGTGTCATCGTAAACGCTCTAGTGCTCACCCTTGGTCCTTCACCTCCAGTCTTCTTCACCCTAGAACCCTCAGCCCCCGGCATCTTACAGTCCCTACTCATGTGGCCCTCCGCGCTACAGTTGAAACATCTCCCTGCTTTGCATTCCCTCCCCATATGACCAGACTTCCCACACTTAAAGCACACATTCAATCCCCATCTACAAGTTCGATTCATGCACTAGGTTCAATCGATGATTAATTATCGATGATTGGTGAATTTAAGGAGTGGTCGGAGCTCGGCCGGAGCTCCTGCTAGATTTACGGGGGTGAGGGGGGTCGGTTTGGGTTTTCTTTGAACAATAGCCCGTGTAGTTTGTTTGTTTATCATTTTGTGTTTAAAACTTTCATTTTGAAGTTTCCAAATTGACATAAAGCCCCCTTAAACCTATTTAAGTTTTAAATGTTTCAAAGATTAGTACTTTTTATAAATTAATATTATTATTAGTATTATTACTATTACTATTATTATTATTATTATTACCACTTTTATTATTATTATTATACACGTTAATATTTTAATTATCAACTTTCATTATTTAACATTTAATGATAACTAAGACATAACATAAATAACTTATCAATTTCATAAATTACAACAATGGCCCTTTAAAGAATTTAACGAAGCTAACTTTTAGTTAAGCAAAAATTCAAGATGTTACAGTCTCCCCAACGTAAAAGAATATCGTCCCAAAATTAAGAATAAACTAAGCGAACAAATGCGGGTATTTTCACTTCATATGATCCTCACGCTCCCAAGTGAACTCAGCTCCACACTTATTCTCCCAACGAACCTTGACAATTGGAGTAGTTGTGGTTCTAGTTTTCTTTATAATACGATCCATAATTTCAACAGGTTTCTCAACAAAGTGCAGTGACTCGTCGATCTGGATGTCTTCCAGTGGAACATGTAGACTCTCGTTGGCCAAACACTTTCTCAAATTTGAGACATGGAACACATGATGAACTTCACTATGGACGGAAGGTAGTTCCAGTCTATAAGCCACTTTCCCAATCCTTTTCAAGATTTTGAAAGGTCCTACAAATCTTGGAGACAGATTACCCTTCTTTCCAAAGCGAACAACCCCTTTCCACGGTGAAACCTTAAGAAGAATCATGTCACCATTTAGAACTCCAATGGCTTGCGTCCCTTATCGGTGTAGTTCTTTTGACGACTTCTTGCAACTTCTAGGTTCTTGCGAATTATGGAGACTTTATCTGTCGTTTCTTGTATAAGCTCAGGACCAGTGATGAAATTTTCACCAAAGTGGGTCCAACAGATCGTGAACGGTATTTACGACCATAAAGTTCTTTGAATGGTGCCATCTTGATACTCGAGTGATAACTATTGTTATATGAAAAATTCGCTAATGGTAAATGTGTATCCCGGTCACCACCAAAATCAAGTACACAAAGATGTAGCAAGTCCTCGAGAGTTTGAATTGTTCGTTCGGTTTGACCATCCGTTTGAGGATGGTAAGTCGTACTTAAATCCAATTAAGTACCGAATAGTTCTTGCATAGACGACCAATGTAAAACCCGGTTATTTCCTTTGAAGACAAAGAAAGAAGGAAAAGAGAAAGAAAAGAAATAAACTCCAAAGTCAGGGACTGAACTTGCCAAACGGGAAAAACTTGAGTGAGTGGGGGTATAAGAGGTGGGAAGGCAGCCCACACCCTCCCCTACAATCACAATTTTTAGCTATAGAGAGAAAAGGGTAAAGAAAGTGGTCTCAAGCTTCTATTTTCGTGGATTCAAGCACAAAAGTTGAGGTGCAGTGGGTTGGATTGAAGCTCTACTCAACATGGTTGTTTGTGTGAGTTCTTGGACCCCTCTTTTGCGTATTTTCAATTGATTTGGGGCTGGAGCACATAGTAAACCTGTTTTTGAAATGTGTGTGTTGAACCCATGTGTATGTGTTTGTGTGTGATGCGAATAGGGGTTTGTTTTCAGGCTTGTGTGTGCTTGAATGGTGTTATGGTATGTATTCCTAAGGTTTAGGATGGTTGATTTGGGCTTAGAATAGGTTTGAGAGGGTTTGGAGGCCGAAAAGTGCAGATTGGGTTCGGGAAGAACTGCATTCTACATCAGCTAGGGCTATGCGACCGAAAGGCATGCAACTGAGGCTCATTCACATGTGAGTCGTACGACTGGAATCCATACGCTTGTGAGTCATGTGACTGAGGTTCATTCGCATGGGGTCCATGCGACTGGGGTCCATTCGCCTAGGTTCATCCGCATTAGGTCCATTCGCATAGGATCCATCCGCATTGGGTCCAATCGCCTAGTGTTCAGTCACTTGGCAGGCCATGCGACTGAAAGTTGCCCATACACCCAAATAGGGCGTATGTGCCCGGGAAAGCATAGTTTAACTTTCTTACATTCGGGGTGATGCATGGAGGTAGACTTTGACTTGGGAGGTTCCCGGGGGTTCATGTAAGCTGACCTTTGCGGTTATAATGACGATGGGCATGTATGATGTGTGTATTGTTGTATGTTAGGTATGTATGATTTATGCCTCGTATATTATGTTGTATGTTTATTATCTTCCTTGCTTTACTTGATTGTCTTCCAGTGGCTTTACTTGTATGTGAATGAATGAAATGAAAAGTATTATGTTACGTAAAGTTGAAGATAATGAAAAGAGGACTGAAATGAAGAATGCATGCATTAATGAACGAATGAACGTAAGAAAGTCTTGCAAGAAAATTATGGAGGTTCATACTCAATGAGGAGTGTTAGCTCAACCGTGTACGGGTTAGCTACCCCATGAGGATGCATACTGGGGCTTGATCTGTGTGATCAAGCATATGTATGGAGGTTCACACCCAATGAGGGATTGTCAGCTCAACTGTGTGCGGGTTGAATACCCCATGAGGATGCACACAGGGGTTCAGTCTTTGTGATTGACCAGACGTATGGGTCCTTGTCACTTAACCCTAGATGAAATGCTTGGTGCTCTAGAGGGGGGTTAAACACATGACATGACCTAGATGAAAACGAAAAGATAATAAATGTACGAAATGAGCGATGATGAAGATAATAATTATTATCTATGTGTACGTATGATGTGTGATCACGTTCTAAGACTGCTATGATTTGAAAGAAAGAAATGGACGGTTTTAAACGAAAGATAATGTATGTTTTATTATCAAACTAGAACTCACTCAGCAACGCTGACTTTTATGTGTTTCTAGTTAGCGGGTAATGTTGCTGAGGATGGCATGGGGCGGCTACTCAGCTCTTTTGGATGGCATTCTTTTGTTTAATGTTTTTGCATTATAATGCGAACGAATGATGTTTTGAAATGAACGATTGTATTAACTTGCAAAAGCATTTATAATGAAATGAAAAGTTATTTTAATATTTCGCTACAATGTATTATGAAGGTTAAATGTAAAGCTTTATGTTTTATGTATAATGATTTACCAGCTGTAAGCATCCCGGGAACGGGGCCTTACAAGTTGGTATCAGAGCCAAACATTGAGTGAAACGGGTAAATTTTCAAAACACACCTAAACTTAAACTGAAAATGGGACGGAAAGGGAAGGGATGCCAGTCTGAGTGGTTGCGTGCCATCAGGTATTTTTGTAATGTTAACCGGTATTACGTGCGCATGTTATGTGGTTATGTCTTGTTTGTAGATTTAGATACTGATGTAGTGAGGATAGGTGATGCTTGGGGTATGAAGAGTAAAGTAAGTGGCTAATCACAACTGGCCACTGTAACTAGGGACTTACTATACTTGATATAAACTAAGTTGTTCCCTTGAATGACCGTGTTGGTGTTTGAATCTTTCAGTGTGTGTGTGGATGGCCGGTGGTAGATCTTCAAAAGATTCACGTGGTGGAGGTCGTGGTGCTGAACCGCGACCCAAAAGAGGAAGACCCAGAGTTGAAAATATGGTTCATGAAGAACCAGAAACCCCTCATCCAGAGGGGGGTGATGAGAGTGCAAACTTAAAGGCCTTAGTGAAGGAGGCTATTGTCGAAGAGGTGCATCAGGTCATGTAGAAAATCTTACTATCTGTGATGACCGAAGTTATCAAGGTTGTGAGGGAAGGAGAAAGGAAGGAAAGAAGTAGACCTGCGGGTGAAAGAAGACAGCCCAAGACTGAGACGGTTCTGTCTGATGACGAAGAAGAAGAGGAAGAAGAAGAGCCTACTCCGGAGGCGGCACAAGGCTGTAACTACGAAACATTTCAACAATGCAAGCCCCCTACTTTTGATGGTAACGGCACTACTGCTACTACTCACTGATGGGTGAGAGAAATGAAAGCTGTTCTAAATATTAGCGAGTGCCGAGAAGACCACAAGCTGAAATTTGCTACCCACTCTTTTGTGGACTCAACTTTATGTTGGTGGGACAATATTGTCTAAGCTGAGGGTAGCAGGGCTTTTTGAAGGATGAAGTGGGCGGAGTTAAAGAAATTGGGGATCAAGGAGTTCTGTTGTCACAGGGAAATGGATTAGGTGGAAAGAGAGTTCCTATAGTTGGAGGCGAGAACGATGACACATCAGTAGTACACCACCAAATACAATGAGATGGCACACCTAGTGTCGGACCAAGTGACACCCATGTCACGAAAAATCAAGCGGTATGTTCAGGGCTTGCCGACGGATATCTGTAGGCACATGATCGCTGCCCGACCGAGCACATTTAGGTCGGCAGTTGATTTGGCGGGAAGATTGTGTGACGAGCGAGAGGTGGTGGTGGCTGAGGTGAACAAGAAGGGTGGTGGCGATCGAAACTGGAATGGGAAGAGGTTTGGTCAGGGTGATGCCTCGACGAGTAACAAGAAGGCATGGGTGGATGACCGCCGTGTGGTCACATCAGGGGCAGGATCGAAGAGGTGTGGCAAATGTGGGAAAGAGCGTTCAGGGGAATGCAAGTGGGGATCAAACATCTGTTTTAAGTTTGGGAAGCCTGGTCATATGGCTAGAGCCTGTGGGGGTATGAGGTGTTTCAACTGTGGGGAAAGTGGTCATATGAGTAGGGATTGTAAGAAGCCAAGGGCTGAGGGTTCTGGAGTGAAGAACACTGGAGGAGAAGGACTGAGGGCGAGTGCCAGAGCGTGTACAATGACACAGGAGGAGGCTAGGACGGACCCTGATGTTGTGTTAGGTATGTTTCTAGTAAGCCAAACTTTAGCTTCCGTGTTATTTGATTCTGGTGCCGGTAAAAGTTTTATTTCTGCTGCTTTCTGTGCTAAAATGCCTGTTAGTAGTAGAAGTGTTGATGCGCCCTTTGATGTAGAAACTACCATCGGTAAGTCTACCAGGATTTCTGAGAGGATTGAAGACTTGATGTGGAACTAAAAGGTCACAAATATCCTGTTAGACCATTCGTGATGACCTTAGGTGGTTTCGATGTAGTTCTTGGGATGGATTGTTTAGCGGATTACTAGGCGAACATTGTGTGTCGCAAGAAGATGATTCATTTGACAACGCTTGAGGGGAGTATGGTGACGTTTTATGGGGATCGGGTCCCGACGATCCTGAAAGTAATCTCAATGGCGGTGGCGGGAAAGTGCATGAGGCGTGGATGTAGTGCCTACTTGGCCTATGTAAGCGTGGATACACCAACACCACAACTGTTGATGTACCGATTATATGTGACTTCTCAAATGTGTTTCCCGAAGACTTACCCAGAGTGCCGCCTGACCGAGAGATCGAGTTTCAGATTGATCTAATACCGGGTGCCCAACCTGTTGCCAAGGCACCGTATCGTTTGGCTCCAAATGAGATGAAAGAGTTAATGGAGCAATTGCAAGAGCTGCTTGATAAGGGGTTTATTAGACCGAGTATCTCCCCTTGGGGTGCTCCGGTCCTGTTTGTGAAGAAGAAAGACGGTAGCATGAGGATGTGTATTGACTACCCTGAGCTGAATAAGTTGACGATAAATAACCGATACCCCTTACCAAGAATCGATGACCTGTTTGATCAGCTTCAAGGTGCTAGCTGGTTTTCAAGGATAGACCTTCGATCTGGTTACCATCAGTTGAAAGTGAAGGAGCCGGATATCCCTAAAACAGCTTTTTGCACGTGTTATGGTCATTACGAGTTTCTTGTCATGTCTTTTGGTTTGACTAATGCGCCAACTGCTTTTATGGATCTGATGAATTGAGTGTGTCGGCCGATGTTAGATAAATCAGTCAT
This sequence comes from Flaveria trinervia, assembly GCA_025506515.1. Taxonomy (NCBI): domain Eukaryota; kingdom Viridiplantae; phylum Streptophyta; class Magnoliopsida; order Asterales; family Asteraceae; genus Flaveria; species Flaveria trinervia. The sequence goes on from CM046441.1 coordinate 64,433,785, forward strand.
TGTGTTTATTGATGATATCCTATTTTATTCAAAGAGCGAGTTAGAGCATGTCGGTCACATTCAGGAGGTTCTGGAGACATTGAGAAATGAGAAGTTGTACGCCAAGTTCTCCAAGTGTGCATTTTGGTTGCGCGAGGTTCAGTTCTTGGGTCATATGGTGAATCCTGAGGGGATTATGGTGGATTCAGCAAAGGTGGAGGTGGTGATGCTATGGAAGTCTCCAAAGACGCCATCTGAGATTCGTAGCTTCTTGGTTTTGGTGGGCTACTATAGAAGACTCATTCAAGACTTCTCTAAGATCGCTTCTCCACTAACCAAGTTGACTCGAAAAGAGGTGAAGTTCGTGTGGGGTCAAGCTCAAGAGAAGGTGTTCGAGGAATTGAAGGTGAGGTTGACTCAAGCTCCTGTTCTGTCACTATCCGATGGTAGTGAAGATCTGGTGGTTTATTCTGATGCTTCCTACTCGGGGTTGGGGTGTGTGTTAATGCAGAGAGGGAAGGTTATGGCCAATGCATCCCGGCAGTTGAAGGTTCATGAGGTGAATTATCCTAGTCATGACTTGGAGCTAGCAGCCGTGGTCTTTGCGTTAAAGATTTGGAGGCACTATCTTTACAGGATGAAGTGCACCATATTCACTGACAACAAGAGCTTGAAGTACTTCTTCAAGCAGAAGGACCTGAACATGAGGCAGAGATGATGGTTAGAGCTCATAAAGGATTATGATTGCGAGATCCATTACCATCTGGGCAAAGCCAACGTGGTGGTGGACGCCCTTAGCTAGAAAGAGAGACCCGAACTGATTCGGGTGAAAGCATACTAGTTGATCATGACCTCTGATGTGACGAAGCAAGTCAAAGAGTTTCAAGATGAGGCATTGAAAGAAGATGTTGGATCAAGAAGAAGACTAATGCAACCAAAACTAGATCACTTAAGTTATTTTGGTGCTGCATGCAAAGGCTTCTGAAGCTTATCATGGAACTTCCGAAGGTTGTAGAGTTCTTCCGAAGACAAAGGAAAGTCCAACTTCCAAAGACAGAACTCTACTTCCGAAGACAAATACATACTTCCGAAGTTCAAGACTTAGAAGAATAAAGTGAAGAGCACTTCCGAAGTATGATGAAATGAAGAAGTCCCCAAGCCTTGGAAGAAGCAGCCTCTTCCGAAGTATAAAGTGGCTTCGGAAGTACTTACTCTTTCGAAGCCATTTAACCTTCGGAAGACACTGCTATAACTAGTGGCCACAAGTATGGTCTCTGACACTCCGCTACAGACTTCTGATACAGCATGGCTTCTTCCTAAAGAACCATGTTGTTGACCATACTTTATTCCACTGTTTACCTTTTCATAATAGTATAGTTGCCAACTTTAGTTAGTGACAAAAGGTAAGTCAGAAACATGTCCTGACTACCAAATCTCAGATAAGACTTTATCTGAGATACCTTAACTATAGTCTTGTAGTATAGGCTTTAGCTAAAGGATCCCAGCTGCTATCAAAGTATACCCGGCTATAGATAGTATTATATATAGGTTCTCCTTGTAACTCATAGAAAAGATTATCATCTGCTTGTAAGAGTCTTGTATCTTGAGTTGAGAATCAATATATAAAAGTATCTTGAAAATTATCTTTCTGTGTTCTTAGTTACTTTTCATATTGTGATAAACTCTTATTGATTCTTACCCAAGTGTGATTCTAGGTGAGTTTGAGAGAAAACATTTGTGTTCAAGTGACAAACACCGATCATGAAATTGGTATCAGAGCTTTTTAGGCTCTTGATTGTGTGATCTAACCATCCAAATAAACCTGTTTTCACTCCTCCCTACCACCCACTCACTCAAATGGCCCTCGACAAATCTGAAGTAGAGATGGGGACGATGACCAAAGCTCCAATCATCACCCCTGAAAACTTCAGGTCTTGAAGTAGAAGAATGGAAGGCTTCATTAGATACTGTTGGACCAAAAGAACCAATGAGCCAAGATCAGAAAACCTCTAAGTCCCACATGATATCACAACAACTGCTGAAGGCTTCATCAGCAGTTCGACAAGTGCTGAAGACTTCAACAGCTGAAGATCAAGTACTGAAGACTTCAACAGCTGAAGACTAAAGTGCTGAAGCTTAACAGCTGAAGAACACAAGTGCTGAAGCTGAAGACTAAAGTGCTGAAGCTCAATAGCTGAAGAACACAAGTGCTGAAGCTGAAGACTAAAGTGCTGAAGTCCAACAGCTGAAGAATACAAGTGCTGAAGCTGAAGACCACAGTACTGAAGTTCAACAGCTGAAGAGTCCACAAGTGCTGAAGATCAACAACTGATGTACAAAGTCTGAAGACAAAGACTGAAGACATCAGCTGATGACATCTACTAAAGTCATCAGCTGATGAAACGTCTGAAGTTTAAGTCTGAAGACCAAGTGCTGAAGTTTTAGTAGTTTGTCACAACAGCTGAAGAGTACTTCTTTAGTAGTTGTGTCATCAGTAGTTTTGTGTTTTTACTTTCAGTAGTTTTGTAAAATGACTGAAGAGCTTGTTCTTCAGTCGTTGTAGTTTCAGTAGTTTCTTTTCAGTAGTTGTAGTAACTGATAACACTTAGTATTTCTGTAAGAAGATGTCAGCTGTTTTGACATCTTCAGTAGTTGTGTTTCAGTTGTTTAAATAATTCCGTTAGATGTCACTATCGAGTGACATCAGCAGACGTCACATCTCCTATATAAGGAATGTTCCACCACGACATTCCTATATAAGGGATGATTGACCTGATTGTAAGTGTGACATTTTGCCACCACGAAAACGTGTGATTGAATGAAATATTCTTTTTGCAGAAACTTTCTCTCTCTATAACTAATTCTGTTCATTGCAATATCTTTGGTTTCTTGCTCGAATTGTGCTAATTGGTACTCTATTTCGCTGCTGAAATCATTCGAATCGATCAAACTAGATGCTGAGATCCTATCAAATGGTATCAGAGCAGGTTAATCATTGATCGATCTAACAATTGATCATTGAAACTGCTCATTTGATCTAAGTTTGATCAAACTAGCAAATTCGCACGAATCTATTATATAGATTGAAGTTCTGTCGCTTTTGGCTATTTTAATTGAGGTTCTTAGTGGTTTTGAGCTAAATTTGTTTTGCTTATCTTGAATTTGTCTAAATTTTTATTGAGGTTCTTAGTGGTTTTGAGCTAAATTTGTTTTGCTTATCTTGAATTGTCTAAATTTTCAAAAATGACTACACCTTCTAATGATCCACACATACTGGTTCCTCAACCAAGCCTCCGATGCTGGTTAGGAATGAGTATAACATTTGGCAACGAAGAATGCTCCATCACCTGTCTGTCAATAGTTCAGGTTGTTGGACATCCGTGGTACATGGACCACATAAGCCAATGGTGAATCATTCGGAAACGAATCAGTTGATTCCGAAGAAGAAGGAACAATACTCTGATGAGGACAAGAAGTTGTTTGAGATTGATGCTAAAGCCCATGGAATTCTGGCCATGGCACTGCCTAATGAAATCTATTCCGGGCTTATGCATCATGAAACTGCTCATGAACTTCAGGTCTTGAAGTAGAAGAATGGAAGGCTTCATTAGATACCAAGACAGCAAAATGTGGAACTTATTGTCAATGGACCGTACAAGCCAAAGGTGGCTTCACCTGGTGGAAACGGTGCCATGATAGAAAAAGCTGTCGAAGACTATTCTGATGAAGATAGAAAGAAGGTGGACATCGATAGCAATGCTTTGACTATTCTCATGACTGCAATACCGAACTCTATTATGGTGGGGTTCGAGCATTACAAGACTGCCAAAGAATTGTTTGATGCACTTGCTCAGATGTATTCTTGCTCCAACGACTCAAAGAAGGACTCACTGAAGCAGCAGTTCGAGAACTTCACTCATATTGCTGGAGAGACCCGCAGCCAGCAGTACTTCAGGTACATGGATCTTATCTCTTCCCTTCAGTCTGTGAAGATCACTCCTGAACTTAGAGATCTCACCAGAAAGTTCATGAGTGCTCTTCCAAATGAGTGGACATTCTACTATGTCTCTATCAAGAGAACATAAAACTTGAACACTCTTTCCATGACTGAGCTCTATGGCATCCTTGATGGATACCGTCTAGAGATAGAGAGTAAGAAGGGCCACCAAACAAGCAGACCCATGAGTCTTCCTGCTAGCAACGCTTTAATGGTTGCTGAAGGCTCATTAACCCCTCAACCTCAGCACTTCCTGACTTATCAATAGCCATCCTACTCTTCTTGTCCCTACATCACTTATCCTGAGACTCCAAGGTCTCAACAGGCTCAACACAATCCCTTCCAGGAAAGTTGTGCTTTTGTTTCAGGAGGTGGACACTCAGGAGATTTTCAATACTGCTTTGATGATCTTGAGTGTTTTAGCCCAGATGACGTAGAGTACATGGACATTTTCCAGCAAATGGCTCTCTTAACTTACAGAGCAAAGAAGTTCTTTAAGAGAACTGGAAGGCATTTCCTCAAAACCCAACTACGAGCAAGTTCGGGTTCAATAAGACCAGGGCAAAGTGTTACAACTGTAACCAACTGGGTAATTTTGCAAGGGAATGCAAGGCTCCCAAGACCAATCCGGGAACCCCATAGGCCTCCACACATCCCTCAACCTCAAAGCCCACTGAGAAGTCAACTGAAACAACCACAATGGCTCAAGATGGTGACTGGAGCTTCATGGTACAGGATATGACTCCTGCTCAGGCTCTCATGGCCGGAATAGATGATGCCCAGTTATATGAACATCTCTGCACTCCAGCCTATATAGCTAAAGTTAAACTCTATCAGGATTACAATATAGAAATCAGATCTGACATTGAGTCTTTAAATATTCTAAAATCTGATTTTAAAAGAGCTGAATCTGACTTTCAAAATAAAATTGACGAGTTAGAGAAAACTGTACCTCTTTTGAAACATGAACACACCAACTACAAGACTCAAATCAAGGATCTGATATCCAAATTTTCTAAGGCTCAAGCCCAGCTTGTCACTGCTGAGGCTCAGGCCAGGAAGCATGATATCTCTGAGCAAAACTTCCAAGCTATTCTTGCATCATCCTCCCATTCCAAACTCTGTTATCGGAACAAAGAAGGGTTGGGAACCAATGAAATTGCTCCACCCCATTCCTATGAGTCTATCAGATAGCCTAGATGTGGTACCGAAGAGTAAGAGGTTCCAACCGCTGACCCTTTCTTTCCAGAGTTAAAGGATGAGGCACAAATAGTGGCCACCACAGGGGAGGAACAGGTAGATATACCCAGCCCTCCTGTGATGATCAAATCCTAACCACCAAAGCCAGAAGAAGTAGAGCTAAAGCTGTTAGGAGAACTGCTAAGAAAGTGGCTGAATCCAAACTGAATATTGACCCCAAACAGAGGGTGTCTTTGTCTCAGCTAGATTCTAAGTGTTAGGTACTTCTGATTCAGGAAAGGAATGTAATACCAGCATTCCTGTCCTACCAAAGGATCAGAAGTTAAAGGGAAGATTTTCTGACGAAGAAAAGAAAACCAAGAACAGCAACCCTTACTTTCCTAAAAGACTAACATCGCATGCATCATGTGTGGCCTGCAAAATCACATGGCAAAAGATTGTTACTACAATCCTGCAAGCACACATTATGCAAATAATGTTAGAAAAGAAAAGTCAGGGAAGTTTCACATTTGGACCCTTCCATACGGTTCAAGAGTTGAGGAAGGGAAAGCTAGTTTCCAAAGCCAAGTTGCTTTCGAAAGAAACTCCTTCTTCCGAAGGAAAATGGCTTCGGAAGCAACAACTACTAAGGTTCGGAAGAACAAGAAAGCTCCCTTGAAACCATCCCAGAAGAAGACTGCTTCGGACGAAAAGGTGGTGAGGACTTCTTCCGAAAAGAAAGAAGCTTCGGAAGAAGACCATGCTGCAAAAGCTTCAACAAGCTCATCCTCCAAGATCAGCCAAAGGGTGGACTGGAAGATCAGGGAAGATACTGCAGCCCAAACCTCTTCTTCAAAGACCTCTGTTGAACCCCCATGCATATCATTTGGTTCAGTCATGTCATTATCTTTAGAACCCAAGACCAATAAAGCTTGGGGTTCCATACAAAACTGAATCTCATCTTATGTGCAGGAACATCCATTTGACAAGAACAACAATGTATGGATTATAGATAGTGGATGCTCCAGGCACACGACAGGGAACGGATCTCTCCTTCAACAATTTCAACATTATGATGGAGGTCCTCCCAGTTTGGAGGTGAGACCGGAGGATATATTTCTCGCAGAGGAAGTATATCCAATGGTATGTTAATAGTTGACAAAGTAACTTTGTCAAACAGCTTGAACATAATCTGTTAAGTGTTTCTCAATTCTATGATCAAAAGCACCAAATTCTTTTCACAGAACATGAGTGCATTATCCTCAAACCAGGATGACAATTCCTCCGGAATTGGTGCTTCTTAGATCTCCCAGGAAAGGGGATATGTACAAGCTTGATATGAACAATGCTTCCCCAATGGGTGAAGTATCATGTTTTCTCTTTCCAAAGCTGATAGTGATGAGTCAACATTGTGGCATAAATGTATGTGTCATGTAAATTTTAAGACAATGAATAAATTGGCTAAAAACAACTTCGTACATGGTTTGCCTAAAAGGAGTTTTTCTGCAAAGACAACTGTGTTGCATGCCTGAAAGGGAAACAACACAGGACATCTCATAAATCCAAATGTGTTAACTCTATCACTACTCCATACCCTTATTGCACATGGATCTTTTTGGTCCCACAAGTATAATGAGCATTGGAAGGAAATCATATTGCCTTGTGATAGTTGATGATTTTACAAGATTCACATGGGTATTCTTTTTAAGAACTAAAGATGAAACTGCTAAACATTAAAATCTTTTATTCTTAAAATAGAAAATCAAATTGATCACAAGGTTAAAATAATTAGGTGTGATCAAGGGACTGAGTTTAAGAACTTCGTTCTTGACTCATCTGTAACTCAAAAGGGATTGCCAGACAATATAGTGCTCCCAGAACTCCTCAACAAAACGGTGTTGCTAAGAGGAGGAACAGGACACTTATTGAGGCTGCTCGACTATGTTAGCTGATTCAAAGCTACCTCTAACATCTGGGCAGAGGCAGTCAGCACTGCATGCTATGTGCAGAACAGAGTTCTTATAGTTAAGCCCCATGGAAAACCCCTTATGAGCTATGGAACAAGAGGCCACCGTTCATTGGCTTTCTAAGGTCCTTTGGCAGTAGGTGTACCATACTTAACCAAAAACAATTTAGAAAAATTTGCTGAAAAGTCGGATGATGCTATCTTTGTTGGATACTCTTCTAGTTTCAAAGCTTACAGAGTATACAACATTAAGAATCAACAATTTGAGGAGTCATCCAATATAGTTGTTAATGAGCACACTCCTTGTGTTAGGGGGAATGGACCTGATCACATCTTTGATTTAGAATGTTTCCAAAGTATTCTAAACCCTCTTATGAGAATGTTTCAGCTGGACTAGGTGCTCAAATGATGTTGATGCTGCTGCTAATGATCAACTGTTTGAGCTTCCTAGGCCTAGACCAAATTCTCTAAGTGCTGCAATACATCAAGCTTCCACTATTCACAGATCTGACAGTTTAACTATATCGAGGAATAGTGAAGCTTCAACAAGTGAGTCACCTACTGAATCAAAACTTAGCAGGTGATCCACCACAACACCAGCAGAAGGAGTAGTATTTTGAAGGAACAGGCAACTGTTAATACTACTTCACAGCCAACTATTGATGATGTTTCTCATTCATCAATCAGTCCTCATTGAATGACTTTGAAACAGCAGCTGGACAAAGTGTTCTAGTTCCTGAGTAGAATATGTCCAACCTGGATCTATCTCTGCAACTGGAAGTGATTCCTCGTCTTAGGATTCACAACACTCATCCAACTGAGAACATCATAGGGAATGTCTCTGAGGGTGTGAGAACAAGAGGACAGACTCATCAAGGGAATGTCTGCCTGTACTCATGCTTCTATCTCAGATGGAACCCAAGAAGGTAAGATGCCTTAAAAGATAGTAGCTGGATTGAATCGATGCAAGAGGAGTTGCTTCAATTCAAGAGACAGAAGGTATGGAACCTATGTCCGCTACCATCTGGGTCAAGTACCTATACGCACCAAATGGGTTTTCAGAAACAAGAGAGACAATAGAGGTTTGATCATCAAGAATAAGGCAAGACTTGTGGTTCAAGGATACACTCAAGAGGAAGAATCATTATACTGATGTCTTTGCACCAGTTGCAAGACTTGAGGCAGTTAGGATCTTCCTTGCTTATGCTGCATCCAAGAACTTCACAGTATACCAACTTGATGTCAAGTGTTTTTTTTCTATATGGGGATATATATAGGGAAGTCTATGTATGCCACCTCCAGGATTTGAAGATCCACAGCACCCCAACTATGTTTCAAATTGGATAAAGCTCTATATGGGCTGCACCAAGCACCTAGGCTGTGGTATGAGACTCTGTCTCAGTTTCTTCTAAGAATGGCTATACTAGAGGTACCATTCACAAGACTCTCTTCTTTAGAAAGTCTGGAAAGGAAATTTTGCTCGTACAAGTCTATGTTGATGACATCATATTTGGTTCCTTAAGACCAAATGTGCAAGGACTTTGAAAGCATTATGAAGAAAAGTTTGAGATGAGCTCCATGGGAAAAATGGACTTTTTCCTTGGATTCCGGTAAAGCAACTGAAGGAAGGGTCTTCATTAATCAATCTAAATATGTCTCTGACATCTTAGAAAGATTTGAGATGAAGGATTGCAAGCCTGCCAAGACACCCATACCCAGAAACCATAATCTTTGTCCTGACCTTGAGGGGGAGGATACTGATCAACATTAGTATAGGGCAATTATTGGTTCTTGATGTATCTAATAGCAAGTAGACCTGATATCATGTTTGCTACTTGCATTTGTGCAAGATATCAGGCTGCTCCTAAGGTGTCTCACCTAGCTACTGTTAAGAGAATCCTTAGATACCTCAAAGGAGCACCAAATTAGGTCTCTGGTATCTCAGAACAAGGATTTTAATCTTTATAGATACTCTGACAGTGACTATGGAGGCTGCAATATTGACAAGAAATCAACATCAGGAGGATGTCAATTTCTTGGTGGAAGGATCATCTCATGGCAATGCAAGAAGCAATCTTGTGTCTCTACATCAACTGTTGAAGCTGAATACATTGTTGCTGCTGCAGCTGCTGTGCTCAACTGCTATGGATTCAAAATCAATGTTAGACTATGGATTCAACTTTATGAGTACTCCTATCCATATTGACAACAACAGTTTTATCTCCATTACTGAAAATCTGGTGAAGCACTCCAACACTAAGCATATGGACATCAGGTATCATTTCATTACAGACATTCATGAGAAAAATCTAATCAGGTTAATCAAAGTTGACTCAAATGAACAATATGCTGATCTGTTTACCAAATCTTTTGATGAACAAAGGTTTAAGTATCTCATAACAGCTATTGGGATGATAAACATTGATTATTCTGATCTCTTTTGAAAACCTTTTTAATATGTATGTTTTTTGTCAATACAATTTAAGCCCTGTTACAAGAAATTCTCTCTGAAATTTTCTAAGTGTAAATTCCTTCCGAAGAGAAATTAACCTTCGAAGACATTCTTATATCTTCCGAAGCAAAATTTCTCAAAGGATTACTTTCTTCTCGGAAGAATTTTTGGTCTCAGAAGAAGCGATTGATTGCATATCAAATCTACTTCCGAAACTTACAAATTCTCTATTCGGAAGCAACTCTAACCTTTGGAAGCAAAGATTTGGCTTCGGAGTAAGATTGCCTTCGGAAGACAAGTTACCTTCGGAAATGTTTTACACTTGGAAGAGAGATTTCAATGTGTAACGTAAATTTCTTGGCCCCACACTGTAAAAAGCAAAGATTTTGTTAATGATGTCAGATTATTTAACTGATTTTAACCTTACCGCCACTGTCATTTCATCCACTAAACCATCACATCACCTTATTCTAACCCCCATTACCGCCATTCCACAATCTTTTAAATAATCCCAACTATTCACTTTCACTCTTTTACTTGCAAATTTTACAGCCCTAGAAATTTATCCTACTAAAATTTACCCAGCTCAAATCATCCCCATTCACTTTCCAAATGGCCTTCAACCCTCAGCACAACCACGTCGCACTTCTTGATTCAACAAAAGATGTTGACTTCTCAGATATTGTCTCTTTTCTAACCCAATCTTCTTATCACACCGCTCTGACTATAAACCCCACAATTTACTCAAACCATATGTCTGAATTTTGGGCAAATGGTCAGATTGAAACCCTAAATGGGGTCCGTGTCATTCGATCGAGCATCTGTGGCCAGGAGTTGGTCATTTCTGAACAGATCATCAGGGAGCATCTAGAGCTTCACGATGAGGGCGCTCCAACGGAATTCCCCAAAGCAGATTTGGACAATTCTTATCTCCAAATGGGATATGGTGGAGACGTTAGCAGGTCAACTGTCTACAAATTTACTTCTCGTACAAATGGAAGTTCTTGCTACACGTGGTCCTTCATTGCTTGTCGAATAAATCTGGGGGATGGGATCAAATCCCATATGAACTGGGTTGCCTTGTTCATGGGTTGGTGAAATGCCTCCGCTTAAACTATTCAATATTTATGCTGACTAACCTCATGGGAAATCTTCAGAAGGACATATTCTTCATGTATCCTAGGTTTCTCCAGCACATAATCAACTGCGAACTGGAGCAGAGCAAGCTTGTCTGTGCAGCTGCTCTGACTGCTCCTCAAATGAGGCTGACCATCTTCAAGACTTTGAAGAGAGTGTCCACCAACTTCACAGGAAGAGATACTGCACTTCTTCCAAGTATGACTGAGCCAACGGCTCCTAGTGACATCCCTGTTAACCCCACGGGTGATGAACCCACACCAGCAACTACCCCCACAATGCCAACACTACCTTCTCCACCCATCACCATCACTTATCAGAGATGCCCCAAATGAACCCTTGTTCAATCTACTCTGATTGAACAAGCCCCTCCTATTCAAACCAAAAGACTAGAGTGGAAACATGGGCTCTCCACTCAGTCAGAGGTCTCTCCATCCTTCTCTTTTGACCTTAACTTGGGTCTTGAGTCTCCTCAGTCTCAGAACCATGAGCCTACAATCCAAGCTGAAAGCCCTCAGGGTGAGTCTCTATACTCCCCTGAGCAGCCAACAAGGGACAGCCCCACCAGAGGCTCAATGCCTGTAGACATTGACCAAAGTCCCGGGTCAGTAGGTTTACCATCCTATCTTTCACTGACCTTTTATTAAAACTGATGAAGAGATAACATCTCTCCATGGCAATGAAGTTGATCTACAACACCCTCTCCAAGATCAACAGAGCCCAGAGAAATCCCTTATCTCTAGCCCCCATCAGCAACCAACAACTGAGGTGATTCCCACTGATGCGGAGGGGACTCATGTAGATTCAACTGCCACTACAGAAGGTGCCTCAATGGACCTTATGGACAGTGGTAACATTTCTCAGACTGAATCTACGGCAACCGAGCCCTTTGATGACTCTGAAAGAGACATCATTGAGCATGGGAAACCAGGGTGCCAAGAAACCACATCTGGTGGTAAGGCTGTAAATACTAGGTATGTTACCTCATCTCCCCATGATTCTTCGAAAGAAGATGAGGGAGGCATGCAACTCCTCATTCAAGATCTTCTTTCTAAAGTTCAAACCTGGAATCTCACGTTAGGACTTTAGAGGCAAAATCTGCCACTCAGCAACTTGAGATTGACAATCTCAAGGCTCAACTAGCTGAGAAACAGACAGAGAGGTCTGTTAGGATGTACCTATTCAGGTCTCCCTGACTTCCTCCTCCAGCTCATCTAGCTCTCAAGATGATGCTACCAAAAAGGGGGAGAATGTTCAAAGACAAACACACAAGGAACCACAAAGCCGGCCTTCTACTTCAACATCTTCCTCTCCCATCATCTCTGCGCCTAAAACATCCCAAGTCACTCTTCAGATTGATCCAAGGATGCTCAATGATCTCTACAGACTCTTCACCAAGTTTCTGTTAAGATCTTCCTTTGAGCAGCTAAGCCATGATGCTGCAATGATCTACTTTGGAGCAGAAGAGCTTCAAAGGCTGACTGCACCTTCTACCACTGTGGAAGAAGTTGGTCAACCTAAGGTCCTCATAGAACTAAGATCAATTCGAAGGGGAAATGGGAACTGATGGCCCAGCAACTGAAACAGTTGGGATAGAATCTGCATCTCCTTAACTTCCGAAGCTGAAGTTAAAGCCCGGAAGAATAAGCTGAATCTTCCGAAGCTGAAATGGAAGCTGCAGAAGGACTGTTTAAAATGTCCGAGGAACTAATCATCACAAATGCTATCCTGGAAATGGCATCTGAAATGAGCAGCGAGGACTTTTCGATTATACCTCCATCACAGACTCTATCTCGACTCTCTCACAATCAGAAACCTCTCTCCAAGAACCACCACAGTCAGGATCTTCAAAGGATAAAGGAAAAATGAAGATGACTTCGGAAGAGCTTCAGGAAGAGGAGAAGATTGAGAAACTTAAGAAGAAAGGAAGACTTCAGACTGAGAAGTTGCTACTGCCAGCACAAAAGCAGCTGCTCCCAATCAGGAGGTTGTCATCACTAAAAGAAGAGAGCAGATCATTGACCACCTCATTGAAATGGGAGCTACCAATGAAGAAACACTCCTCCTACCATTAGAGGGGTTGGTGGATATGGAGAAGGCAACCAAGCTGAGAGTTGAAGAAGAAGCCAGGTTGGCCTTAGAGGTAAAGGAAAAGAAACAGAAGGAGGCTGAATTGCAGGTGAGGAGAGACAGGATAAACTTCCTACTCTCCAGAGGCTTTGATCTTCAAGAACTCCCTCCACATAATGATGATACGATCCTCTGGCTTTACAACAAAGAGCAGGATCAAATGGAGAAAGAAAGAAAGAAGGCTACAAAAGAAAAGGCCAGACAGAAGAAGAAGAAAGAAGAAGAGGCTAGGGTCACTGCCTCCAAGAAGCTTACTGAGAAAGCCTAGATAAAGGACTATCTTCTGGCTCATGGCTTCTCTGGTAGGCAGGTGGGTCCTATGTCTGAAAGGACACTCCAACGGATTGTCAGTGAAATTAAGGCTAACATCCGGATGGGGAAAAGGAAAGAGATGTATAGAAGGGTAAAAGGGATGACCTTCATTGCTTCTACCCAACCACAACCTGAACCTTCACCCTTAAACCTGAACCTTTCACCCCTGGACCCACATCACTACCCACTACTACTCCCTCACCTCAACCACCCAAACTTCCCATTATCCAACCCAAAACACTAGCCAGAACCTCTGAACCTAAACCTACCCATTTACCATCCAAACCATCCCTTCAGCCTTCTCAACATCTCTCCCTTGAGAAGTTTAAGGCAATCAAGATAAAGCTCACTAATTGCACCACTTTGAGCAATGTCTCCTGTGTAGAAGACTCTGATAACATTACCTATGTAGACGGATCTTCAAGTTCCCTCACAAGAGACAGATTCCTTGATTTGCCTAGATGAACTTTGGACCAGGCTGCAAGACTTTTGGGCCTCAATTCAGATTCTTTAAATGAGGAAGAAAAGAAGCTCAGAAGGAAACTGGTGACTCTGCTAGATACAAGAAAAGGGAACAAGATTCCTAGTCAGCCTCTTGTGCCTAGAAGGAAGATAATCCAGTGGAGGTTTGATGAACCTTCTCACAACTTTGTTATGGAAAGAGAGAATGGTGAAGTCAACAGACTCAATGCAACCTCTCTGTTACACTCCAGCAGATTTGACATTGCTGAGTTAGTAGAGAAGCCATTCTCCAACCCCTCCAACTCTGAAACTGTTGCACTCGTCAGAAATCATCTCAGCAGTCTTTATTTAGCTGAGCTAACTGCAAAAGCAAAGATCGAAGAAGAGTTGAAGTTGAGAAGACAGGAAGACAAGGAAAGATCTCCCACCAAAGGTGCTGCCTTTCTACAGATGGTGGAAGGTCCTGAATTGGAACCTATAGTTTGATGGGAATATGATTACAGTTCCCATCAACTAACTCTTTTCAGAGGGCAACAGCGAAGGGTACATGTTATCCAAGGTGACAGACTGTATTTCCTGTCTACCAAGGATTTGTACAAGCTTCTCAGCATCACATCAGGGAAGAACAAGGAGACAGACAAATATTTGCTCTCTTGGTGCTGAAAGTTTTGAAAAGTCGAGATAAGTGAAGTTTTGGTAGCATCAGCTAGGGGGAGTTTGTTGGATCAAGAAGAAGGCTAATGCAACCAAAACTAGATCACTTAAGTTATTTTGGTGCTGCATGCAAAGGTGACAGGATCAGTGATCTCAAGTTTGATAGATTAGAGTGTAAGCAGCGGAATAAGAACAAGAATTAGACAAATTATAGCAAGAATTTGATATTCGTATGCATTAAGAACAAATACAGTTGTAAAGAGAGAATATATTTCTGTGAAAAGGAATGTTTCAATAATATCAATGTTTCTGCTCAATCATTCACAAATTACAATTAGGTTGACACTCCTTATATAGAGTGCAATCACTGCTGATATCACGGGATAGTGACATCTGGCAGATTTGTTACAAAAATAACTAAACTTAACAAATACTGAAATGTTCAGAACTACTGAGAACATATCAGGTGCTAAGTATAAAACGTAAAACTACTGATACGAAACTACTGAAACTATACGACTGAAGAACAAGCTCTTCAGTCGTTTTACAAAACTACTGAAAGAAAAAACATAAAACTACTGAAAGAAAACCGTCCAAACTACTGAAGAAGACCTCTTCAGCTGTTGTGACAACGACTGATACTTGGTCTTCCGCACTTGTCTTCAGACTTTGTCTTCAGCACTTGTGTCTTCAGACTTTGTCTTCAGCACTTGTCTTCAGACTTTGTCTTCAGCACTTGTGTTCAGACTTTGTCTTCAGCACTTGTGTCTTCAGACTTTGTCTTTAGCACTTGTGTCTTCAGACTTTGTCTTCAGCACTTGTGTCTTCAGACTTTGTCTTCAGCACTTGTGTCTTCAGACTTTTCTTCAGCACTTGTGTCTTCAGACTTTGTCTTCAGCACTTGTGTCTTCAGACTTTGTCTTGAGCACTTGTGTTCAGACTTTGTCTTCAGCACTTGTCTTCAGCTGTTGTGGACTTCAGCAGTTGTTGTGACGTCTGTGGGACTTACGGTTTTTCTGATCCGGCTCATTGGTTCTTTTGGTCCAACAAACTCCCCCTGAACCAATGCAGCCAAAACCTTAACTTTATTGAGGTCCCACTTATTGTTGGCAATAAGATTGGTCTTTTTCCTTCTTGATCAGCTAAGAAGATGACCCTGACTTTAGGGAACTGGACACAAGGCTGTGGTCCTATCCATGAAATCTACTTCCCATGTATAAGCCTATAGGATTCTTTGGTGTATGCTCTGAGAAACATAATTTGTTCTTCCATGGTAAGATTTTCAGCTCCACTATCAAACAATCCTTCACGCCCATACAGCTCTGAAAGTACTTAGCTTGTTTGCCATTTTTGAGCTCAACTGTTGTGATCTGTCTGTATGCAAACTCATCTGGGTGAGTCCTTCAAGTAACAGACTGAGCTCATTTTGTTTGAAGTTCTCAAGCCTCTTGTAGACTAACCCCTTTTTAATTACTCTGTTCTCTAACATCTTTTGGGGTGGCTATTTAGTTTCATAGGCCTTCTTGAAATCTTCTACAATTTCCTAGGGTGATACTACAAGGACCACTGTGATCTCTTCATCTACGATCCTTTTTACTTGGCCCTTGTATCTTGAAGGAATGTCTTTCTTCATAATTCTGTGAGCCACCCTAGGATCAGGCCATATTCTTACCTTTTCCTTTTGATATTGAAATGTGTTAGCAAGGGTGTACAATCTCAGAGCCTCTTTCTTCATACTGATTATTGATGAAGAAGCAGCATAAGTTTTGTCTATGCTTTTCAGCATCTCATCATCATGAAGCTTTTGCTGCTGTTCTTCTTCTATCTTTACTCTCATAGCTTCCATCTGTGAGGTGGGAGTGATGGGCATAGGTTTGGCTTTAGGCAAAGTTAGGACTGCAGAAAGAGGCAGCCTATCTTCTCCTCATCATCCTCTTCTTCTTCTTCTTCTTCTAGCCTCAACACCCTTTCTTCTTCTTCTTGGGTGCATCATCGGTTGTTGGTTTTGAGGGTAAAGGAATTGGTTTAGTGGGTTGTGGTAGTGGTGATTTTGAAGTGGGAGGTTTTGCAGGTTGTTCTAGCATTCTTGTAGTGAGTGAGGCTTTTGAGTGTCTTGCTAGTTCCTTTCTGTTCCAGCACCTGCCTCATTTAGTGCTTCAATCACCAATCCTTAGTGTATGCTTTAGACGAACAGATCTTGGTGGTTATTGCCAAGATACTGTCCCTGGTCCATGACTTAATCTCGATCAATGATCTCCCAAGGTACTTTGCAATGAATCTGATCATGATCTCTAGTCTTTCTCTTTCTAATGCATCATAACTTGCCCATCTTGAATTTATTTCTTCAACTTCAAGTCTCCTAATCTTAGTCAAGCTGTGCAGTATCGAACCCCTGTCTATACAGTTGATCAATAATGGAGTCCATTGATTTACTGTGTGTAGCATCCGCCATTTTGATCATCTCATCGAGTTCGAGTTCTTTTTCTTTTCTTCAACCTTCCTCTTTATATGTGACATGAAAGTCTTTGTGACTTTCACCCACTTGATCAATGTCAGCTCCCTTCACAAACTCCTTTTCCTTCTCAGTCTCCTTTTCTTTCTTCCCCTCTATGCTCTTCCTCTTTGCTTTCACTGACTGACTCTCCCCCTTTTTGGTTGCATTGGTTGCAAGGGTTTGAGTAGCAGAAAGCTTGTGCTCACAATCTCCTCCACCAGGGGGTGTATGATTGAGGGAAGCCTCTCATCCATGGTTTTGATCACAATGTCTGTGATCATTGGGGTGATGAGAGGTAGGGATTGCTGAAAGATAGCAGTTGTTTGCTCAGAGGGGTTCTGTCCCTGAGAAGCAGTGCCAGAAATAGAAGTGGTGGCTCAGAAGTTTTGAGTGGCTGAGTGTGTGGGAGACCTTCAGGTGAAGGTGCCATCTGTGGGTTTATGTGGTGGCAGATGGACTTGCTTTTTGAGAGAATTGGTCAAGTAGTCTTTGTAGTCTACTGACTTCTTCCTCAAGAATTGTGTTCTGGGCCAGAACATCATAAAAGAAGCCCAGGTCATCATCAGCAGCAGATGCTGAATCACCTGACCTCCTGCTTGTAGCAGGATGTACATGCACTGGGTCTAGACCAGTTTTAGCATGTGCCCCTTTTTCTTGGAACTGGGGACTTCCAGCCTCAGGACGATGTCCTTCATCAGCTGTTCCTCTGGTGAGGTCTTAGCAATGTTACCAGCCTCAGTCTGATCATGTGCTGATTCAGAAGAGGTAACAGCCTCACTAGATGTTCTGTCTCCATATCCACACCAAGAGATAGAACAGTTAAACCCTTGTGTTGTGGGCTGTCAGAAGCATGTTGATCCTCTTCCTCAATTGTTGTGGTTTTCCGCTTTGTAGGTGTTTGTTGGGAGGAGGAGAGGCATGCAGCTGAGTCAGCACGTTTGCAATAATGAGAGTAGGACTTTGTGGGCGGTTGCAGTGGGAGATGGGGTAAAAGCAGTATGCACCTGGGGAGAATGGTGCTCTTCAATGGCAATCGCCTCAAATGAGGAAGATCCCAGATTAGTGGGTACCCCTTCTTTGGTTGCTGCAGGCTCCTTTTGAGAGGAATCCTGAGCGGTTGTGGCTGGTGAAGTCCTTGTATCCACTAGGGGGTTATAACCAGGGATATAGCCTGCGTTTGTGTTGCAGGGGCATCCTGAGGGGACTCATTTCCCTGAGTAGCCTTTTTTGTCTTCTTTTTAGTGGGTTTGGTGGGGACTTTGGATTTGAGGTGGTGGATGTGGGTTCCAGCTGCGTGGGTTTGCGCAGCTTGGCAGCCATTTTTAGTGATTGGTCAGAGTTGTGCCGGAGTATACTTCAGGCAATACAGCCTAGCAGGGACTCCCAGGCCAACAAGTCCCTCAGCTTGAAGCTGGTTTTCAATTATGGCCATTATGAACCGAGGATATAATATCCAACGGTTAGCAAGTTGTTTTTGGGCCATATCCTTGAGCTCTAAAAATAGTATTTCAGAAAAATTTAAAGGTTGTTGCTCAAGGATGGAGTACATTACCTGTTGCCACCTTGTGGACATTTGATCCCATGATGAAGTCTTGGGGGCAAGGCAGACATTTACCAGGTGAAAGATGAGACGTTCGGCATCCTGGAAATGTTTCTTCAATATGGTAGATGCACTCAGGTTACCCTGGTATCCATGCTGGGCAAATGATTGATATTGTGCCCTTTGGATAACCAGTTGGGAAAGTGGCATCATCCAGATTGAGGTTTGGCAAAGAATGTCGGTAGTAATGACCATTTTTTGATGATGGACAAACGATTGAAGAGACTCTGTGTCATTCTCCTCAGAGACAAGAGTGACGTTTGTCCAGAATTGGTTAAGAGATTCGGCATATATGGTGGGATTTAACAGAAAAGCCATTTTGTAAGGTGACTGAACCATTAAATCAATGGCCTTGTGAAACTTGTCCAGTATGGCGATTTTGTGAGATGTGCGACACAGTTGTGTCGAGGTTTTAGTTGCATGGTCGCCATTGATGAAGAGAGGTTACAGAGTTTTTTAACGTTAGGTTTGAGAAGAGAAGAAAGTAAAAACTCTGAAGGTGGGATAAGGTATTTAAAGGGTAGGGTTAGAAAATGACTGAAGGTTTTAGTGTTAGTCATTAGTTGTTGAAACTACTGATGACATGGTATTAACTTTCAGAGGTTGGAATGACTGACCATATTGGTGTGATCAGCAGTTGTTATAAAACAACTGAAGACTTGGTTTTAACCGTCAGACGTTGAAATAGCTGAAGTCTCTGATTTAGTCATCAGTAGTTATAAAACTACTGAAGATTAGTCATAGTAGTTATAAAACTACTGAAGACAGTTTTGACTTCAGGTGATGAAACAACTGAGGACTTGGTATTAGTCATTAGTAGTTGGGAAACTACTGAAGACTTTGGTTTTACCATCAGTGTTGTAAACAACTGAAGACTTGGTGTTAGTCATCAGTAGTTGTGAAACTACTGAAGACATGGTTTTGCTTCAGTTGTTTAGAAAGAAACAGCAGTTGGGAAACTACTGAAGACAAAAAGGCTCATCAGTAGTTGTCGTCAATTCATTGCTTTCAGCTGTTTCATACTGTCCTCAACACGTACTCATTAGACGTTTCATCTGTTTTCAGATGTTTCATAGGACATCAGTACGTATTTGTATTTCTGACAACAGTAGTTGTAGCTACATCAAGTTGTAACTACATCAATTGTTTTAACAAATAAAGTACTTGAGTACTGAGAAGTTAAGCTCTAGTAGTTTAAAGAAAACTTCCGGAGGGAAAATAACTTCAGTACTTATATATATGACAATAATAAACTAATGATCATCAGTACTTGTGAGCTGAGATCATCAGTAGTTGTCACTTATTCTAGCTGCAGCATACCAAGCCTTAACACTAGGTTTTGGAAAGTTGTGCTATCCAAGGGCTTAGTGAAAATGTCTGCAAGCTCATCAGCACTAGGAACAAATTTTGGATCAATCAGACCTTTTTCAAAACAATCTCTAATAAAATGGTGTTGTCTGATTTCAATATGTTTATCCTAGAGTGCTGGACAGGATTCTTGACAATACAAAGAGCTGAAGAGTGTCCATTAACAATGGGGTCTTAGTCTCTGTTATGCCATAATCCAATAATTGGTTTTGAAGCCAGAGTACCTGAGATGTACAGCTTGCAGCAGCAATGTACTCTGCTTCAACAGTTGATGTAGCAACTGAGGTCTGCTTCTTACTCTGCCAAGAAATCAAGCAGTTGCCTAAGAATTGGCATCCTCCAGAAGTGGACTTTCTTGTCAACTTACACCCTGCATAGTCACTATTAGAAAAAGCAACTAATTTACCAGAATGTCTAGTAGAATACCATAAACCTAGAGATGGAGTGCCTTGCAAATATCTAAAGATCCTCTTGACTGCAATCAAATGAGACTCCTTAGGTGCAGCCTGAAATCTAGCACAAACACATGTAGCAAACATAATATCTGGTCTAGAAGCTGTTAAGTACATCAAGGACCCAATCATACATCTGTAAAGTGTTTCATCAACCACTTTACCTTTCTGATCTGTATCCAGTTGTGTGGTGTTGCACATGGGAGTAGAACAGGGCTTACACTTTTGTAAATCAAACTTTTCCAAAAGATCTTTTGTGTATTTGGACTGATGAATGAAAATTCCATCAGCCTTTTGTTTGATTTGCAAACCCAGAAAGAACTGTAATTCTCCCATGGCACTCATTTCAAACTTCTGTTTCATCAACTTTGTAAAGGCATCACACAATTGTGGATCAGAGGATGCAAAAATAATATCATCTACATAAATTTGAACAAGTAGATTATGCTGCCCAGCTTTCTTAATGAATAAAGTCTTATCTATGGAGCCTCTAGTGAAATTATTTTCCAGAAGAAAGTTTGATAATGTCTCATACCAGGCTCTAGGAGCTTGTTTCAACCCATAGAGAGCCTTATCAAGCTTATACACCCAATTAGGATGTTTGTCCTCAAAACCTGGTGGTTGACATACATAAACCTCTTCTTTAATTTTCCTATACAAAAATGCACTTTTGACATCCATTTGAAAAACTTTAAGGTTGTGATAAGCAGCATAAGCTAAAAACAATCGAATTGCTTCCAGTCTGGCTACAGGGGCAAAGGTTTCATTATAATCAATGCCTTCCTCTTGTGAAAACCCCTGTACAACCAGTTGGCCTTGTTCTTAACAATAAGCCCATTTTCATCAGTTTTGTTCCTAAACACCCATTTAGTGCCTATTGCACACTTACCTGGAGGTAGAGGAACCAGTTCCCACACTTGCTGTTTCTTGAACTGAAGAAGCTCAAGCTGCATGGCTTCAACCCATCCATTGTCCCTTAAAGCAATGTGATAGTTCTTTGGCTCTTGCTGACTAATGAAGAGAGCATAGAAGCAGAAATTAGACAATTGACTTCTTGTTGAAACGCCAGCATTGATATCACCAATGATTTGAGACATAGGGTGATTCTTCAGATCTTGGTACACAATAAGATCTGTGCAAGTGTTTGTAGCAGGCTCAACAGCAACAGATGGTGATGGTGAAGCATTTCCTTGAAACCAATCAGTAGATGGTAATTCAAAGGAAGTTGAAGTTGTAGAAATCTCATCAGCATTTGTTGTGGATTGTGCTACTGAAGCTACAGGAACATCAGGTCTAGCTGAATCAGGCAGTTGATCACTAAACTTGAAAAGGTGATTACTGATATCATCATCATCATCAGTAACACCAGATGGATGACTAGCTACAGAAGATGATGGATTCATATGATCTGCAACAGCAGGTGGTTGATAAGGAACATATTGCAGAATGTCCAGATCAAACAACTCCACAGGGTTTTATGGAATTGTATCCTTAGGGGATTCATTGAACTTCACATGCAAGGTTTCTTCAACTATCTTTGTCCGACAGTTGTGAATACTCTATAAGCCTTGCAAGTGATGAATACCCAACAAAATACCCTGCATCCACCTTAGAATCAAACTTTTGGAGTTGATCCTTTGTGTTGAGAATGTAACAGGGACACCAAATGCTCTAAAGAATGAAATCAAGGGGCTAAATGATGTAAAACTTCATAAGGAGTTTCATCAACCTCTAATTTACTAAGGCTCTATTCTGTACATAGCAGCTGTATTGACAGCTTCAGCCCAAAAGGTCAGTGGCAGACCAAATCATCCAACATGGACCTTGCAGCTTCAATGAGGGTCCTGTTCTTTCTCTCCACTACTCCATTTTGCTCTGGAGTCCTTGGGATGCTATACTGCCTCTTGATTCCCTTTGACAAGTAAAACTCATCAAGAGTGTGGTTTCTGAATTCAGTACCATTGTCACTCCTCACACACTTAACTGGTAGGGAATACTGCTTCTCAACATGTAACCAAAAGTTCATAATGGACTGAGCAGCCTCATCCTTTGAATGCAAGAAGAAGGTCCATACATATCTAGAGTAATCATCCATAATTACCAGACAGTATTTTTCTTTGCCATACTCATTACCTTCACAGGACCAAAAGATCCATGTGCAGTAGTTGTAAGCAGGCATTAGACTTGGATTCTCTATGGTTGGGAATGAAACTTTATGTTGTTTCCTTTTAAGCATGCAGTGCAGATTTCATCACAATTGAACTCCTTTATTGGAAGACCTCTCACTAAACTCTTGTGGATCAGCTGATTCATGTTTTTGAGATTAACATGACCCAGCCTTCTATGCCACAGTTTAGATTCTTGGAGAGAGGCCTTGGAGAACAAGCATGGATGGCCTCTCTAACTCAATTTTCTTTGACAGATCCAAGGCATATACTCTTCCTATCCTGTTAGCCTTCAGGAGAGTATTATCATCCAGTACTTTGTCAATCAGGCTCAGAACCTTGGAAGACAGAATCCTACATCTGGCTTGTGAAAAGAGCAACATGTCCTTTGTCACACATCTGACTGACACTCAACAGATTGTATTTGAGATTTCCACATGGTTGACATCATCAAATCTAATATCTCCATTAGACACAAATCCCTTTCCAATGATGTAACCTTTAGCATCATTTAAATAAGACAAATTCCTTCTTTCCCTGAGAGTAATCATGAAGAAGAGAGCTGCTCCCAGTCATGTGCATGGATCCTCACTGTCCACATACCAGATGTTCTTTGGCATGCTGAAGAACCCTGCACAATCATAAGAAACTAGTTAGCTTTGGAGACCCAAACCTTTTTGGTTTTGGGATTGACTTTATCAACAGATTTAACCATAGCTGGTTTCTCATGATTAACAGCTGATGAAGATGGAGATGGTGCTGAAATGGATTTGGACTGGAATTCCTCTCCAGTGGTTTGATCACATGGGCTTCAAGTTGGTTAACTCTCCCCAACGGATGCTGAACCATCATAACAAGCTGTGTCTGATTTGAAGCTCGAGCTTTCAGTTCATTTGACACCAGAGCTTGTTTTTGATGAGTTCCTGTGACCCACCATTTTTCTCTTCTTAGACTTCACAAACTTAGTCTTATGTTTATCATGAGGAACAATATCAGCTGTCTTTGATAAACCGCATCCTTCTTAGTGGATTTGGGTAAGGCCTTGGGTTTATCAGGTTGAGATGATTGTGGTACAAACTTGGTCTCAAACTCAGTTTTCATTTTATTTATTTCTAATTTAATGAGCTCATCCCTTTGGAGCTTTAAACCCTTTTTGTACCAACATTCATCAGATAGATGATTGATTTACCACAAATTTCACATGGTTTATTCTTCATCTTGGACATCTTTACTGCTGAAGTGGAAACTACTGAAGGTGTGATCTTCAGTACTTTCCTCCTATCAGTACTAGGTACTAAAGGATTTGTAACAGCTGAAGACTGGTAATTCAACTGTTTTCCATCCGTCCTAATAGACTGTTTGATGGATTCCTCAGCAGTTGTTAGTCCTTGTATTTCAACTGATTTGAAATGCTTTTCAGATGTTGGGTCTCTTTCAGTACTTGGGGTACATTGAGGAACAACATCTGAAGTACTCAGCTTCATATGAGTCTCAGTAGTTAGACCATCAGTCAATTTATTTGTTGAGATCTTAACACTGTTTCATTCTCTGATCTTAGATTATCATTGGAGAATGACTCACACGATAATGTGGTTTGGAGATTGCTTTCACTTTCAGACTTAACTATGGAGTTAGGAGTAAAGTCTGTTGGTGAGCAGTATGGTTGTAACCAATGCCAAACTTCACATTTGAAGCAGTTTGCTTGCTAAGAAGCATTTCAAATCCTTTGCATGATGAGACCCAGCGTTCACACTCAACTTGGGTCACTGCAAGTTTTTCTTTGAGACTTTGTGGTCTTCCAGAATAACCTCTAGCTTGGCCTTTTCATCATTTAATGGCATTTAAGCTTATAATCTCATCACTTTTATTGTTAAGGGCAGACTCATACTCAGCTTTTCTTTTGAAAATGGTTTTCTCAAGCTCAAGTTTTGATTTATTAATGCTACATTTGCCTCTCTAATAGAGACAAAGGCAGCTATGCATGATTCAGAACATAACTTGGCTTTAGCCTCTGAAGATACCTGAGTTACCTGTGAAGATGATGCATTTGAACAGGAACCCTCAGTAGACTCCAGGGCCATGAGAGCAAGATTTCCAAAAGGGTGTTCACCACCATGTTGACTAGCACACAGCATAGTATTGCTCAGTGTGACCAGACAAGTTTCAGTAGTACTACTCCAGTCAACGACTCCAGGTGTGAAGAAGCTGTGATGAGGTTGTGATTGAGATGGAGATGGTTGAGGTTCTGGTAGTGCATGAGATTGTGGTACTATAGGAGCTTGAGCTTGATTTGACTGTGGCATATAATAGCAGGGATAAGGATATGGCATTTGACCCTAAGGAACAAAATATGCAGGAGATTGAGGGTGTGATGAATGACTAGAACCAGCAGAATGTTGCCCTTTGAATTGTGAATTGTTATTTGAAAAGTCAAAAAGGGTGCAGAAGTGTTAGATCCAGTTGATCTACACTCTCTTGCAAAGTGTCCAAGCCTGTGGCATTTGTGACACTTCAACTTGCCTTGTCAAAACCGACTTTGGTTTGTCAGAGAGTCCAGGAAATTTCCTGCCAGTTCTTTTGTAGAATTTCTGAGATCTGATATTGATCAAGGCCATTTGGCTCAAAATATCCATCTCTTCTAAATCATCATCAGCAATGCCCTTCAAATCTCCATGATAAAGCATAGATTGTCACTATTATTACCAGAATGACAATCAACACTCACAAAGGCATGATTAGAATTGTTTGAGGTGAAATCAATATGCTCATCATAGTGGCATTCTGATCCTGCATACTCTGACTCATGACTTACCAAGGCAGTGTTTCCTCAGTACAAATCATCAGTGAGCTTTCCAGATGATGACAGTTTTCGTTTCTGTTCTATCTCTCTCTCAAATGTGAGCAATTTCCCATGGAGTTGGGTGAAGATAGTTTGTCCAAATTTGCACTGGAGCGTAGGACAATAGTATATGTGTCCCATCTCTCAGGCAGTGATCTGAGAAATCTGTTATTCATCTGGCTATTTGTGTAATCATGTTTGACCATTTTTAATTCAGAGATCAAACAAGAGAACCGCTCTAACTGTTGAGTCAGTGTCTCACCCTTCCTATGAGAGAATGTCTCATATTGTTGGGCAAGGATTTCTCTATTATTTGCCAAGACCTCATCTGTTCCTCCAATTGTTCTTTCAAGGCATTCCAGAGGACATGGGCAGTTTCATAATGCATTAGCCCAGAATAGATTTCATTGGGCAGTGCCATGGCCAGAATTCCATGGGCTTTTGCATCAATCTCAAACAATTTCTTATCCTCATCTGAGTACTGCTCCCTCCTCTTCGGAACTATTTGATTGGTTTCCGGGTTATTCACCATAGGCTTGTGTGGACCATGTACCACAGATGTCCAACAACCTGAGCTGTTAACAGACAGGTGATGGAGCATTCGTCGTTGCCATATGTTGTACTCATTCCTAACCAGCATCGGAGGCTTGGTTGAGGAACCAATATTGTGAGGATCATTGGAAGGAGTAGTCATTTTAGGTCCAAATACAATTTAATTCAAGCATTTAAAAGATTTTACACAGACCACAACAGACTCAATGAAAACCAAGAATAAATCTCAGGATGAATGACCAAAAACACAGAAAATTCAATCTCTATAACCGTTTCTTGCAAAAATGCTAATTCAATCAAACTTGGATCTTGGATAGTAGTTTCAATGATCAATTATTAGATCGATCAATGATGAACCTGCTCTGATACCATTTGACAGGATCAGTGATCTCAAGTTTGATAGATTAGAGTGTAACGCAGCGGAATAAGAACAAGAATTAGACAAATTATAGCAAGAATTTGATATTCGTATGCATTACGAACAAATACGGTTGTAAAGAGAGAATATATTTCTGTGAAAAGGAATGTTTCAATAATATCAAATGTTTCTGCTCAATCATTCACAAATTACAATTAGGTTGACACTCCTTATATAGAGTGCAATCACTGCTGATATCACGGGATATTGACATCTGGCAGATTTGTTACAAAAATAACTAAAACTTAACAAACTACTAAAATGTTCACAACTACTGAGAACATATCAGAGTGCTAAGTATAAAACATAAAACTACTGATACGAAACTACTGAAACTACAACGACTGAAGAACAAGCTCTTCATCGTTTTACAAAACTACTAAAAGAAAAAACATAAAACTACTTAAAGAAAACCGTCAAAACTACTAAAGAAGACCTCTTTAGCTGTTGTGACAATGACTGATACTTGGTCTTCAGCACTTGTCTTCAGACTTTGTCTTCAACACTTGTGTCTTCAGACTTTGTCTTCAGCACTTGTCTTCAGACTTTGTCTTCAGCACTTGTGTCTTTAGACTTTGTCTTCAGCACTTGTGTCTTCATACTTTGTCTTCAGCACTTGTGTCTTCAGACTTTGTCTTCAGCACTTGTGTCTTCAGACTTTGTCTTCAGCACTTGTGTCTTCAGACTTTGTCTTCAGCACTTGTGTCTTCAGACTTTGTCTTCAGCACTTGTGTTCAGACTTTGTCTTCAGCACTTGTCTTCAACTGTTGTGGACTTTAGCAGTTGTTGTGACGTCTGTGGGACTTAAGGTTTTTCTGATCCGGCTCATGGGTTCTTTTGGTCCAACAAAAGGCTTCCGAAGCTTATCATGGAACTTCCGAAGGTTGTAGAGTTCTTTCGAAGACAAAGGGAAAGTCCAACTTCCGAAGACAAAACTCTACTTCCGAAGACAAATGCATACTTTCGAAGTTCAAGACTTAGAAGAATAAAGTGAAGACCACTTCCAAAGTATGATAAAATGAAGAAGTCTCTAAGTCTTGGAAGAAGCAGCCTCTTCCGAAGTATAAAGTGGCTTCGGAAGTACTTACTATTCCAAAGCCATTTAACCTTCGGAAGACAGTGCTATAACCAATGGACACAAGTATGGTCTTTTACACTCCGCTGCAGACTTCTGATACAACATGGCTTCTTCCTAAAGAACCATGTTGTTGACCATACTTTATTCCACTGTTTACCTTTTCATAATAGTACAGTGGCCAACTTTAGTTGGTGACAAAAGGTAAGTCAGGGATATGACTACCAAATCTCAGATAAGACTTTGTCTGAGATACCTTAACTATAGTCTTGTAGTATAGGCTTTAGCTAAAGGATCTCAGCTGATATCAAAGTATATCCGGCTGTAGATAGTATTATATATAGGTTCTCCTTGTAACTCATAGAAAAGATTATCATATGCTTATAAGAGTCTTTGTATCTTGAGGTGAGAATCAATATATAAAAGTATCTTGAAAATTATATTTCTGTGTTCTTAGTTACTTTTCATATTGTGATCAACTCTTATTGATTCTTACACGAGTGTGATTCAAGGTGAGTTTGAGAGAAAACATTTGTGTTCAAGTGACAATCACCGATCCTGCAGAAGATCATCTTAACTACGAAAGAATGAGAGGCCTGATTGCGGAATTGGGTGAAAACACGCTTGGTGTTAGAATCTGATTTGGACGGATGTGGATTCCTTGTTTTGGGGATCTACGCGTGAAGATCATGGATGAAGCTCACAAGACTCGATACTCCATTCATCCTGGTGCCACAAAGATGTATCAAGACATGAAGAAAGATTATTGGTGGCCGGGTATGAAGCGTGATGTGGTGGAGTATGTGAGTAAATGCTTTACTTGTTTACAAGTGAAGGCCGAGCACCAAAAGCCGTATGGGAAAATTCAACCTTTGGATATACCGGAGTGGAAATGGGAGCACATCACCATAGATTTTATTACGAAGCTACCGCGTACCTGAAAAGGGTATAATGCCATATGGGTGATAGTTGACTGCTTGATGAAGAGTGTTCACTTACTACCGATCCGTGAGACATATTCATCCAAGAGGTTGGCGGACCTTTTCATTAAGGAGATTGTAACTCGTCATGGTGTGCCGGTGTCTATTGTGTCTAATCGTGACACCCGGTTTACATCTAAATTTTGGAAGAAATTCCATGACACGATGGGGATGAGGTTGCATATTAGCACGACATATCATCGTCAAACAGATGGTCAGTCAAAAAGGACCATTCAGACGTTGGAGGATATGCTTCGTACTTGTGTTATCAAATTTGGAGGAAGTTGGGATGACCACTTAGCGTTAGCTGAGTTCTCATATAATAACAGTTATCATGCCAGCATTGGTATGCCCCCTTATGAGATGCTATACGGTAGGAGATGCCGAACACTCGTATGTTGGGGTGATATTGGTCGGAAGGAATTAGGAAGCGTCGAGGTAATCGAGGCTATGACTAAGAAGCTTGAAAAGATCAAGGCCTTCATGAAGACAACCAAAGACAGACAAAATTCGTATGCTGATAAACGACATAGATCGATTGAATTCCAAGTGCGTGACAGGGTATGTTGAAGCTCTCACCTTGGAAGGGTATCATTCGGTTCCGAAAGTGGGGCAAGTTGAGCCCGAGATACATAGGGCCTTTCCGAATCTTTGCTAGAGTAGGAGAGATGGCCTATAGATTGGAGTTACCAGATGAGTTAAGTGGAATTCATCCGACATTCCATGTATCTCACCTGAGAAAGTGTCTAGCAGAGGAGGATATGATTGTTCCACTAGAGGATATCAAGGTAGATGAACGGCTCAATTATGTGGAGCAACCAGTGGCAATCATTGATCGAAGAGAGAAGTGGCTTAGGAATAAAGTGGTTCCTCTTATGCGTGTACAGTGGAAGCATAGAAAGGGATCTGAGTCTACATGGGAGCCTGAAGAAGATATGAGACAGCATTACCCAGGTCTGTTTGAGGAATAACAGGTTTCGGGGACAAACCTATTTAAGGGGGTGGACTTGTAACACCCGGTTATTTCCCTAGAAGCCAAAGAAAGAAGGAAAATAGAAAGAAAAGAAATAAAGTCCAAAGTCGAGGGGCCGAACTTGCTAACGGAAAAACTTGAATGACTAGGGGTATAAGAGGGGGGAAGGCAGCCCACAGCCTCCACCACACTCACAATTTTAGGCTATAGAGAAAAAGGGGAATGAAAGTGGTCTCAAGCTTTGGTTTTCGTGGATTCAAGCGCAAAAGTTGAGGTGTAGCGGGTTGGATTGAAGCTCTACTCGACGGGGTTGTTTGTGTGAGTCTTGGACCCCTCTTTTGCATATTTTCAATTGATTTGGGGCTAGAGCACATAGTAAAACCTATTTTTGGAATGTGTGTGTAACCCGTGTGTATGTGTTTGTGTGTGATGCGAATAGGGTTTGTTTTCAGGCTTGTGTGTGCTTGAATGGTGTAATGGTATGTATTCCTAAGGTTTAGGATGGTTGATTTGAGCTTAGAACAGGTTGAGAGGGTTTGGAGGCCAAAAAGTGCAGATTGGATTCGGGATGAACTGCATTCTGCATCAACTAGGGCTATGCGATCGAATGGCATGCGACTGAGGCTCATTCGCATGTGAGTTGTACGACTAGAGACCATACGCTTGTGAGTCATGCGATTGAGGTTCATTCGCATAGGGGTCATGTGACTGGGGTCCATTCGCCTAGATTCATCCGCATTAGGTCCATTCGCATAGGTTCTCATCCGCATTAGGTCCATTCGCATAGGCTCCATCCGCATTGGGTCCAATCGCCTAGTTTTAGTCGCCTAGGAGGCCATGCGACTGAAAGTTGCCCATATGCCCAAATAGTGCTCATGCGCCAGGGAAAGCATAGTTTAACTTTCTGACTTTCGGGGTGATGCGTAGAGGTAGGCTTTGACTTGGGAGGTTCCCGGGGGTTCATGTAAGTTGACCTTTGAGGTTATACATGATGATGGGCATGTATGATGTTGTATGTTGTTGTATGTTAGGTATGTATGATTTATTCCTCGTATGATGATGTTGTATGTTTATTATGTTCCTTGCTTTACTTGATTGTCTTCCCATTGCTTTACTTGTATGTTAATTAATGAAATGAAAAGTATTATGTAATGTAAAGTGGAAGATAATGAAAAGAGGAACGAAATGAAAAATGCATGCATTAATGAATGAACAAACGTAAGAAAGTTTTGCAAGCAAATGTATGGAGGTTCACACTTAATGAGGAGTGTTAGCTCAACCGTGTGCGGGTTAGCTACCCCATGAGGATGCACACTGGGGCTTGATCTGTGTGATCAAGCATATGTACGGAGGTTCACACCAGTAAGGGGTTGTCAGCCCAACTGTGTGCGAGTTAAATACCCCATGAGGATGCACACAGGATTTCAATCTTTGTGATTGACCAGACGTAAGGGGTCCTTGTCGCTTAACCTACATTAATTGCTTGGTGCTCTAGAGGGGGGTTAAGCACATGACAGGACCTAGATGAAAAGAAAAAGATAATAAAAGTACGAAATGAACGATGATGAAGATAATAATTATTATCTATGTGTACGTACGATGTGTGATCACGTTCTAAGACTGTTATGATTTGAAAGAAAGAAATGGATGGTTTTAAACGAAAGATAAAGTATTTTTATTATAAAACTAGAACTCACTCAGCAACGCTGACTTTTATTTGTTTCTAGTTGCCAGGTAATGTTGCTGATGACGGCACAGGGCGGCTACTCAGCTCTTTTGGATGGCATTTGTTAGGATCAGTGATCTATGTTTGATTGATTGACGAGTATTGCAGCGGAATTCACACAATGAATTAGTCGATTCACAAGAACAAAACGATATTCAATGAAGAACAAAGACGGTTATAGAGAGAGAGAATATCTGCAAATATATTTCATTCAATATTCGCTTTCGTGGTAACAGAATGTCACAATTATGATTAGGTCGACACCTCTTATATAAGAGATGTGACGTCTGCTGATGTCACTTGATAGTGACATCTAACAGATTTATTACAATGGAAACACAACTACTGAAGATGTCAAAACAGCTGACATCTTCTTACAAAAAGTTCTAAGTGTTATCAGTTGTTATAACTACTGAAAAATATAAAACTACTGAAACTACAACGACTGAAGAACAAGCTCTTCAGTCATTTTACAAAACTACTGAAACTAGAAATATAAAACTACTGATATCTCAACGACTGAAGAAGTACTCTTCAGCAGTTGTGACAAACTACTGACGCTTCAGTACTTGATCTTCAGACTTTGACCTTCAGATGTTTCATCAGCTGATGACTTCAGTAGATATCATCAGCTGATGTCTTCAGTCTTTGTCTTCAGACTTTGTACATCAGTTGTTGATCTTCAGCACTTGTAAACTCTTCAGCTGTTGTACTTCAGTACTTTGGTTGTCAGCTTCAGCACTTGTGTTCTTCAGCTGTTCAGCTTCAGTACTTGTGTTCTTCAGCTGTTCAGCTTCAGTACTTGTGTTCTTCAGCTGTTGTACTTCAGCACTTTGTTCTTCAGCTGTTGAAGTCTTCAGCACTTGATCTTCAGCTGTTGAAGTCTTCAGCACTTGTCAAACTGCTGATGAAGCTTTCAGCAGTTGTTGTGATACCATGTGGGACTTAGAGGTTTTCTGATCTTGGCTCATTGGTTCTTTTGGTCCAACAAACTCCCCCTGAACCAATGCAGCCAAAACCTCTAATTATTTATTATCCCAGTTATGTTGGCAAAAGATTGGTCTTTTTCCTTCTTGATCAGTAGAGAAGATGACCCATATAAGCTCCGGCCTGGGAAGAAGTCTCTGATATTTGTTTGGCAAGATATGAATGGGAACTCTGCTTTGGGGAACTGGACACAGAGTTGTTATCCCATTCATGAATCTACTTTCCGTGTATGAGCCTGTAGGATTCTCTGGTGTAGGCTCTGAGAAACATGATTTGTTCTTCCATGGTCAGGTTCTCGGCTTCACCATCAAACAATCCTTCTCGCCCATACAGCTCTGAGATGTACTTGGCCTGTTTGCCGTTCTTGAGCTCAACAGTTGTAATTTGTCTATATGCAAACTCATCAGGATGATTCCCTTCGAGTAGCAGACTTAGCTCATTTGTTTGAAGTTCTCAAGCCTCTTGTAGACTAACCCCTTTTTGATAATCCTGTTCTCTAGCATCTTTGGGGGGTTGTTTAGTCTCGTAGGCCTTCTTGAAATCTTCGACAATCTCCCAGGGTGATACTACAAGGGCCACTGTGATCTCTTCATCTACGATCCTCTTGACTTGACCCTTGTATCTCGAAGGAATGTCTTTCTTTACAATCCTGTGAGCCACCCTCGGATCAGGCCATACTCTCACCCTTTCCTTCTGATATTGAAATGTGTTGGCGAGAGTGTACAATCTCAGAGCTTCTTTCTTCATGCTGATAATTGATGAGGAGGCAGCATAGGTTTTGTCAATGCTTTTCAGCATTTCATCATCATGAAGCTTTTGCTGCTCCTCTTCTTCAATTTTTACTCTCACAACATCCATCTGTGAGGGGAGTGATGGGCATAGGTTTGGCTTTCGCCAGTGTTAGGACTGCAGACAGAGGCATCCTATCTTCTTCCACATCATCCTCTTCTTCTTCTTCTTCTAGCCTCAACACCCTTCTCTTCTTCTTCTTAGGTGCATCATAGGTATTGGTTAGATGGTGAGGGAGTTGGTTTTGAGGGTTGTGATTGTGGTTGATTGGATTTGGGCTTAGAGATTGGTTTGGAGATTTGAGGGGTAGGCAGTGTTTGAGTGGGTGGAAGGGAAGGTTGATCCAGCATCTTTGTAGTAAGTTTAGCCTTTGTAAGTTTTGCCATTTCCAACCTTTACCAGCCCCAGCCTCATCAAGAGCTTCAATAATAATCCCCTTGTGGAATTGCTCAGCCAGACAGATTCTGGTGGCTATAGCCAGAATACTGTCTCTAGTCCACGCGCGAATCTCCAT
Organism: Flaveria trinervia; assembly: GCA_025506515.1. Classification (NCBI taxonomy): domain Eukaryota; kingdom Viridiplantae; phylum Streptophyta; class Magnoliopsida; order Asterales; family Asteraceae; genus Flaveria; species Flaveria trinervia. The sequence goes on from CM046441.1 coordinate 64,466,985, forward strand.
TAAAGATCTTCCTAAGTATTTTGCAATGAAGCGGACCATGATCTCCAATCTCTCTTTTTTTAAGTGCATCATACCCAGCCATCGGGTTTGAATCTCTTGCACTTCCAACCTCCTGATCTCACTATCCAATGTGGCTGTATCAAACCCTTGCCTAAAGAGTTGTTCAATTATTTTATCCATGGATCGGCTGTGTGTATTATCAGCATCTTTTACCAGCTCTTCCAAGGATTTGTCTTCAGCAGTAGGTTGATCCTCAGCACTTTTCTTTCGCTTGTAAGTGAGCAGTGGTTGCTTTTCTTTCTCCTCCTCTTGGACTTGCTTTTGAGCCTTCTCTTCCTCTGTTCTTTTCCTCTTCTTTTCTTTCACTGCAGTACTCTCCCCCTTTTTGGATGCATTGGAGGTAGGGGTTTGTACCGCAGAAAGTGTCTTTTGCACAGCAGCATCAATCAAGGGTTGTAAAGTTGAGGAAAGCCTCTCATCAATGGGTTTAGTCACAATATCAGTGATTATGGGTGTGATGAGAGGGAGGGAATTTTGAAGTACAGCACCTATTTGCTCAGGAGGGTTCTGTTCCTGAGAAATAGGGCCTGAAGTAGAGGCAGGTGGTTGAGTTTGGAGTGGCTCAGTGTTTGGGGAACCTTCAACTGAAGGTGCCATCTGTGGGTGGTGGAGGCAGATGGTCTTTCTCCTTGTGAGAGTTGGTCAAGTAGGTTTTGCAGCCTACTGACTTTCTCCTCAAGGATTGTGTCTGGGCAAGAACATCGTAGAAAAAGCCCAGGTCATCATCAGCCGAAGCTGAATCACCTGACCTCCTGCTTGAAGCAGGATTTATGCACTGGATGTAGACCAGTGGTTGCATGTGCCCCTTTTTCTTGGTACTGGGGACTTCCAGCCTCAGGAGAATGTCCATCATCAGCTGTTGCCTTTAGTGAGGTCTTAGCAATGTTACCAGCCTCATTCTGATCATGTGCTGATTCAGAAGAGGTGGCAGCCACACTAGATATTCTAATCTCCTTATCTACACCAGGAGATAGAAGTGGTAAACCCCTGTGCTGTGGGTTCTCAATTGCACTGTGTTCCTCCCCCTCAATTGTAGAGGTGTTCCCAGTAGTAAGTGGTTTCTGGGGAGGGGGTGAGGAGTGCAGTTGAGTCAGCACTTGTGCAACTATAAAGTTGGGCTGTGAGGGGCGGTTGTATGGGGTGAAGGGATAGAAGCAGTGTGCACCTGGGGAGGTTGGTGCTTCAATGGCAATCCCCTCAAGTGAGGAAGATCCCAGATGTGTAGGTACCCCTTGTGTGGTTGCCGCAGGCTCCTGTTGAGAGGAATCCTGAGCGGCTATGGCTGGAAGAGTCCTTATATCCACTAGGGGGTTTGGACCAGTGGATATCACCTGCGTTTGTGTTGCAGGGGCATCCTCAGGGGACTCAATTCCCTGAGTAGCCGTTTTGGGTTTCTTTTTGGTGGGTTTGGTGGGGACTTTTGATTTGGAGGTGGTGGCTGTGGGTTCCAGCTGCGTGGGTTTGCGCAGCTTGGCAGCCAATTTGAGTGTCTGGTCAGAGTTGTGCCGGGAGTATACTTCCGGCAGAACAGCCGTAGCAGGGACTCCCAAGCCAACAAGTCCCTCAGCATTAAGCTGGTTGGTAATGATGGCCATTATGAACCGTGGATATAGTATCCAACGGTTAGCGGTTAGTTTTTGAGCCATATCCTTGAGCTCCGAAAATATTATTTCTGAAAAGTTTAACGGTTGTTGCTCAAGAATAGAATACATTACCTGCTGCCACTTTGATGACATTTGATCCCAAGACGAAGTCTTAGGAGCCAAACATACATTCACCATGTGAAAAATTAGGCGTTCGGCGTCATGGAAGTGTTTCTTCATGATTGTGGAGGCACTTAGATTGCCTTGATATCCATGTTGGGCAAAGGATAGATCTGTGGTGCCCTTGGGATATCCAGCAGGAGAAATAGCATCATCCAGATGAAGAAATTGGCGGATTATTGCAGGAGTGATGACCACTTCTTTGTTGTTGACGACCGACTGGAGAGATGGTGTGTTGTTCTCCCCAGTGGTAATAGTGACGTTCATCCAAAACTGTTGGAGGGATTCGGCATGTAGAATGGGATTCAAAAGAAATGCCGTTTTGTATTGGGACTGAATCATAAGATCGATAGCAGTATCGAACTTAGCCCAGACAGGCAATTTAGTAAGGTAGGCAACACAGTTGTGTTGCGGTTTAATTTGCATGGACGCCATTGAGAAGAAAGAAGTTTTGGAGAGGAACATTAGGTTTGAAGAAGATGAAGCATTGAAGGATTAGGTCAGGGATATTTATAGGGTACGGGTAAGAAAATGACTGAAGGATGTGGTGTTAGTCATTAGTAGTTTTAAACGACCTGTTGACATGGTATTATCCTTTCAGACGTTGAAATAGCTGAAGTTGTGGTGTTAGGCATCAGGAGTTAGAAAACTACTGAAGACCGTGGTTTTGACTTCAGATGATTGAAACAACTGAGGACTTGGTGTTTGGCGTCAGTAGTTGTGAAACTAGTGAAGACAGTGGTTTTGTCAGCAGCTGTTGTAAACAACCGAAGACTTGGTATTAGTCATCAGTAGTTATAAAACTACTGAAGACATGGTTTTGCTTCAGTTGTTTAGAATGAAACAGCAGTTGTTGAAACAACTGAAGAGAAAGTTCTCTTCAGTAGTTGTCGTCAATTCATAGCCTTTCAGCTGTTTCATGCTGTCCTCAACACTTACTCATTAGACTTTGCATCTGATTTTCAGGTGTTTCATAGAACATTAGTACTTATCTGTTTATACTGATTTCAGTAGTTGTAACTACATCAGTAGTTTTAACTACATCAGTAGTTTGGAACAGATAAAGTACTTCAGTACTTGCGAGGCATTTAGCCATCAGTAGTTATAAAACTACTGAAGGGAAAAGGACTCATCAGTACTTATATGTGACATGGGTACCAATGATCACCAGTAATTACTACTGAAATCATCAGTAGTTGTCACTTATTCTAGCTGCAGCATACCAAGCTTAACACAAGGTTTTGGAAAGTAGAACTATCCAAAGGATTAGTAAAAATATCTGCAAGCTCATCAGCACTAGGCACAAACTTAGGATCAATCAGACCTTTTTCAAAACAATCCCGAATAAAATGATGTCTGATCTTATATGTTTGGTCCTAGAGTGCTGGACTGGATTTTTGACAATACACAGAGCTGAAGCACTATCCATTAACAATGGAGTCTTAGTCTCTGTAATGCCATAATCCAGAAGTTGGTTCTGAAGCCAGAGTACCTGAGAGGTGCAACTTGCAGCAGCAATGTACTCGGCCTCAGCAGTTGATGTAGCAACAGATGTTTGTTTCTTACTCTGCCAAGAATCAAACAGTTGCCTAGGAATTGACAACCACCAGAAGTTGACTTTCTAGTTAACTTGCACCCTGCATAGTCACTATCTGAAAAAGCAACTAATTTTGCAAGAGAGTGCAGTGTCATACCATAACCCCAGAGATTGTGTACCTTGCAAATATCTAAAGATTCTCTTGACTGCAATCAAATGAGACTCTTTAGGAGCAGCCTGAAATCTAGCACAAACACATGAGGCAAACATAATATTCGGTCTAGAAGCTGTTAGATACATCAAGGACCCAATCATACATCTGTAAAGCGTTTCATCAACAGCTTTACCTTCTGATCAGCATCCAGTTGTGTGGTGTTGCACATGGGAGTAGAACAGGGCTTACAGTTTTGTAAATCAAACTTATTCAAAAGATCTTTTGTATATTTTGACTGATGAATAAAGGTTCCATCAGCCTTTTGTTTGATTTGCAATCCTAGAAAGAACTGTAATTCTCCCATTGCACTCATTTCAAACCTCTTTTCATTAATGTTGTAAAATCATCACAAAACTGGGGATCAGAGGATGCAAAAATAATATCATCAACATAAATCTGAACAGTAGCTTATGCTGATCCACCTTCTTATAAACAAAGTTTTATCAATGGAGCCTCTAGTGAAATTATTCTTAAGAAGAAAAGTAGAGAGTGTCTCATACCAGGCTCTAGGAGCTTGTTTCAACCCATAAAGAGCCTTATCAAGTTTGTATACCCATTCAGGATGTTTATTCCTCAAAGCCTGGTGGTTGACACACATAAACTTCTTCCTTTATTTTACCATATAAAAATGCACTTTTAACATCCATTTGAAAAACTTTAAGATTGTGGAATGCAGCATAGGCTAAGAACAATCTGATTGCCTCTAGTCTGGCTACAGGGGCAAAGGTTTCATCATAATCAAGACCTTCTTCTTGTGAAAACCCCTGTACAACCAGTCTAGCCTTGTTCTTAACAATAAGCCCATTTTCATCGGTTTTTATTCCTAAACACCCATTTAGTGCCTATTGCACACTTACCTGGGGGAAGAGGAACAAGTTCCCACACTTGTGTTTCTTGAACTGAAGTAGCTCAAGCTACATAGCTTCAACCCATCCATTGTCTCTCAAAGCAACATGGTAGTTCTTTGGCTCTAGCTGACTGATGAAGAGAGCATAGAAGCAGAAGTTAGACAATTGACTTCTGGTTGAAACACCAGCATTGATATCACCAATAATCTGAGTCATGGGGTGATTCTTCAGTTCTTGATAAACAATGAGATCTGTGCAAGTGTTTGTAGAACCTTCAGCAGAGTAGCAGATGTTGATGTAGACTCTTGAAACCAAGAATTTGATGGTAACTCAAAAGATGTGAGAGGAAACAGAGAATCAGATTGTCATCACATTTGTTGTGGGAGAAGTTGACAAGCTACAGGAACATCAAGTTTAGAGACACAGGCAGTTGGTCACTAAACTTGAATAGGTGAGTATTGATATTATCATCTCATCTCATCAATACCACCAGGTGGAAGACATGCTGCAGAAGATGATTGAGCCACATGATCTGCAACAGCTGGAGGTTGATAAGGAACATATTGCAGTATGTCCAAATCAAACAACTCCACAGGGTTTTGTGGAATCTTGTCCAAAGGAGATTCATTAAACTTCACATGCAGAGTCTCTTCAACTATCTTTGTTCTGCAGTTGAAGACTCTGTATGCCTTGCAAGTAGATGAATAACCAACAAAATACCCAGCACCCCTTAGGATCAAATTTATGGTTAGTTTGATCCTTGTGTTGAGAATAAAACAGGGACATCCAAATGCTTTGAAAAATGAAATCAGAGGAGCAAATGATGGAGAACTTCATATGGAGTTTTCATCAACCTCTGATTTACTAAAACTCTATTCTGCACATAGCAAGCTGTGTTGACAGCTTCAGCCCAAAAGGTCAGTGGCAAACCAGAGTCAGCCAGCATGGACCTTGCAGCTTCAATGAGGGTCTTGTTCTTTCTCTCCACTACTCCATTTTGTTCTGGAGTCCTTGGGATGCTAAACTGCCTTTTGATTCCCTTTGAGAGATAGAAGTCATCAAGTGTATGATTCCTGAATTCAGTTCCATTATCACTCCTGATACACTTGACTGGAAGGGAATACTGCTTCTCAATATACAACACAAAGTTAATAACCTTTGAGCAACCTCATCCTTTGAATGTAGAAAGAAAGTCCATACAAATCTGGAGTAATCATCCACAATTACCAGACAGTATTTCTTCTTGGCCATGCTCATCACTCTCACAGGACCAAATAGATCCATATGCAGTAATTGCAAGCAGGCAGTGGACTTAGGCTCTTCAATAGGAGGGAATGAGACTTTGTGCTGTTTTCCTTTTAAACAAGCAGTGCAGGTTTCATCACAGTGGAACTCCTTTATTGGTAAGCCTCTGACTAACTATTGTGGATAAGCTGATTCATGTTTTGAAATTAACATGACCCAGCCTTCTGTGCCACAGTTTAGATTCTTAAGAAGAGGCTTTGGAAAATAGGCAAGGATTGCCTTTGAGATCTATTTTCTTGGAAAGATCTAAGGCATACACTCTTCCTGTCCTGTTGGCTCTCAGGAGAGTGTGATCATCCAACACTTGTCAATCAAGTGCAAAACTTTGGATGACAGAATCCTACAGTTCTGACTGGTGAAAAGAGCAACATGGCCTTTATCACACATTTGACTGACACTCAAGAGATTGTACTTGAGATATTCCACATGATTAACATCATCAAATTTGATTTCTCCATTGGAGACAAAGCCATTACCAATGATGTAACCCCTAGCATCATTGCCAAAGAAACAAATCCCTTCTTTCCTTGAGTTAGTCATGAAGAAGAGAATTGTTCCCAGTCATGTGCATAGATCCCCCACTGTCTACATACCAGATGCTACTTTGGCATGTTGGAGAACCCTGCAATAATAAACAATCAGTTAGTTTTAGAGACCCAAACCTTTTTGGTTTTGGGCCTGGTCTCATCAATAGATGGTAAACTAACAGGTTTATTTGAAACAACAGCCTTAGAGGAAGAAGATGGTGAAGAAGAGGAATCCTTTGGCTTGGATCTCCTTTTCTGTGGTTTCAACATTGGAGCATCTATTGGTTAACTCTACCCAACAGATGTTGAACCATCATAACAGCTGTGTCTGATTTTGTGATAAGGCTTTCAGCTCACAGACACATTGCCAGTGGAGTTTGATAAGTCCTATGTTGCACCTTCTTCTTCTGAGCACTCTCAGCTGTCACCTGTTTAACCCCTTCCTTTTTGGATTTCTTTGAGGACTTAAGGGTTACAGGATTTGATGTTGCTGAGACAAATGTGGTCTCAAACTCAGTTTCATTTTTACCATTTTCTCTTTATTTCTTCTTTTGTTTGAGTTTGGAACCTCTTTTGTACCAGCAATCATTTGTAAGATGATTGAACAAACCACATACTTCACATGGTTTTTCTTAATCTTAGGTTGATCATCAACTAAAGAGGGTGAAGCAAGAAGACTTGCTCTTCAATGCTTTGGAAGCATTGTTTGCTTTCTTGACTGCCTCTTTAGTAGTCTTCAAACTTTTTCTACTGGCAGTTTTCTTCTCTTCAGTACTGACAGTAGTTGGAGTTTGAACTTCAGGTGTTAAATCCTGCTCTCTAGTCCTTTCAGGACTTTCAGAATTAACTCCTGAGTTGATCAACTCATTGATCATGTGAGTGTCAGCATTTGAACCATCAACATCAGCTGATAGGTTCAGAGAGGGCTTGATGCTGACTTCTACTTCTGAGTGTGCTGTATCAGAAAGTAGATCACATGATGAGATGGATTGGTTATCACTCTCACCATCAGATTCTACCTCTGCTCTTGGATAAAATCTGTAGGTGGAGCAGTGTGATTGTAACCAATGCCAAACTTCACATTGGAAGCAGATTGCTTACTAAGAAGCATTTCAAAACCTTTGCATGATTGTACCCATCTATCACACACTCTACCTGGGTAACTGCAAGGGTTTCTTTGAGATCTTTATACTTCTCTAGAAGTATCTCTTCCCTAGCCTTTCATAAGTTATTTGGCATTTCAATTTGTAAATCTCATCATTTTTATCATTAAGCACAGACTCAAATTCAGCTTTTGTTTGGAAATTATTTGTTCTAGCTCAATGTTCTTGTTGATTAAAGCTACATTTGCTTCTCTAATAGATGCAAATGCTGCTATGCATGTGTCAGAACATAATTTGGCTTTTGCCTCAGAGGATACCTGTGATACCTTTGGGTAGAGGCATTAGAGGATGAAGTATCAGCAGAATCCAAAGCCATAAGAGCTAGATTTCCAAATGGACTGTCACCACCGTGTTGACCAGCACCTGAGAACAGTTGTTCATGACCAGACATGTCATCTGGTAAAATGCTCCAGTCAACAACTGGGTGAAGAAGCTGTGTTGTTGAGGTTGAGTTTGTTGATGAGATTGGGAAGGCTGTGGTTCAGGCAATGCTTGTGGTTGTTGTGCAATTGGAGCTTGAACAGAATTTGGTTGAGGCATATAATAGCAGGGATAAGGATATGACATTTGACCTGGGGAACAAAGTATGCAGGAGATCTAGGATGTGAATAATGACCAGAACCAGCAGGATGTTGCCCTGTTTTGTGGACTAGTACTAGGAAAAGTCACAAAGGGTGCAGAAGAGTTAGATCCAGTTGATCTACACTCTCTTGCAAAGTGTCCTAGCCTTTGGCATTTGTGACACCTCAACTTACTCTTGTCAAAACCAACTTGGTTTTGCCAGAGAGTCCAGGAAATTTCATGCCAGTTCTCTTGTAGAACTTCTGAGATCTGATATAATCAGTGCCATTGGCTCAGAATATCCATCTCTTCTAGATCATCATCAGCTATTCCTTTCAGATCATCCATGATGAAGCATAAATTGTCACTATTACTGCCAGAATGACTTTCAATACCAACAAATGCATGATCAGAACTATTTGAAGAGAAATCTATATGCTCATCATAATTGCTCTCAGATGCAGCATATTCTGACTCATGACTACCAAGGCAGGCAGTGTTGCCTGGTACAAAGTCATCAGTGAGCTTTCCTGATGAGGACAGTTTCCTCTTCTGCTCTATCTCTCTTTCAAATGTAAGCAGTTTCCCATGAAGTGGGGTGAGAGATAGGCCGTCCAGATTTGCACTGGAGCGTAGAACAATGGTGTGTGTGTCCCATCTCTCAGGCAGTGATCTGAGGAATCTGTTGTTCATCTGGCTATTGGTGTATTCTGTTTCACCATTTTCAGCTCAGATATCAAGAAGGAAAAGCGCTCAAACTGTTGAGTCAGTGTCTCACCCTTTCTATGAGAGAATGTCTCATATTGTTGGGCAAGGATTTCTCTATTGTTTGCTAAGACCTCATCAGTGCACCGAATTGTTCCTTCAGGGCATTCCAGAGATCATGAGCAGTTTCATGATGCATAAGCCCTGAATAGATTTCATTAGGCAATGCCATGGCCAGAATTCCATGGGCTTTAGCATCAATCTCAAATAGTTTCGATCTTCATCAGAGTATTGTTCCTTCTTCTTCGGAACCATTTGATTGGTTCCGGATTGTTCACCATAGGCTTATGTGGTCCATGTACCACAGATTTCCAACAACCTGAACTGTTAACAGACAGGTGATGAAGCATTCTTCTTTGCCATATGTATACTCGGTCCTAACCAGCATCGGAGGCTTGGTTGAGGAACCGGTATTGTGAGGATCATTAGAAGGAGTCGTCATCTCAGATTCAATCAAATTCAGTTAAGCTAAAACAGATTTAGACAAAAAAGCAACAACCAATTGAACCAGAAGATCTCAAAATAATGAACGAAAGCGGCAGAAATTCAATAATCTATAACCAGTTCTTGCAAATATGCTAATTCAATCAAACACAGATATCAATTAGCAGTTTCAATGATCAATGTTAGATCGATCAATGATTAACCAGCTCTGACCACTTGTTAGGATCAGTGATCTATGTTTGATTGATTGACGAGTATTGCAGCGGAATTCACAGAATGAATTAGTCGATTCACAAGAACAAAACGATATTCAATGAAGAACAAAGACGGGTATAGAGAGAGAGAATATTTGCAAATATATTTATTAGTTAGGATCAGTGATCTTGTTTGATGATTGACGAGTATTGCAGCGGAATCACACAATGAATAGTCGATTCACAAGAACAAAACGATATTCAATGAAGAACAAAGACGGTTATAGAGAGAGAGAATATCTGCAAATATATTAAATTCAATATTCGCTTTCGTGGTAACAGAATGTCACAATTATGATTAGGTCGACACCTCTTAATAAGAGATGTGACGTCTGCTGATGTCACTTGATAGTGACATCTAACAGATTTATTACAACTGAAAACAACTATGAAGATGTCAAAACAGCTGACATCTTCTTACAAAAAGTCTAAGTGTTATCAGTTGTTATAACTACTGAAAAATATAAAACTACTGAAACTACAACGACTGAAGAACAAGCTCTTCAGTCTTTTACAAACCACTGAAACTAGAAATATAAAACTACTGATATCTCAACGACTGAATAAGTACTCTTCAGCAGTTATGACAAACTACTGACGCTTCAGTACTTGATCTTCAGACTTTGACCTTCAGATGTTTCATCAGCTAATGACTTCAGTAGATATCATCAGCTGATGTCTTCAGTCTTTGTCTTCAGACTTTGTACATCAGTTGTTGATCTTCAGCACTTATAAACTCTTCAGTTGTTGTACTTCAGTACTTTGGTCTTTCAGCTTCAGCACTTGTGTTCTTCAGCTGTTCAGCTTCAGTACTTGTGTTCTTCAGCTGTTCAGCTTCAGTACTTGTGTTCTTTAGCTATTGTACTTCAGCACTTTAGTTCTTCAGCTGTTGAAGTCTTCAGCACTTGATCTTCAGCTGTTGAAGTCTTCAGCACTTGTCAAACTGCTTATGAAGCTTTCAGCAGTTGTTGTGATAACATGTGGGACTTAGAGGTTTTCTGATCTTGGCTCATTGGTTCTTTTGGTCCAACAGCATTCTTTTGTTTAATGTTTTTTCATTGTAATGCGAACGAATGATGTTTTGAAATGAATGATTGTATTAACTTGTAAAAGCATTTATAATAAAATGAAAAGTTATTTTAATATTCTGTTGTGATGTATTATGAAGATTAAATGTAAAGCTTTATGTTTTATGTGCAATGATTTACCAGCTGTAAGCGTCCCGGGAACGGGGCCTTACAACCAAAAGTGCGAAGTGAAATGAGCATCTCAGTTAGATATGATGTGCAACGGCACGCCATGACGACTCATAGTTACATCAATGTAGATACGAGCCAATCTTGAAACTTAGTATGTGTCTGGTATTGGTATGAAATGTGCCGTTTTGGTCAAACGGTCAACAATCACCCACATACTATCATGACCACGAGGGGTACAAGGTAACTCGATGATGAAATCCATGGATATATGTTCCCATTTTGACATAAGGATTTTGGGTTGTTCAATTAAACCACTTTGTCGTTGGTGCTCGGCTTTGACTCTTGCACATGTGAGACACTTGGAAACATAAGACGCTATGTCTTTCTTCATTCCAGGCCACCAATATTGACCACGCAGGTCCATGTACATCTTATCATAGCCAGATGAATGGAATATCGGGTTTGATAACCTTCGTACATAATGAAGTGACGAAGATTATCATGATTCGGGATCCAAAGGCGATTCAAGAAGTACCACATGCCATTTGGTTTTGTTTCTAGTTGAGACTGAACATTAAATGCTAAATCTTTATCTTTCCTTTTAGCGGTTAATTCTGCTTCTTGTGTCTCGCGATTGCATAACTCGAGATCACTATCAATCCTTATGTTTTGAAGCATAATAGTAGCCTCGTTAACATCCACATGAATCTCAGTATCAAATTCCCTTAACATGTCAAACCATTGCCTTTGATCTCGGATTTCTTGAACCGAGACAGTCTTATTGTGGACCTTACGATTCAGCGCGTCGACTACAACATTCGCCTTTCCAGGGTGGTAGCGAATGTCACAGTCATAGTCACTAATCAACTCGATCCATCGTCTTTGCCTCATGTTGAGATCCTTTTGATTGAACACATATTGGAGACTCTTATGATCGGTATAGACTATGCATTACGTCCTATAAGATAGTATCGCTAGATCTTCGAAGCAAAAACCACAGCACCAAGTTCAAGATCGTGAGTTGTGTAGTTCACTTCATGAACCTTCAATTGTCTTGATGTGTATGCTAGGATGCTGAACAAGAGCAACATGTGCCCGCAGTTCAAGTATTTGGCACACGTGATCCTAAAGTGTATAGCCTCCAGGCGTGGAGGATTTGACGAGATGTCCGACCAAATCAAGAATGCATACGTTGCACTGGTACTGAACCACCCATTTAGTTTCTCTCGCATGCACTTCTCCTACCTGATCGAGAACATTGAGGCCAAAGGCAAAGAAGGCTTCTGCATGTATCCATGTTTCTTGCAGATGATTATAGATGAGAAGCTTCCTATGCTTCCAAAGGAGAAAGATCATGCAGTGATGCTTAAGGTGATAAATGATACCACCTTGGGCAGGATGAAGGTATGCCGGGGGAAGCAGGTGAAGCCCCTGATCAGGAGTCTTTTTGGAATATGGCCAATGAGGACTATGTGGCGCCTTCTCGTAAGAAGTGGCGACACGATGATAGTGATTCAAATGTGGAGCACATTATGGTTCTGCTGATAAACGATGGCAATAATGATGACCTTGATGTTGGCCAAGGTGGTGGAAATGTTGGTCCCAGTCAATCAAGGGCCACCGACTCGTCTACTATATCTCCACCATCTCGACATGGTACTTCTGATGCACCTGGTGGATCTGAGCAGGCTGCTTTCCACTAGGACTTTCTGTTAGATGAAGAAGAAGAGTCAGATGATGAGCCTCTCGTCAGGCAAGTCGGGAGCCGTGTTGTGGCTACCGACAAAGGGAAGGAGGCGGTCGGTTGACGCCAAGCTGGTACTATGTGTGATTACACTGATGTCATGGATCCCACTTACACACCTGACCAGCCTATTAGCCCAGGGGGAGCCCCAATTGCCATGGGTTCATGGAAGAAGAGGATGGCCCAACCCCATGGAAAGAAGGGTAAGAGACCAAGGTTTACATTGATCAATTCTTCCACCGCCACTACCACCACCACACCCAATACCACCTCCACTGCCACTAATACTCCCACCACCATTCATACACTTACATCACCTCACCCATAATACCCAACACAACTCCACCACAATACACTTTCATTCCTCCTCCCCTCTTCACTACATCCACCACTACACCCACTACTCACCAAGCAGGAACATCCACTCAATTTCCACTTACACCTGGCTCTACTCTACCCACTTCGGGTTAGAGGAATAGATGGCGAGCCTCAACCGACTGATGCTAAAGCTTCTAGCGATAGATGATCTAAGAGCTAATCAGATGAACCAGCTGATGGCGGTCAATACCTCCCAAGCCAAGCAGATAGCTCAGCTCCCTGAGAAGAATGCAATTTATGAGAGAGCGTTAGGTCGAGCTCACCATGCACTGAAGAGTCAGAATGATCTGATGATGGCTTCTGTATAAAGGATTGAAGGATTAGAGAAAAAGAACAAAAAGATTATGCTAAAGTTGAAGGGGATAAAGGGTGAGCCCTCAAAGATTAAAGGTAATAGTGATGATGAAGGAGATGATGCAAATGAGACTTCTGATGATGAATCAAAAGAGGATGATGATGATGAGGAAGTTTGAGGTAGTGGTAAAGATAAAAGAGATGATGATGATGAGGAGGATGATCAAGAACGTGATGCATGTGCAGCAACCTCAAGTCAAGTTGCACAGGAGAGGCGCTCAAAAAGAGCCTCGTCGTCTGCAGCTCCAGCTGAAGAAACTCAAGAACAGGGTAAAAGTGATGCTCAATAGCCTGAGGACTATGATGTTATTCCCTTTTAGCAAGTCAACACTCAGCTTACTATGATTCTTGATTTGCAAGGGATTGTAAGAAGGTCTGTGAGCTATACTCCTAAAGAAGGAGAGATCATCCATGATTTGATAGATGAGCAGCTTGCTGATATATTCAGATTAAATCCAGATGAAATTGTCAAAGATGCTCCGGAAGTTGATGTCTTAAATGATGAGGAGCTACAAGATGTGGATGAAATAGAGATGATGAAGATGTCACAGCTGACCACTATCCTGATTACACTGACCCTGAGGGCAACCTTATCCCCAACTTGGGTGAAAGTTTTGGTAGTGATACTTTTGATAAGCTGGAGGAGATGGAGAAAGAAAAAGATAAAGATGAAAGTAAGGCCCAAGCTTAGTATGTGTCTCGTATTGGTATGAAATGTGCCATTTTGGTCAAACCGTCAACAATCACCCATATACTATCATGACCATGAGGAGTACAAGATAACTTGGTGATGAAATCCATGGATATATGTTCCCATTTCCACTTAGGTATTTCGGGTTGTTCAAGTAAACCACTTGGTCGTTGGTGCTCGGATTTGACTCTTGCATATGTGAGACACTTGGAAACATAAGACGCTATGTCTTTCTTCATTCCAGGCCACCAATATTGACCATGCAGGTCAATGTACATCTTATTGGAGCCAGGAAGAATGAAATATTGGGTTTGATGAGCATTATTCATAACGAAGTGACGAAGATTATCACGATTCAGGATCCAAAGGTGATTCAAGAAGTACCACATGTCGTTTGGTTTTGTTTCCAGTTGAGACCGAACATTAAACGCTAAATCTTCATCTTTCCCTTTATTGGTTAATGCTGCTTGTTGAGCCTCACGAATGCATAACTCGAGATCACTATCAATCCTTATGGTTTGAAGCATAATAGTAGCTTCATTAACATCCACACGAATCTCAGTATCAAATTCCCCTAACGTGTCAAACCATTGCCTTCGATCTCAGATTTCTTGAAGTGAGACAGTCTTGTTGTGGACCTTGCGACTCAGCGCGTCGGCTACAACATTCGCCTTTCCAGGGTGGTAGCGAATGTCGCAGTCGTAGTTGCTAATCAACTCGATCCATTGTCTCTGCTTCATGCTTAGATCCTTTTGATTGAAAACATGTTGGAGACTCTTATGATTGGTGTAGACTATGCATTGCGTCCCATAAAAATAGTGTCGCCAGATCTTTAAAACAAAAACCACAGCACCAAGTTCAAGATCATGTGTTGTGTAGTTCACTTCATGAACCTCCAATTGTCTTGACACGTATGTTATGAGTTTTACTCGTTGCATAAGAACACAACCAAGACCTTGATTAGAAGCATCACAGTACATGGTAAAATCGTTGTTTCCATCGAGGAGTGTTAGTATAGGAGCGTTACACAGCTTGCGGTTTAGTGTCTCGAAAGCTTCTTCTTGTTCGGGCCCCCATTCAAAAAGTCGGTTCTTTTGGGTTAGCGCCTTTAGTGGTTTAGCAATCTTTGTAAAGTTTGCTATGAATCTATGGTAATATCCTGCTAAGCCTAGAAAAGAATGAACCTTGGTTGGGGTTGTGGGAACACACCAATTTTTCATGACTTCTATTTTAGCAGGATCAACGTGAATTCCTTGGCTATTCACCACATGACATAAGAATTGAACTTCTTCTAGCCAGAACTCACACTTGGAAAACTTGGCGTATAGTTGCTCCTTCTTAAAAGTTCGAGAACTTGTTGCAAGTGCATCTCATGATCAATTTTCGTCTTGGATAAGAATGTCATTAATGAACACGATCACAAATTTATCCAAATACAGTTTACATACTCGATTCATGAGATCCATGAACATGGTAGGTGCATTGGTCAAGCCAAAAGGCATAACCATGAACTCGTATTGTCCATATCGAGTACGAAAAGCGGTCTTGGAATGTCGTCGTCGTGGACACGTAATTGATGATACCCAGAACGTAGATCAATTTTCAAGAATTAGGTTGCTCCTTGAAGCTGATCGAAGAGATCGTTGATTCAAGGAAGAGCGTATCGGTTCTTGATGGTGAGCTTTTTGAGTTCCCGGTAGTCGATACACATACGGAAAGAACCATCTTTCTTCTTCACAAACAGCACAGCTGCACCCATGGTGAAGAACTAGGACGAATGAATCCCTTATCGGTCAACTTTTGTAGTTGACTAGCCAGTTCTTGCATTTCAGACGGTGCAAGACGATAGAGTAATTTAGCCACAGGGTTTGCACTAGGGAACAAGTCAATCTTCAACTCACCTTCTCGCATGGGAGGTAGCCCCTTAAGATCCTCGGGAAACACTTCAGGAAAATCTTGCACGACAGGAATATCTTTCAGTTCCTACCCTTGGCGTATTAACTACATACACCATGAAAGGTACGTAGTTCTTACTTAGGCACTTTCGGGCGTTAATGCAAGACATAAGTTTGAGCCCTTGAGATGACTTCTCCCCAAAGACTTTCAAAGTATCACCGACGGTAACGGAATTCGAATGCACTTATCGAAACAGAAAATTTCCGTGTGTTGCTTGGCTAACCAATCCATGCCGATAATATAACATCAAAGCTTCCCAGTTGCATAGGAATGAGGTCGATGAAGAACTTGTGTTCGTTAAGGCTCAAGGTACAATCGTGTATTATGATGTCAACAACGATCGATTATCCATCAGCGACTTTGACCATAAAGGATCTTTCCAGATTAACATGCGGCTTAGAAAGTATAGGCTCGAACTCCAAAGACACGAAACTCCTATCCGCACCCGAATCAAACAATACAGAAGCATAATGACTATTTACAAGATAGATACCTGTTTAGTAATAACCTATTATTGGTATGATTAATACGGGTAGGAATTTTTACAAGACAAAGAACGATTAAAAGAAATTCAATGACGTACCATTCACCGCATGTGTTGTTGGCTTGTGTTTGGTTGGCATTGATGTTGAAAGCCCTTCCACGAGCCGGTGGCATAGTTCGCTCATTGCAAGGACATTATGAGCGAATATGTCCAGGTTCACCACAATTGTAACAGGTTCAATTGGTAAGTATCGCAGTAATGTTCGGCACGCGAAGGCAAGTAGCCACCAAATGCCCATACTTCCCACACAACGAGCAAACTCGGCATAGAATGTTACTCGTGTGATGGTACTTGCAGGTATTACACATCGGGTATGGCCCGTATAAGCTCTCGCCACGGGGGCTTGATTTGCAACCACCACTTGTCTTTGAGGAGCATTTGGTTCTGTCACCGCATAGTTGCGTGTCTGGGTGAACATGCGCTTCTTGTTTTGGGAGGATGACTCGCCTTTACCTCCTTTGTTTCCTTGGGTGTCACCTTTGCAGCAGACTTGAAACCTTTCACTGACATAGTGCCAACCCTAATATGATTCTCAGTGAGCTGCGCAGTGATAGTAATTGCCTCTTCCAAAGTTGTGGACCTACTACCCACCACGACATCTTGTATTTGAGGTGGTACCCCTTGATAAAATTTCTTAATCTTACGGGCACGATATCCACCATGTGTGGTAGGAGCATGCTCAACTCATGATGCTGGGTGGAATAAGCCAAGTGATTTCCACCATCTTGCTTAAGATTCCAGAATTCTTTCTCCAGCTTTTGCAACTCACTCCTTGGGCAGAACTTTTGGATCATTATCTCCTTAAATTCTTCCTAAGGCAATGCCAAGGTAGCTTCAGCCCCTCGGTTCCTTTTTTCACTATTTCATCATGTCAATGCCCGTTGTTGGAGGACACTTGCAGCATAGCAAACCTTGAACTCATCAGGTCACTCGCTAACATATACGTGTTCTCCATACTCTCAAACCACTCAAGAAGTCCAATCGCTCCTTCTTTTCCACTAAAAAACTAGTGGTTTACACGAGTTGAAAAGTTTGAAGGTGCAGGTGCGATTGTTCCCGTGTTGGTTGTTGATATTTCTCCATGGGCATTGTTCTTAGCACCACTATTGTTCCTATTGGTGGTGTGGTTGCTATTGGCCATTAAAGTGTTGTTAAGTTCAGCAACCATTGAAGGGAGTACGGCAACCATTTGTCGGGCGATCATTGTCGCAAGCTTATGATCGGAACTTCCACGCTTTCCATGGTGACAAGACATGTTGAATACAATAATGAGTTAGACACGGAATGAGGATAACAAAGGATAGTAGTTTAAACAAGAATAAGCTACTAGTTGTAAGGCATGCGGACTGGTTCCATTTGGTAATGCATTACCATTTGGAAACGTTGACACGTCAAGGTGAATTGACCCATTTTCCTTAGAAACTTGTGTATATCGACCATAGTTTATCACTCATCCCAGAAATCCCCAAGTAAGCATAACTAGTCCCGTAGGATTTATGCAAAATGCTTACCTTAGCCCGAAGGCCTTTTGCCAGGAAATCCAGATAAAGGTGTCTATGTGTCACACAATATTTATTAGGTTCATGAAATCAAAACCTTGATAAGATTTGTGTATATTAGACATTAAGTCTAAAGATTCAAGTCATAAACAATAAGTATACGATCCCACATGTCGTCGAGTATAAGATTAAGAAGCTTCATGTTTTGGGGAGAATCAAAGAGTCAAAGATAAGGGTAGGGGAGACAGGTAACAAAATTAAGCATTCATAAGGCAATCGTATGCTAAGGCATCAAGTTGCACGTAAGAAGGCATAGCATTATATGGCATGCAAATAATGTATTTTTTTACAAGAATATAAAATGATTGTATAAGGTTCATGCATACACTATAGTCTAGGTTACCATTTCTAGTAACCTAAATCCCTATAGTTGTGGGCTCTGATACCAATCTATCACACCTCAACCTTGGCGGTGGAAACATCAAGATGTGAGGGTTAAGATTGTTCACAACCACATAATGCTATTATTAAAACCCAAATATGATAATCATAAGTTTCAAATGTAACACTACAAACATAAGTCTCAAATAAGAAATTAACAATACGTAATAAGAAATAATTCAAGACAATTTATTTATTTAACTAGGTCCATTCCTAGATGTGAATAAGCTTAAAGATGGTAATCAAACTTGCGTGTTTTCTCAAACATGTTAAAAATAAAAGGTTAACAAACGTTGGTGAGATTTCCATAGTTTTCATACATAAATATATAAAGGATGGCAATTCATGTTATAAGTTACTGACCAAAGTAACTAGGGATGTAAGACAGATCATAATCAAACCTTGACAGTTTACAAGTTTCTACGTTTACAAGTTTATAAGATTAGCTAAGTGTACTTGGATTAACCAAGCAGGCTTGTGAAGCCCATAGATCTATGACGTCGCCATGCTAGAAATAGTTAATAATTGCACATATAATAGTCAATACATGGTAATTACTAAGATCAACTAACCACAACATACAAGTGAATTGCCAAGAGTTTACAAGAATCAAACGAGTTTACAAGTGCAATGATTATAAGGTAACACGTTTCACCCCAAACTGTAAAAATATGCAAAAGGGGTATGGAAATACTCAGTTAATTGTAATAATTGAATTAAAAAATAATAATAAGCAACTCTTCAACGTAGTCCTTAACAAGATACCTAAATATATATTTTACAAGTTTAAGTTTAATAATAAGTTTAACGTTTTAACGCGAACTTGGGTTTCGATAGGAATTTGGGATGTTAATAATTAATCCAACTAAAATGGTAAATTGATTATGTTTTGAGTCAATGATATACTATTAATTATTTTAATATCAAGAAATAAAAGAAAACCATTAGCAATAATGTCTAAATGTAATTTAAATAAACTTTTAAAGTTTTTAACATAACCATCCTTTAAACAATATCATATATAGTTAAAGTTTGAACAACTAATAATTTAGTGATTTAAAATTTTATCTAAAGTCATTTTTATAAGAAAATAAACTAAATATGTTGTTTGTCTAAAATATTTTAATAAAAATACTAAGATGTTTTACGAATTAAATTTGCAGAAATAGTATGGTTTCTTTAAAAAAATTAACAAGTTCATAAATGATTTTTATAATTTTTTAGAAAACTTCTGAATTTAAAACAAAGGCTAAAAGCCTTAAAACTAAAATGTGAGGTCTCCCGGGTTCGAACCGGGGACCTCTTGTTTAGAAGTCATTAGTGTTACCGCTTGAACCAAGGTCGTAGCTACGTTTTAACTTGGTTTTGAATTCTCGTAAGCCACATTAACAAAGTGCCCTAAACCCCAAGAACCCTTGAACGGAATCGGACCAAATTGAACATCAAACCGTAATGATAATGAAATCAATATTGGGGCTTTCGATCCCCATGTGATTTTGAGTCTAAGGACTCATTTGATTACCCGTATTGATGCTAAATGAGGATGAACAGAACAAAGAATAGTCGCGACTTGGTCGAAGATGGTTCAAGATGCAAATGTGATTAACAATTCAATTTGTTTTATGGGAAGCTCCCAAAGATATCGACAAGAAAAAGCCCTCTGTCAATTTCGATTTAAGAAACCCAGATGATGGTGTTCGACTAACGGTGGTTTCATGACAGAATTTGTAAACGAATGTGAGATTTGTGTGTTTCTTAGATGAAATTGCGAGTAATTGTGCGTTAGGAATAGTTAATCGATGGTTTTAGGTTCCATTAATTGAGTTATTAACATGATGTGTATGTTGAACGGTTAGAAGTTAAATGGTGTTTCGGTTTCAAGTGATTCATTGGAACATTGAGCATTTCAGGTTGAATTTTTATGGTTACAAGTTCGATTTATGCACTAGGTTCAATTCGAAAAACAACTCAATGATTAATTATCGATGATTGGTGAGTTTAAGGAGTGGTCGGAGCTCGGCCGGAGCTCCTGCTGGATTTACGGGGGTGAGGGGGGTCGGTTTGGGTTTTCTTTGAAATTTACACAATAGCCCTTTTAGTTTGTTTGTTTATCATTTTATGTTTAAAAAATTCATTTTTAAGTTTCCAAATTGACATAAAGCCCCTCCTAAACCTATTTAAGTTTTAAATGTTTCAAGGATTAGTAATTTTTATAAATTAATTATTATTATTAGTATTATTACTGTTATTATATTATTATTATTATCACTTTTATTATTATTATACAAGTTAATATTTTAATTATTAACTTCATTATCTAACATTTAATGATAACTAAGAGATAACATAAATAACTCATCAATTTCACCGGCATATGATATGAAGCCTCATACGCCACCCATACACCCAACATTCTATTATATTTTCCAAATACGTCCACTAATACGCCACATCATACGCCACCCAACATATGATACACCCAATTTCGGAGTATCATACATTGGGTCTCTTTTTTAACCTCTTTTTTACATTTTTTGGTATTTACATCTTAAGTCCTTCAACTTTCATGATTTGTTTCTTTTGCTTCTAATTAAGCCTCTTTTAAGCTCCAAACAATTATGAATCAAAATATAAACACAGTGAACTTGTTCTACACTTATCATGACATAAAATCTCACAATTTGGTTTATTAAACACTAAATTATTGGCACATGATCACATCCCTACACTTAACCTTTTGTTTGACCTCAAACAAACTTACTTGCAACACTTCACCCTCCCTACTCAAACATGCAAAATTATCATAACTTTGTATAAGTTAAGGTCCTAAGGCATACTTTGTTTTAAAATTTCATCATGTAAGTTGGCATATACTCACCTTTTGCTTCAAACATTCATGCATTCACATTCCTCAAAATAAACACTCCTCTTATTTTGTTTATGGACTATGATTATATACTAGTATAACTACAACTCTCTAACCAAGAATGTACATTATCATCATAAGCTCGTGTTGGACCAAAAGAACCAATGAGTCTGATCAGAAAAACCTCTAAGTCCCACAGACATCACAACACTGCTGAAGACTTGATCAGCTGTTTGACAAAGTCTGAAGATTTCAACAGCTGAAGACTAAAGTACTGAAGACTTCAACACCTAAAGACCAAAGTCTGAAGATCAACAGCTGAAGACTAAAGTACTGAAGACTTCAACAGCTGAAGACTAAAGTACTAAAGACTTCAACCGCTGAAGACTAAAGTCTGAAGATCAACAGCTGAAGTTCAAGTACAAGTATTGAAGCCTTGAGAGTTTGTTACGACAGCTGAAGAAGCATTCTTCAGTTGTTGTGATGGTTTCCTTTCAGCAGTTTTCTTTTTGTTTCAGTATTTGTAAAATGACCGAAGAGCATGTTCTTCAGTCGTTGTAGTTCAGTAGTTTCTTTTCAGTAGTTGTAGTGATAGTTAACACTTAGCATTTTTGTAAGAAGATGTCAGTTGTTTGACATCTTCAGTAGTTGTGTTAACTATCAGTAGTTGAATAAAATCTGTTAGATGTCACTATCAAGTGACATCAGCAGACGTCACATCTCCTATATAAGAGGTGTTGACCTAATTGTATGTGTGACATTCTGTTACCATGAAAGCGAATATTGAATGAAATATATTTTGCAGAATTCTTTTTGTCTATAACCATTTGTTCTTACCTTGAATGTCTTTTGTGTTCTTGTGAATTGGCTAATTCATTGTTTGTTCTCCGCTGCTATACTCTCAAATCAATCAAACGTAGATCACTGATCCTAATAGCTCGTATATTAATCATATTGCCATCAATTAACACAATACAATACATAAATCAATAGGTCTTTCACAAGTTGTAATGTTAGGTTAAGGGCTAAGGTGGGATACAAAGGGATTTTAAAGTGGCTAAAGGCAAATAAAATCCAATTTAAACATGCTAGATGTCTATTATCAATCTTGATATAGTTCCTTCGAATCTAGCCTTAAATACTTCCCATAACTTCTGAGCAACTACGGATTTGTCGAACCCATAGATGATGTTAGTTGGTATGCTCATTATTAGCCATAGAACCTTTGAATCCACATCCCATCTTTTTTAGATCTTTATTTGAGTACTTTGAGAGATCTTTGGGATCATGACTCCACCTTTACTAGCAGCTTGAACCATAGGGTCATATGGTTCATTCAAAATAGAGTGCCAAAGTCTTTGATCTTGATTTCATAGAAAATCTTCCATTTGGATTTTCCAAGTATCATACTCATGTGGTGTGAACATGGAGGTTTGGTCTAAGTTCCATTCTCCAAGTCATTTTTATTTGAGATGGCTACAATAGTCATTTGAAAGGATAAAGGGGTATGAAGTCATGTGGTGTTAAATAGGACGATGAAAAGAATACTAGTGATTTATTGAAAGGTGTCTTCAAGCATATCAAGAGCCAAAGCTCTAATACCACTTGTTGGATCAGCGTTATGGGTTAACAAGACTTTCAAATTTGATTAGTGATTAACAAATGCAGAATCTAAGTTAATTACTTACTAACAAACACAAATACTTTGAGTAAAGTTAACTATAAAAGTTGTTGTTTAAAGTATTCACTTTATAAATCCAAACTGAGTACAAATAGTTATAATCGGTACATACACAAGTGGCTTGATATAAAAGCTTACCTATACTATACAAGTACATGGGTTTTATACTATAAAATCTAAACAATTAAAATAAACTATTCTATGTTTAGCATGTACAACAAGTCAGGCAATCAACAAATTAGAGTTAGACAACTTCAGTACTATGTTGTTTTCAAAAGTTAGAACACAGTAGTCGTCAGTACTCATAGTATTGTCTTGTGTATACTTGATTAGAAACCCATGGAGTTAAGTGTTGATCTGTAGTAGCCGATCAATAGCACATCTAGGTAAGTGTTGATTGGTAGTGGTTCAGCATATGTTGATCGACAGTCAATCAGATCATAATGAATAGTTAAGTCTGCACTAGGCAAAAATCAGTAGTTAGCAGCCAGTGCTAAATCATGAGTTTCGGTAGCTTCAACCTCTTCATAAATTAGCATGAATAAAGTTCTGCTATCTTAATCCTACACCGAAGTATTTTTTGAACTCCCTCTTACTGTCCTAATATTAAAGATAATCAATTCAATTAACCTTTCTGTTCCCATCCCCCATAATCAGTTCCTTTACTCTATTTCTCTGATCGATCATTTTGAACCCAAGAATCTGTTAGGAACGTTTTCGTATGGAGTACTAACGGATTCCGCGTGAGACCAGATCAAATAGTGCGGAATCCTATTTGATAGGCGATCCAATTAGTGAGATTGATAACCTGATCGATCTAACGATGAAACAAACGTTAAGAATTGAGTAGAAATTGATCAAGAACGAACTATGAAGTTGGATAGGCTGCTTTGTGCACTCTGGACAGCTAGGGTTTATGAATCTTCGAAGTCTCGTGTTTTTCCAAGAATTATGTGTTATTTATAGGTTTTCAGTTTCATTCGTACGACTGAACCATTAGCATGGTTCAGTCGTGCGACTGACTCATGCAGTTGATTCATACGCACGACTAAAGGTTCAGTGTTACGACTCAATCAACCTTATGTTTTAGTCATATGACTGATCCAGTCTCCTGGTTTAGTTTTGCGACAGGTCTATAAGTATGATTCATTCGTGTGTATTGTCCATAAGTATGGTCCATTAGCATAAATAAGCACCCGACTAAGTTGGCACATTTCTCAATCATTATTGACGTAGAACTATGTACAATAAACTCAAACCTATATATGATGTTCATACATATGAATTATACTAAATACAATATAATATGAAATACTCAATGACAAATAAACATCAAGATGCATATCATATTTCATTAAGTTGTCACATTACATATGTGTAAGAAATTAAAGACTTTTACATTTAAGAACATAAACTAGGAACATGATGTATCAACAAAATCTCATCAATTTAACATGTATTTGCTATCTCAATTCAGATTCGATGGAGTTTGAAAACACTCCAACACCTACTTTGAAGGTTGGGTGCCTTTGACAATAGGACACATGAGAAGTAAAGATGGAGGTTTGAGTGATCCAAATGGCCTCCTTCATTTAAAAGAATATGGTAGGTCATGGCCATAGCTGATTTTGACTGAGCACCCTTCTTTAAAGATATAGCACCAAATGGAGCATCTTTTTGGGAACTAGATTAGGAAAAATTTCACGATTTATATTAGAAAGGTGGTTTTATATCATTGACTGTGAAAAGATCCTTAAGGCTCACTGGATCCTTAAACCCCATCACAGTATCAAAGGAAAGTTAATGCACCAGGCCAGGAATATTAGACAAAAAAGACCCATCCTAAGTCCGAGAGTGAAGATGGGGTGTTATTTAACAGCCCATGATCCAATTTTTCCGTATTATTTTTCATCGATTTAGAAAAGTTGGATCCACCTGCATGCAATGTTGGAACACACCTAGCCGGAACACCATCTTTTGAGTTCTCCATGCATGACGATTCTTTCTGCAAAGGAAGTCACTTGATTACTAATGGTTGATTCCTCTACCCTCATCGGAGCCACTGTTTGGTTTCTTTTTTTTAACTTCTAATGAAGACTTCAACATCATGAAGATCATTATCTACAAATTTACCTTTCTCCAAATCATTTATATCACCACCTTTAATTTCCATCATATCAATGCTATCATCATCTAGCACATTCAAATTGATAAAAGTTAATGTATATCATGGACTCTAGTCTTGGTTTTCCTTTGAAACCCATATGGGTAGCAGTGCATCGTTTCACTTTATGTATATGGTTTTGTCAATTGCTCTCCTATTTTGTACTAGCACACCGCCTCTCCCTATTGATACAATATAGTTCCAACTAAAGGCTTCGGATTGTCTAATAACTCTACCATATTTCTCACCAAACACCTCATATTAGAAGCCACGCAATACGCTCAAATTTTAAATTTCATCTTTAATGATCCTTACCTCTCACAAATTACTCTCTCTCTCTCACTCTCTCTTTGAAGCTTGTTTCTCACCATTCAAGCTAACCAAATCTATTGTTTTTCATTGTTCTTTCATCACCCAAATGCGTTGTTGTGGTTCAAGCACATCCAAATCCGTAATTGTTCTTGTTATCATGTCTGACCAACCACTCAGCCATAAGGCTTCTAGATCTGATGGTCTGTCATCACTTCATCATTTCTCTATTGATTTGCTACTTCATTTCAGATATGGTTTGTTGACTTTCACTCTTGTGTTGTTACACCACTTTATAGCTTTTTTGTGTGTTTCCTTTAGTTCGACAAAAGACTAATATTTTTGGTCATGAAAATGATATCCAATCACCCTTCTCTTCTAATAGTTTTTCTGTTAGTAATAGTTGGTAGTGATTAAATATAAAATACTAATAAATAAATGGATCAAAAAACAACAGTATATCATGCTATAGAAGTAATAACATAGTAAAAATATCTAAAACACCCTTGGTTAGTGGAGTAACCAATCAAGGGTTTTAATATATACTATACTACATAGTTAAATACTAAACATTAGAAAAAGTATAATAATCTATTTAAAAATTAGTTTAAATTCTAATATTCTACCCCTTAAAACTATTTATAGTAAAGGTCTTCAACATTCTTTTCAAGATTTTTCTATATAAAATTGTTAGTTCATTGGCCTTGTATTGGTTAGCTTGATCTTTTTCTTTTACATTCACTTTGGACATTCATAGATATAATGTCCATGCTCGTTACGCTCATTACACTCGTGACATGTTATTTGGAATTTGTCCAATCATACTTTACGATTGCATCTTGGTGCATTCTTTTAAGCTTTTGATCTTTTCACGACTTCTTGAAACAACATTGTATTAAGATTAACAAACTACACAATCGCAACAACAATTTGTTATGACTTTTATAGTATTGAATCTAAAAGTTTCATAAGTAATTTCTTGTTTGTAACACCCGGTTATGTTTTTAAAAGACGAGAAAGAAAGAATAAAAGTGAAGAAAAGAAAGGAAATGCAATAAAACCCAAGTTGAGGGGATAAAAGTGCCCAAAAGGACAAAAGTTTCAAAAGTTGGTGAATAAAGGTGATGGCCTCCCATTGTGTCCTAAACACCACTTTTTGTAGTCGGATTTTAGAGAGAGAAGCAAATAAAACTCTCGGATATTTGAAGAAGAAAACAAGAAGTCCGAATTGAAGGTACGAATTCTTGGTTTTAAGTGTTCTTGACCGGCTTGTGCCTCGGTTGTGTTTGTTTTTTATGTTCGGTTGTGTGTTTTGGTGGGTTTTAGGTGTTTGAGCTTTTAGCAAATGGGTTTTTGAAGAAGTCATACCCAAATGTTGCTAAGGTGAATTCTAGAACCACCTTTTTACTTGTTTGAACTCATTTTGGGGCTAGAAATGCATGTTTAAACCTTTTTCAAATAGTGGTGTTGTACCCGTATGTATATGTGTATATGAATGCGGGTGGGTTTAATTTTGGGTGATTCGTGATGTTATAATGTTGCTATGTTCTTGTTTTGTTACTTTGTATATACGATTTAAGCTTAGAACATGTTGGTAAGATGATTGGGAGTGATTTGGAATGATTATAGTGTAGGTTGGTTGCCCATACGCTTGAAAACGGCCCATGCGCCCAATGGTTAAAAACTGCCTAAGTGTTCCCATGCGCCCAAATAGTACCCATCGCCTAGAAATAGGCTGAATTTGACTAAGTGTCCATGCGCCCAGAATTCCTATTCGCCTGCATAGTGTCCATGTGCCTAGAAATGTGCCCAGATTCCTAAGTGTTGCCCATACGCTCCAATAGTGCCCATATGCCTAGAAGTTTCCCATGTGCCTAAGTGTTTCCCATGCGCTTGAAAGGCCATGCGCCTGCATAGTGCCCATGCCACTATGCCTTAGAAATGTTCTGAAATATTTGGGAAAAATGTGAAATGTAGAATTTGACTTGGGATGTTCCCGGGGTGAAGTAAGTTGACTTTTAATGAAGGATGAGGTATGTTATGGCATGTATGATGATTGTTATGTCATGTATGATGAGTATGATGATGTTATGCTTATGTATAGCTATGTTTATGTTTATGTTCCTTCTTATGTACATTTATTTTCCATTACTTTACGTTGAATGTTTATGAATGTAATGAAAGTACTATGTTACATAAAGCGGAAGATAATGAAAGAGAAATGTAATGAAAGAATGCATGCATTAATGAATGAATGAAAGTAAGAAAGTCTTGCAAGCAATGTATGGAGGTTCACACCCAATGAATGGTGTTAGCTCAACTATGTGTGAGTTAGCTACCCCAGAAGGATGCACACTGGGATCTAATCTAACCATACGTATGGGATCCTTGTCGCTTGCCGTAGGTACTAGAGTCAGCTTCGTGCATATGTTCGAGGTCTATGAAAGACCTCAGTCCAGTAACCAGCTTCGTGCACAATATCCGGGGTATAGCATATGGCATTAGTCAAGAATGAAAGAGAATGATAGTGATGAGTGTACTTGCCCTAGGTACTGGAGTTATCTTCGTGCACAATGTTCGAGGTCTATGAAAGACCTCAGGCCCAGTAACCGCTTCGTGCATAATGTTCGGGGTACTGTACCTATCATCAGAAGTTAATGAATGTACGAAAGATAAGTAAGGAATACCATGAATGAAAGTGAATGATAACAAATGACGTGCGATGATGAATGAACAAAAGTTAATAAACGAATGATGATGGAAGATAATAATATATTATCTATGTGTATGTATGATGTATGATCACGTATGGAAGTAAAGAAAGGTTTAAACGAAAGTAAAGTATATTTTATTTTAAAACTAGAACTCACTCAGTAACGCTAACTTTTATGTGTTTCAAGTTGGCAGGTAAATGTTGTTGAGGATGGCACGAGATGGCTACTTGGCTTGTTTTGGATGGCATCCATTTTATGTTGCGATAATGTTTTTGCATTGTAATACGAAAAACCGATATTTTGTAATAAATGTTGTATTATTTTGCAAAAGCGATTATTTATATGAAATGAAATGGTTGTTTAAAATTTCCCTTCACGTTTTAGTAAGTTAATGTAAATCAGATGTTTTATGTGTGATGATTGACCAGCTATGAGCTCTCAGGAACGGGGCCTTACAAGTTGGTATCAGAGCCAAAGTTTAGGTGAAACGGGTTAAAATTTTTAAAAGAAACCAAAATTTAAACTGAAAATGGGACAAAGAGAAGGGATGCCAGTTCGAGTAGCTGTGTGCCATCAGGTATTTTCTTAAATAATAACTGTCATTATGTGCACATGTTATTTGATCTATGTTCTTTTAGTAGATTTAGATACTGATGTAGTCAAGATAGGAAATGCTTGGGGTATGAAGAGTAAAGTAACTAGAAAATCACAATGGCCACTGTAATTAGAGACTTACTATACTTGACATAAACTGAGTTTACCTTGAATGACAATGTTAGTGTTTGAATCTTATAGCGTGTTAGAGGATGGCTGGAGGTAAATCTTCTAACGCTTCACGTGGTGGAGGTCGTGGTGGAAGTGGTGCTGGACATGGGCCACAAGAGTAAGACCTCGAGCTGAAGAGGTGGTTCATGAAGAGCCCAAGACCCCTCATCCAGAAGGTGGTGATGAGAGTGCTAATTTGAGGGCATCAGTGAAGTAGGATATCGGGGAGGAAGTTCATCAGGTCATGCAAATGATCCTACGTTTGTGGTGACCGAAGTGATAAAGGCGTACGAGAAGGCGAAAGGAAGGAGAAGAGAAAGTCCACGGGAGAAACAAAGCAACCGGAGACCGAGACGGTTGTCTCTATGATGAAGAGGAAGAGGAAGAGCATGTGTCTGAGGCAGCATGAGGCTGTCAATACCGGGGCATTTCAAAGGTGCAAGCCCCCAACCTTTGATGGTAATGACACTACTGCTGCTGCTCACCAGTGGAAGAGAGAGATGGAAGTTGTTCTTGACATCAGCGAGTGCGGGGAAGATCAGAAAATGAAGTCTGCCACCCACTCATTCGTGGACTCGGCATTGTGTTGGTGGGATAATATTGTCCAGGCCGAGGGTAGCAGGGCTATTGGGAGAATGAGGTGGTCAGAGTTGAAGAAGTTGGTGATTGAGAAGTTTTTTCCTCATCGAGAGATGGACAAGGTTGAGAGGGAGTTCCTGTAGCTTGAGGTGGGAACCATGATATATTAGCAGTACACCACCAAAATCAATAAGATGGCATGACTAGTGCCAGATCAGGTGATGCCTCTATCATGAAAGATTAAGAGGTATATCTAGGGCTAGCCAGTGGACATCCGCAGGCACGTGATCGCCGCCTAACCAAGCACGTTCAGGTCAGTGGTTGACATGGTGGGGAGATTGTATGATGAGCAGGAAGCGGTGGTGGTTAAGGTGAGCAAGAAGGGTGGTGGCGATCGAAATTGGAATGGGAAGTGGTTTGGATGGGCGGGGCCGCTCCAAACAATAAAGGTGCACGGGTGGATGACCAACGTGTGGTCATATCCAGTATGGGGATAAAAAGGTGTGGTAAGTGTGGGAAGAAGCACACCGAAGAGTGTAGGTGGAGACTAAACATGTGCTTTAAGTGTGGGAAGCCAGGCCACATGGTGAGAGAGTGCAACGTGGCGAGGTGTTTTAACTGTGGCAGGGAGGGCCATATGAGTAGAGACTATAAGAAGCCTAGGGTTGAAAGTTCTGGGGCAGCGAATAAGGCTAGAGGTGAAGGACAGAGGGCGAGCGCCAGGGCGTTCACGATGACGTAGGAGGAGGCTAGGATGGACCTCGATATTGTGTTAGGTACATTTCTAGTGAACCAAACTCTTGCTTCTGTGTTATTTGATCTGGTGCTAGTAAAAGTTTGATTTCTATTGTTTTAATGCTAAATTGCCTGTAGTAGTAGGAGTATATGTTAGGATCAGTGATCTATGTTTGATTGACTAGAGAGTATAGTAGGGGAATTCTAACAATGAATTAGCCGATTCACAAGAACGAAACGATATTCAATGAAGAACAAAGACGGTTATAGAAAGAGAGAATTCTGCAAATATATTTCATTCAATATTCGCTTTCGTGGTAACAGAATGTCACACTTACAATTAGGTTGACGCCTCTTATATAAGAGATGTGACGTCTGCTGATGTCACTTGATAGTGACATCTAACAGAATTATTACAACTGAAACACAACTACTGAAGATGTCAAAACAGCTGACATCTCCTTACAAAAATACTAAGTGTTATCAGTTTCTATAACTACTGAAAAACATAAAACTACTGAAACTACAACGACTGAAGAACAAGCTCTTCAGTCGTTTTACAAAACTACTGAAAGTAAAAACATAAAACTACTGATATCACAACTACTGAAGAAGTACTCTTCAGCTGTTGTGACAAACTACTGAAACTTCAATACTTGGTCTTCAGACTTGAACTTCAGATGTTTCATCAGCTGATGACTTCAGTAGATATCATCAGCTGATGTCTTCAGTCTTTGTCTTCAGACTTTGTACACCAGTTGTTGGTCTTCAGTACTTGTAGACTCTTCAGCTGTTGTACTTCAGTACTTTGAACTTCAGCTTCAGCACTTGTGTTCTTCAGCTGTTCAGCTTCAGCACTTGTGTTCTTTAGCTGTTGAACTTCAGCACTTTAGTTCTTCAGCTGTTGAAATCTTCAGCACTTAATCTTCAGCTGTTGGAGTTTTCAGTACTTGTCGAACTGCTGATGAAGCCTTCAGCAGTTGTTGTGATATCATGTGGGACTTAGAGGTTTTCTGATCTTGGCTCATTGGTTCTTTTGGTCCAACAGTATAGATAAGCCCTTCGATGTAGAAACTGTAATAGGTAAGTCTACCAGGATTTCTAAGATGATAGAAGGTTATGACGTAGATGTTGAAGGTCATAAGTTTCCTGTTAGACCCTTTGTGATGACCTAAGGCGGGTTTGACATAGTTCAAGGAATGGATTGGTTGGTGGACTATGAGGCGAACATTGTGTGTCGCAAGAAGATGATTCGGTTGACAGCGCCTAACGAGAATTCGGTGATGGTTTACGGTGATCGAGTCACTACGATTCCAAAAGCAATTTCGATGGTGGTGGTAGGAAAATGCTTGAGGCATGGATGTAGTACCTACATGAAGGATTTGGATATGCCAACACCACAATAGTCCGATGTACCGGTTATGTGTCACTTTCCAGACGTGTTCTCAAAAGACTTACCAGGTGTGCCACCGGACCACGAGATCGAGTTCCAGATTGACTTGATACTAGGTGCCCAGCCTGTTGTTAAGGCATCGTATCATTTGGCTTCGACCGAGATGAAGGAATTGATGGAGCAACTGCAGGAGTTGCTTGATAAGGGGTTCATTAGACCGAGTATCTCTCCATGGGGTGCTCCGGTCCTTTTTGTGATGAAGAGGATGGTAGAATGAGAATGCGTATTGACTACCATGAGTTGAATAAGTTGACGGTGAAGAATCGGTACCCGTTACCGAGAATTGATGATCTATTTGATCAGCTCCAAGGTGTCAGTTGGTTCTTGAGGATAAATCTTCGATCTGGTTACCATCAGCTGAAGGTAAAGGAGCAAGATATTCCTAAAATAGCTTTTTGCATGCGTTATGGACACTACAAGTTTTCGTTATGTATTTTGGTTTGACCAACACGCCAACTGCTTTTATGAACTTGATGAATCGAGTGTGTTGGCTAATGTTGGATAAATCGGTGATTGTGTTTATCGATGATATCTTGATTTATTCGAGGAGTGAGGAGGAGCATGCCGGTCATATCCAGGAAGTGTTGGAGACATTGAGAAAGGAGAAGTTGTATGCTAAGTTCTCGAAATGCGTGTTCTGGTTGCGCAAGGTTCAATTTTTGGGTCATGAGTGAATCCCGAGAGGATTATGGTGGACCTGACGAAGGTGGAAGCGGTGATCCAATGGAAGTCACCAAAGACGCCATTCGAGATTCGTAGTTTCTTGGGTTTGGCAGGGTATTCTACGAGATTTATTCAAGACTTCTCTAAGATAGCTTCTCCATTAACTAATTGACCCATAAGGATGTGAAGTTTCTATGGGGTCAAGATTAAAGG
This sequence comes from Flaveria trinervia, assembly GCA_025506515.1. Taxonomy (NCBI): domain Eukaryota; kingdom Viridiplantae; phylum Streptophyta; class Magnoliopsida; order Asterales; family Asteraceae; genus Flaveria; species Flaveria trinervia. The sequence goes on from CM046441.1 coordinate 64,499,374, forward strand.
AAGGCATTTGAGGAGTTAAAGGCAAGGTTGACTCAAGCTCCTGTCTTTTCGTTACCCGATGGAAGCGAAGATTTGGTGGTTTATTCAAATGCTTCTTACTCGGGGTTGGGATGTGTCTTGATACATCAAGGAAAGGTTATAGCCTACGCATCCCGACAGTTAAAAGTTCATGAGGTTAGTTATCCTACTCATGACTTGGAGCTAGCAGTTGTGGTTTTTTCACTAAAGATTTGGATGCACTACCTATATGGGACAAAGTGCACCATATTCACTGACATCAAGAGCTTGAAGTACTTCTTTGAGCAGAAATACTTGAATAAGAGACAGAGGAGATGGTTGGAGCTCATAAAAGATTATGATTATGAGATCCATTACCATCCGGGCAAGGCCAATATGGTGGCAAATGCCCTTACCAATTGATTATGACCTTCGATGTGATGAAGCAAGTCAAGGAATTTCAAGATTAAGAATTGAAGGAAGATCATCTTAACTCTGAGAGAATGAGAGGTTTTGTCACCGAGTTGGGTGAAAACACACTCGGTGTTAGAATCTTATTCAGACAGATATGGATTCCTTATTATAGGGATCTACGTGTAAAGATCATGGATGAAGCTCATAAGACTCGATACTTTATTCATCCTAGTGCCACGAAAAAGTATCAAGATATGAAGACAGATTATTGGTGGCCAGGTATGAAACGTGATGTGGCAGAGTATGTGAGTAAGTGCCTTACTTGTTTACAAGTGAAGGCTGAGCATCAGAAGCTATATGGAAAGATCCAACCGTTGGATATACCGGAGTGGAAGTGGGAGCATATCACCATGGACTTTATTACGAAGCTACCGTGTACCGCACAAGGGTATGATGCCATATGGGTGATAGTTGATCATCTGATGAAGAGTGCTCACTTCCTACCGATCCACGAGACATATTCATCCAAGAAGTTAGCAGATGTGTTCATCAAGGAGATTGTAACTTGTCATGGTGTGCAGGTGTCTATTGTGTCTGATGGGGACACTCAGTTTATATCAAAATTTTCGAAGAAATTCCATGATTCGATGGGGACGAGGTTACAAATTAGCACAGCTTATCATCCTCAGACGGATGGTCAGTAAGAAAGGATGATTCCAGACGCTAAGTGATATGCTTCGGGTATGCGTTATTGACTTTGGAGGAAGTTAGGATGACCATTTACCGTTAGCTAAGTTCTCATATAACAATAGTTATCATGCCAATATTGGTATGCCCCCTTATGAGATGCTATATGGTAGGAGATGCAAGACACTCGTTTATTGGGGTGATATTGGTCAAACGGAGTTGGGGAGTATTGAGGTGATCGAGGCTACGACTGAAAAGCTCGAAAAGATCAAAGCCTTCATGAAAGCAACTAAGGATAGGCAGAAGTTGTATGCCGATAAGAGGCGAAGACCGATTGAGTTCTAGGTGGGTGATAGAGTTATGTTGAAAGTCTCGCCTTGGATGGGTATCATTCGGTTCAGAAAGAGGGGCAAGTTGAGCCCAAGGTACATAGGGCCTTTTCGAATCTTGCTCAAGTAGGAGATGTGGCCTATACATTGGAGTTACTTGATGAGTTAAGTGGAATTCATCCGACATTCCATGTATCTCATTTGAGAAAGTGCTTAGCTGATGAGGATATTATTGTACCACTAGAAGACATCGAGGTAGATGAACAGCTCAATTATGTGGAGCAAGCAGTGGAGATCATTGATCGTAAGGAGAAGGGGTAAAGGAATAAAGTAGTTCCCATTGTATGTGTTCAGTGGAAGCACCCGAAGGGATCTGAGTCGACGTGGGAGACTGAAAAGGAGATTAGGCAGCATTACCCACGTTTGTTTGAGGAATACCATGTTTCAGGGACAAAACCTATATAAGGGGGTGGACTTGTAACACCTGGTTAATTTTTTTAAAAGACACGAAAGAATAATAAAAGTGAAGAAAAGAAATGAAATGCAATAAAACCAAGTTGAGGGGTTAAAAGTGCTCAAAAGATCAAAACTTTCAAAAGTTGGTGAATAAAGGTGATGGCCGATTGTGTCCTACACGCCACTTTTTGTAATCGGATTTTAGAGAGAGAAACAAAGAAAACTCTCGGATATTTGAAGAAGAACAAGAAGAAGTCCGAATTTAAGGTAAGAATTCTTGGTTTTAAGTGTTCTTGACCGGCTTGTGCCTCGGCTGTGTTTGTTTATGTGTTCGGTTATGTGTTGTGATGGGTTTTAGGTGTTTGAGCTTTTAGCAAACAGGTTTTTGAAGGAGTCATACCCAAAGGCTGCTAAGGTGAGTTCTAGAATCACTTTTTTACTTGTTATAACTAATTTGGGGGCTGGAAATGCATCTTTAAACATTTTAAAAATGGTGGTGTTGTACCCGTATGTATATGTATGTATGAATACGGGTGGGTTTAATTTTGGGTGATTTGTGATGTTATGATGTTGCCATGTTCTTGTTTTGTTGCTTAGAATGTAAGATTTAAGCTTATAACATGTTGGTAAGATGATTGAGACTGATTTGGAATGATTATGATGTAGGTTGGTTGTCCATGCGCCTGAAAATGGCCCAGGTGCCTGAAAATGGCCCATGCGCCTGAAAATGGCCTATGCACCCAACAGTTTGAAACTGCCTAGGTGATCCCATGCACCAAAACCCCATGTGCCCGAATAGTATCCATGGGCCTAAAAATAGGCTGAATTTGACTAAGTATCCATGCACCTAGAATTCCCATGCGCCAAGGCACTCATGCGCCTGCATAGTGCCCATGCGCCTAGAAATGTGTCCAGACACCTAAGTGTTGGCCATGCGGCCCAATAATGCCCATGTTCCTGGAAGTTTCCCATGCGCCTAAGTGTTCCCCATGCACCTGAAAGGCAATGCGCCTGCATAGTGCCCATGCGCCTATGTCTTAGAATATATTCTGAATTTTTTGGGAAAAATATGAAATGTAGGCTTTGACTTGGGATGTTCCAAGGGGTGAAGTAAGTGACTTTTAATGGTGGATGAGGTATGTTATGGCATGTATGATGATTGTTATGTCATGTATGATGAGTATGATAATGTTATGCTTATGTATAGCTATGTTAGGTTTATGTTCCTTCTTATGTACGTTTAATTTCCTTGACTTTACGTTGAATTTTTATGAATGAAATGAAAGTACTATGTAACGTTAAAAAGAGGAACATAATGAAAGAATGCATGCATTAATGAATAAATGAAAGTAAGAAAGTCTTGCAAGTAATGTATAGAGGTTCACACCCAATGAAGGGTGTTAGCTCAACTGTATGCGGGTTAGCTACCCCGGAAGGATGCACACTAGGGTATAATCTTTGTGATTGACCATATGTATGGATCCTTGCCTCTTGCCCTAGGAACTGGAGTCAGCTTCGTGCATAATGTTCGAGATCTATGAAAGACCTCAGCCCCATAACCAGCTTCGTGCACAATATTCAGGGTATAGCATATGGCATTAGTCCAGAATGAAAGAGAAATGATAGTAATTCCGGGACTATTTGTTTGTGACGTAATCTCACTATGTTGTCTATAAACATCAAGCAACTTGTTAATACTCATCATTAGAGATTCAAATTTTGAATCGAGTTTTTGAGTACACATTTCCTTAACCCTGTTAACTCCTATATGATGAACCTTTAATGCATTCCAAATGCTGAATTAAGATTAAAAATTTGCAAATATATATTTATAGAATTACTTGATATATTAGTGCAATTGCGTCAGTGACCATGTCTTCCATCTTTTAATCATTGTTTTCAGAACCGGATCAAATAGAGAGTCGATCGTCTTACGGGTTCACTAGTCAGACCGATGCACCGGATTACGAATGAGTAACATTAAAATTGTATAAATATAAAAAACACAAGTCCATATTACTTGGTTCAAATTAATTATCTAATTTATAAAGTACTTGATCCATATATTACTATATTACTCGATCCGTATTTTAGTCCATATTATTTGTTCCATTTATGATCCATCTGAATAGTCCATTTGCCAGCCCAAATCCAAAACCTTATAATATTTCTTTCTCTAGAAAACCAGTTTGACCAGTAACTCGCGACCAACCGGCTGGTTTTCTTAACATAAAACGGATCAGGGTGGATCGGACGACCGGATTACCAAATCCCTGTTGAACCGGTCTGACCGAGCGGTCCGATCCGAGCTTGAAAATATGCTTAATTTTAACAACTTATATTCTTTCCACAAGCACTAATACAATTCAATTTTAATTTATGTCTCATTATCAAAAAATAGAAGTAATATCACCGGTTATAGTTGTACAAGATTTCAAAAAACAAGCTTAGTTTCTTTAAAGCATTCGATATACGAACACCCTGTCAGGTATTATGCGGATACCCTTTAAATTTTTTTCACGACCCGTAAAGACCCTTACGGTCATATTGGTTTGCAAAATATCAAATCATGAATTTATAAAATATTACAGCCCGTATTGATCGTTACGACCCGTAATAACTTTAATTTATGGGGTCATAGCAAAGCTTATGACCGTAAGTAAAATTTCCTATTTTTTAATTTTTTGCTTTAAATTTTATTTTATTCAATAATTTTTTAATATTTTAAAATTAATTAGGTTATAATACTTTTTAGTTGAATATGAATTAATTTATAAAATTTGTAAATAAGTATTTTATAAAAGCAAAAAAAATAAAGAAAAAGAATTTAAATTTACTTTAAATGTATTTATAAAAGGAAAAAAATTAAAATTTAATAACATAAATGGGTGATTATATAACTCAACCTTTATTTTTTAGCCTAATTAATTTTAAGATATGTATGTCCATATTGGTTATTAAAATATTCTATTATTCTATATATGGATATGTTATAAATACATATATTGGTTATTTGTATCTTTTTTTCTCTCTCTACACACACACATATATAGAGAGAAAAAGAGCAAGAAAAATATTCTAATAACACAAATTACTAATGTTTTTTTATAATTCACTTACAAACATTTCATATAATTAAATACTACACTCATAAATTTATAAAGAACGAAATGTGAATGTTCCAACTAAAACATTGATTTATATAACTTATAAATAAGTGTTTTATAAAAGTGAAAAATAAACCCAAAAAATATTATTAATTAATAAATCATAAATGAATGAAAAATGTTAAAATATCAAAAAAAAAATCCAGCATTTTACTTACGGTCATAAGGCTTATTACGACCTTGTCATTTTGGGTTCTAATGGACAACACGGGCCGTAAAAAATAATGAATTGACTGATTTAATATTTACAGACCAATACGGCCCGTGAAGCCTCTTACTGGCCGTATCGAGGGGTGTCCAGATATGGTGTATCTATAAAGACCCTTCTTTAATCTCTCGGGTCGACCAATCCTACTGTTTTGACTTTTAATAATCCACTGTTGATCTTAATCATCCGGGCCAAAATTCTAAGCTGGTGTTTTCCGATGATCTATGAATAACTTTCCGAACTAATCTAACTTACTTAACAATAAACAATATTAATTTTCCTCAAATTCTTATTTTGATCTGTTGTAGTCAAGTTTAACAACAAATAATTATGTTAACTTTTGTTTCAATCAAGAACAGATAACCCATATTTCAACTTTGTTTGGATCAAACTTGCAGTGTATGGATTGTTAAGTTTCTCCTTATGATTTCCTCCGTCGATTGATTCTTTAATTGTTCCATATCTTTCTTTATTTTGTTCACGCACCTTTTCTTATTTGATTGTTGACGTTGATGGCATCGATCGATGATACATATGATTGTTACTCAATATCTTTCTTCTTTCCAAGGTTGTTTAACACCTCTATGACACCAATTGTCGGTAAGAGGGGATCAAACACACACTAGATAGTAACGATATACACACACTTTACGAAAATATAAATATGAATGTTTACGTACTACCGAGTATAGAAAGTGAAAATACATATTCATTCATTGGATCCAACTGTTTGAATTATAAGGGTATTTATAAGCCCTTTTGTGAACTAACATGATGGTTAGGCTGTTTAATTACGATAGCCGCCAATGCTTGAACATATATACACAGTTTAATACTAAACTTAGGATAAAGCATGATTAATCTAGTTAAAATTAGTTTAACTTCTAATCTGAACCCACAATCCGAATTCCAAATTGATCTAGTTTAAATAAATTGATAAAGAATCGCAACTACAACTTGTATCATCATCAATCTTCCTATATCTGAAACATGAATGACTGAATTTGGAAGAGATGGGTAAGAAACAGGCAATGGCATTATGCACTCGTCGCCATTGAAGTACACTGTTCGAGGGAACGCCCAACCATGATTCAACGTGAACATGTTTCGATCCTTTTTAAGAATCATCTCAGTGTACACACTTCCGTTTGAACCAGCATCAAGTAGATCGTCATTCTTGAACTTCTCTTCGCCATAAAACATACCTGTGTCATCTGCATTTGCAGCCAACTGGTTTAGAACTTTGACATGAATTCGCGTTTTTAATATGTTGAAAAATATAGGTGAAAGTCATATATAACTTAAGTTTAATAATGTTTTGGTATGTATGTTTGTTAGTCTATGTTTCTTTGGTGTTATTCAGTTAATGATTCATTTTTTACATAGTATGTTTTCATGGTTTGATTAACTTACTTATGGATCCATATACTTGAAGAGGCTTGTAGATAAAGCTGTTAACTTTGGCAACATTATTGAGATTTGGATGTTGAGCAACAAGTGTCCATTTGGTGTAGTTCAAACTGTAGCTGAAGTTAGTGATGGTGATCTTCACACGCCAATAGCCCTTGTAGTTTTTTTTGACGTGCCAATGAACCCGAATCGGACACATGTGATGAGTGCAATGCTTCATGGGAACAACACCTTCTATCTGTGGTACGGTCGATCTTACAGTCGATTTTGTTCTGTGTTACAAGAATTGTGCTAAAAGTTATGATCAACATTTTTGACTACATATTCTATTTGCATATTCTTCAAATCAGGCTGCAGAAGGCTTACTTAACACAGTTTTCATTGTTCATGCAGCCACAAGCACATGAAGGACACGGCGTAATAGCACTGTTGTAAAAAGATGACATGGAGACGCAACATGTTGGATTTTCTGACGCCCGTAGCTGCGAGTAAGTGCACACCAATTTCCATGTCACTGCAAATCAGCAGTCACCTATCAGAGAGCGGTTTTATAAAGGGGAAACTTGAGGTGGCGTTAATGGGTCGGTTTGGGCTGTCTTTTCTATGAAAGTGGTCAAATAAAAAGCTAAGCTAAGAGGGAAACGGGTCAAATGAGTTAAACATGTTAAAAACGCTAAATTCTCTTATTAGCGCTAAGATCATTGCTGTAAAAATATTGTTGTTTAAATTCAGGATCAAAAGGCAATAGGACATGACTCATTTTCACCCATACTAAAAAATGACTTTTTTCAACTTCCAACACATTTTGACCCGTTACATGACCCACCTATCTTGCTACATCAAGAAAAAACCATACGTGATGAAACAGTGAAACTTACTCAAAGCTCGGCTCTTTCTATGGCCGCCAGATGATAAAGAAACAGAAGAAGGCACGACTGATACAGGGCTACAGGTGTAGCCGTGACCCGGGCCCAACAGTGAGAAATTCTTGGGCGGGCTGACTGTACTATACGTATTCCCTGAGTTCCCAACACTTAACTGAAATGCTGATAGTGAATTAGCAGGATCTTGGCCCAATGAACTTAAAATCCCACTCTTGCAGCAGTTTTGAAACTGCTGGTTGTAAGGCGTTCCCAGCGGCATGTCGATGATTCTTGGATGCTTATCACAAGAATGTGGAATATCACTCGGGAATTCCTTGCAGTCTCCCTGATCAGTTGCTTGAGCTCCTACAATAGACCAGATGACTTCTTTTTTAGCCCATGTCCATCCTAAGGTCCATCCCGGACTCATGATCTGGCGATACATCTGATAGTTGTTCATCTTCACCACAGCCTGCATATTATTTATCTCAAGTAAGCGTTAATTCGTCACAACTTACTCCCAAAATATGACCTCCTCCAATGGGTTATGTAAAGTTCATAACGAGTCAAACAAGTAAAAATTAAATCATAAAAGATAAAGGATAAAACCTTCTAAATCATTTCACTCAAAAAATTTGATTAAAACTGTAACAATATAACGCGTTAAGAATATTTGACACACTGAATATCAATAAACGTTTCAAAAGTTCAGACAAAATTGTTTCGGTTCAGCCTAACCCACTGAATTTTGAACTTGTTTGACCCATTATCTAACCCAGCCATTTTCACTTGTTCACTTACCACATAGCCATCCGGAGTCCATGAAATAATATCCCAAGTAATGGTTATGTTCGCGTTTGGATCAAAGATATCATACGCCACAACAACTACAGAAAACAAAAAAGTTCATTTTCTTAAACAACATTGCCGGAACGTAATGATGCAACCAATAGAGGTTCAAGAGGGCCCATTAACCATACGACTGTAAAGTTTTATTAAAACTTGTTATGTAGTAAAGTAAGATTCTTTAAGAAAAAGATGAGTTGAAAAGGTGATCTTTTTAAGAGTGTGTATTTTCTTTTGAAAAGAAAACGTGAAGTTAATAGAGGAAAACAGTAACTGTTAGATGAAAACTTAACTTCTTTACATTATATGTAAAGATATGTATTCAAGATCAAAAACGTTAATAGTGTGTCGACCCACTGGCAGAGAGGTCGTCACCCCGAACATTTCATAACAAAAGAATAATGTTCTAACCTGCACACGAGTATAACACGAAAATGATATTAAACGTACGCATAACCATGATCTTCTTCGTCTTTAAAATCGACATGCCTTTATGAACTAGTATTTGCTACACATATATAATGGTTTCCTAGTCAGATAACAAGACAGATCTAAGAATAATTCTTGAAGAATGATAAGATACCAAATCCATAATATAATATGCAAATTGACTTGTAAACTCGACAAATGTTGGTCTGAATATTGAAACATGTTTGAGTTGGATGTCCATTAATATTATAAAAATGGTGTTGACTTACTAGTTCTTAGGTAATCATATTATCTTATGAAAGCAGTTATTTGCCAATTGGAGATGGTTCTGTTGGCCTTTCTTTTCATTGGGTTTCCATTTTTAAGAGAATAAATAAAGTCTGGTAAATAAATCGACATTGGTTTTATACACAAGAAAAATATAACAAGGAGGAGACAATCTTGTGGTTATGATGAATTGTATTCTAGAGATTGAACCCTTGGATTGTTTATTGTGTTTGAAACTCATCATACAAAAGTATCATAAATTAGCCATTAACGATGACGACAAAACCTAACGAGAAATGCAATTGATTAGTTGCAACCAAAGTCTTATGTTCTAGATAATGCAACCAAATCAACAGGAAGCCTGACAATGTTGTTGATTTTTAAAAGATGTTGCCGCTTGTTTGTTGCAACTGAAGGCTATTGCAACCGAAGAAGTATGTTGCAAAAAATGTAAATGCTTGTTGATCCTATTAACTTGTTACTGAACCAAAGATACCACTGATGTAACTATCTATGTGGTTAGAGAATGTTACATGTCACTTTCATGTGACACCATCAACATATTTGCTTTTTATCCATTAAATACATTCATTATGTAATTCAATTGTAAGCTTTTTTGAGAGATTTTTCTAAGCTTATGTTTGAGACGAAAATTTTCTATTGAAAGCATATTTTGAGAGGTAGTGTTCTAACTATAATCAATTGTCATTTGTAATAGTTTTTAGTGGATTAATCGATGATGACAAATTGAATTTTAGTTTAAGTTGCTCTTCATTCAATTTTATTTTTTACTTGTTGCAATTACTGAATTGTGTTCAATCAATCCACTTTGCACTTTATGCATCTTATATATCTAGTTTGTTAGTAATGAAATTATCATATGCAGGAGCGGAACTATCTTGTGGTGGACGGGATCAACTGAAAAACTGAAACTATTCTTTTTTCAGTTCTAGAAAAAAGTTATAATACGAAAATTACGAATGACACCAATCTTTTTTTTTTCTTACAATTGACACCATTGTTTTCTACCGGTTGATATATCGTTTGTTGAAGGTCTTTGATCACTGATTCTTGGCAGCCTATCCTAAGTCTAAGAAGCAGGTGACCCAAGTTCACACTAGTTTAATGGTTGCGATCATAACTATTAAGAAAATTTTCTATTAAATGAAGCATGTAATGAGAGATTTATGTACAACTAATGATTGTACTTACTATATTGAAATATAGTTCTATGCAAAATCACCATTGAAGATGTGATGGATTAGTTTTAAAAAATAAAAACTTGCACGGAACAATTATAAAAGGTATTTTATTTTATTTTAAAGAAATTGATTTTTTTCTAGTGTCAATATCTTTTATTATGACCTAATCACCCGATCGTTCACCGGCCCGAAAACTATGATGTTTAGGTTGTTAAAATTCATGAACCATAAAATACTAACACCATCTGAAAAAAATGTCACTGATTATATGAAAAAGAAGAGTAGCATTTTCTTGATGTGAATGGTAGTGCATGCTTGAGGTCAGCCAAATTTGGTCCTCTATTCCCGTGATAGTTGATGCTAAATAGGAGTCTTTATTTTAAAGTGATGACCTCATGGGCAATTAGGGTTAAAACTAGAGAAAGAATTAGAATTAAGCCCTCGTCTTGCGACGGAGACGTAAAATTATACCAGATAGCACCAATGTCATACCACTGGTAATGACCACCAACACTAAAGTTACGGTGTGTTAATTCGGGATACAATGCATGCCATCGGAAGATAACGAATGATAATGATGGTGTATGATGATAAATGGATGGAAGTTAACAAACGATGATGAAAGATAATATTGATATTAACTATGTGTATGTATGACGTATCATCATGTATGGAAGTATATAACGGTTTTTAACGAAAGAAAAATATTTTTTTATAAGACTAGAACTCACTCAGCAACACTTACTTTTATGTGTTTCTAGTTGCCAGGTATGGTTGCTGAGGATGGCACGAGGCAACTACATGGATTATTTTGATGGCATCCATTTCACGTTATGATAATGTTTTTGTGATGTAATGCAAATCATGATGTTTTGTAACTTAACAATGTTGTATTATTTTGCAAAAGCAAATATATATAAATGAAATGGTTTGTTTAAAAGAATTGCGATGTTTTAGAAATTGAAATGTATATTATATGTTTTATGTGCGATGATTGACCAGCTATAAGCGTTCCGGGAACGGGGCCTTACAAGTTGGTATCAGGGCCAAAGTTTAAGTGAAACAGGTTAAAATTTTCAAAAAAAAACCTAAACTTAAACTTAAAATAGGACAAAGGGAAGGGATGTCAGTCCGAGTAGCTACATGCCATGAGGTCTTTTCTTAATGGTAACCGGTATTATGTGTGCATGTTATGTGGTTTATGTGTTGTTAGTAGATTTAGATACTGATGTAGTCAGGATAGGAAATGCTTAGGGTATGAAAAGTAAAGTAAGTGACTAATCACAACCGACCATTGTAATTAGGGACTTATTATACTTGACATAAAACTGAGCTATTACCTTGAATGACCGTATTAGTATTTGAATCTTATAACATGTTAGGGGATGGCCGGTGGTAGATCATCAAAGGTTTCTAAAGGTGGAGGTCGTGGTGGGCGTGGTGCTAGACCATGGGTCACGAGCGGAAGGCCTAGGGCTGAAGAGGTGGCTCATGAAGAGCCTGAGACCCCTCATTCGGAGGGTGGTGATGAGAGTGACAATCTAAGGGCCTTAGTGAAGGAGGCTGTCGTGAAGGAATTTCACCAGATCATGTAGATGATCTTACCGTCTGTGGTAACCGAAGTGATAAAGGTTATACGAGAAGGAGAAAGGAAGGAAAGAAATAGGTCCTTAGGAGGAAGAGGGCAGCCAGAGACTGAGACAGTTTTCTTTATTGATGAGGAAGAAGAAGAAGAGCCTGTGCCGGAGGCAACATGAGGTTGTAACTATGGGGCATTCCAAAGATGCAAGCCCCTGCCGTTTGATGGAAATGGCACTGCTGCTGCTCACCGGTGGGTGAGGGAGATGGAGGTTTTTCTTGACATCAGTGAGTGCCATGGAGATCAGAAGGTGAAGTTTTCCATTCACTCATTTGTGGAATCAACCTTATGTTGGTGGGACAATATTGTCCAGGCCGATGGTAGTAGGGTGATTGCAAGGATTAGTGGAGTGAGTTGAAGAAAGTGGTGATTAAGGAGTTCTGTCCTTAGAGGGAGCTTGATAAGGTTGAGAGAGAGTTCTTGTAGCTGGAGGTGGGAACATGACACATCAGTAGTACAACATCAAATTCAATAAGATGGCATAACTGGTCCTAGATCAAGTGACAACTCTGTCAGGGAAGATCAAGAGATACATTCATGGCTTGCTGGAGGATATTCACAGGCATATGATCGCTGCCCGACCAAGCACGTTTAGGTCGATGGTAGATCTGGCGGGAAGGTTGTATGATGAACGGGAAGTGGTGGCTGAGGTGAGCAAGAAAGGTGGTGGTGACCGGAATTGGAATTGGAAGAGGTTTGGATAGGGTGGTGCCCCGACAGACAACAAGAATGCACGGGTGGATGATTGATGGGTGGCACATCTGGTGCAGGGACGAATAGGTGTGGCAAATATGGAAAGGAGCATATCAGAGAATGTAGGTGGGGATCAAATGTATGCCTCAAGTGTGGGAGGATGGTACATATAGCAAAGGATTGTCATGTTGCCAGGTGTTTTAACTATAGTGGAGAGGGCCACATGAGTCGGGAATGCAAGAAGCCGAGGGTAGAGAGTTCCAGTGCAGGGAAGAAGACCGGGACCGAGGGGCAGAAAGCGAGTGCCAAAGCCTTCATGATGACTCAAGAGGAGGCTAGGACGGGCCCCCATGTTGTGTCAGGTACGTTTCTAGTAAACCAAAATCTTGCTTCTGTGTTATTTGATTCTGGTGCTAGTAAGAGTTTTATTTCAATTGCTTTCTGTGCTAAACTGCCTGTTAGTAGTAGGTTTATTAATAAGCCCTTCGATGTAAAAATTGCCATAGGTAAGTCTACAAGAATTGTTGACCTGGTAGAGGGTTGTGATACAGAACTTGAAGGTCATAAGCTCCCTGCTAGAATGTTTGTTATGACCTTTGGTGGATTTGACGTAGTTCTAGGAATAGATTGGTTAGCAGAATACAAGGCGAATATCATATGTTGCAAGTATATGATCCGATTGATAACACCTGACAGGAGTTTGATGATGGTTTATGGTGATCGAGTCACTACGATTCCGAAAGTGATTTCAATGGCGGTGGCGGGAAAGTGCATGAGGCTTGGATGTAATGCCTGTCTTGCCTACGTGAAGGATGTGGATACGCCAACATCAAAACAATCTGATCCACCGGTTATGTGTGACTTTCCGGACGTGTTTCTAGAAGATTTACCAGGCGTGCCACCGAACCGCGAGATCAAGTTCTAGATTGACTTGATACTAGGTTCCTAACCTGTTGCAAAGCCGCCATATCAGTTGGCTCCAACCGAGATGAAGGATTTTATGGAATAACTGCAAAGAACTGCTTGATAAGGGGTTCATTAGACTACCGTAGTATGAGGATGTGCATAGACTACCGTGAGCTGAACAAGTTGACGGTGAAGAATCGCTATCTATTGTCGAGGATTGATGATTTGTTTGATCAGCTCCAACGTGCCTGTTGGTTCTCAAGGATAGACCTTCGATTAGGTTACCATTAGTTGAAGATGAAGAAGCAAGATATTCCTAAAACAGCTTTTCGCATGCGTTATGGACACTACGAGTTTCTTGTCATGTCTTTTGGTTTGACCAACGCGCCAGCTGCTTTTATGGACTTGATGAATCGAGTGTGTCGGCCGATGCCGAACAAATCGGTGATTGTGTTTATTAGAGAGGTGTTGGAGACGTTGAGAAAGGAAAAGTTATATGCCAAGTTCTCCAAGTGGGCGTTTTGGTTACGCAAGGTTCAGTTCTTGGATCATGTAGTGAATCCCGAGGGGATTATGGTAGACCCGACAAAGGTGGAAGTGGTGATACAATGGAATTCTCCAAAGACGCTATCCAAGATCTGGAGTTTCTTGGAGTTGGCGGGATATTATAGGAGATTCATCCACAACTTTGTTGGAGCATATATTGTTATATATAGCGTGTTCGTCGCTTGACGAATAGTCTAGGCTTAATGTAATACACCTGATATGTTGTAAACACATGAAACTGAGTTTTTCACAGAAGCATATGCGAATGAGACTCAGTCGTACGACTGAGCCATGCTAATGGACCAGTCGTGCGACTGAGAGATGCTATTGGGCCATTCGTAAGACTGAACCATAAGTATGGTCCAGTCGTATGATTGAACCATACGCATGGTCCAATCGTATGAATTGGCCCGGTTGCATCTGATATGGACTGAGGCCTATAAATACCAGTTTCATTGTGTAGAGAGGTAAGGTTTTGAGAGTGTGCCCGGGGCCTAGGTGCTACCGGATGAGAGGGGAGATCATGTTCGATCTCCCCTTGCCAAGAGTCATGATTCTTCTGTTTAACGAGCTTGTAATCATTAGGTTTTATCAATGAAACCATTCTATTATTGTTCGTTCTCTTGTTTGTCTCTTGGTTTTTATCCTTTCCGTCAAGAACACGCTCGGACGTCAACCGATCTAGCGACTTCACAATTGGTATCAGAGCCAGGTTACTGCTAAAATGATCTAACAATTATTCTAGCAACCCGAGCTCTTGATTTCTGGATCTATTTCATGTTCTTTGATGTTAAACCCACTTCGTGTTCTTCATGTTTTGCTCAAATCTTGTTATGTGTGTTTGGGAACCACGTTCTTATCACCCTTGCGAATCTTATGATGTCTATTTTGTTTCGGTTCATATAAAATTCATCATATTAGAGTTTTTGGCAGCCATGACGGCTGCAGATCTGAAAATCTGCGTGTAGATCCGCTCATGCGACTGGACCATGCTAATGGACCATTTGTACGACTGGACCATACTGATGGACCATTCGTACAACTAGACCATGCCACTGGACTAGTCTTATGTCCAGTCGTGCTACTGGACCAGTCTTATGTTCAGTCATGCTATTGGACCAGTCTTATGTCTAGTCGTGCTATAGACCAGTCTTATGTCCAGTCATGCTACTAGACGAGTCTTATGACTAGTCGCACGAATATATCATTCGTATCATCCATTCACACGAATGTGATTTTTGTCCTCCATGTCATACGAATGAACAGTGTTCCAGACAAAAAAATATATTCAAGAACTGCCTCTTGCACATATTTAAGGATGGGCAAAGCACATGCACCCTGAGGTTCTTTTGTAAAATAAGTTCGATGGATACCCTATTATTCATTGGACTTCCAGAATAGATGAATGTAGTTAGAACACAAATGAGAGAAGAGAAGATGTCAGCAGTCGATGCTGATTTTGTGGGGTAGTCAGGAGCATCTGGCTATTTATAGGCCAATCAAGTTATATTTATCCGCATAGAGAGGATTCTGATTCTTAGGGGGAATCCATGTATAGAGAAACTGAAGACGTAATCAGAAAGTGATGATGTGAGCTAGTTTATGATAATGAATCAAAGTGCATGCTGATTTATTTGAGATTGTCAGCTGTGGATTGGAACCTTCTACTTTTTGCCCAATACACCATATGAAGACGCCAGGAGAGCACAATGTTTATATATTGGGATATGCTGAATTTGAGGGGGAATTTCTGTAGGTGTTAATGTTAATCAGGTTAGCATGTGTGAAGATTGGAGCAATGGAAAAATATTCATGTCATCATCTGGAAAAATCAGTCATATGGGGAATCTTGCTGCTATGATGGTGTTCTACAAAGTAAACGGAAGCTATTATGCCTAAATTCATTTTTAGGGATACTGTAGCAACCTGACGGAGCAACGTTGGCTAATATGATTTTTCGTTTAATTCTATTGGAAACCAAAGCAAAGATTGACTAAAGATTGTAAAAGGTGTTATCTACTATTCGCAAGCAACATTCAAGGGGGAATTTGTTGGAGCATATATTCTCATATATATCGTGTTCGTCGCTTGACGAATAGTCTAGCCTTAATGTAATACACCTGATATGTTGTAAACACATGAAACTGAGTCATTCGCGGGAGCATATGCGAATGAGACTCAGTCGTACGACGGAGCCATGCTAATGGACCAGTCGTGCGACTGAGAGACGCTATTGGGCCATTCGTAAGACTAAACCATAAGTATGGTCCAGTCGTATGATTGAACCATACGCATGGTCCAATCATACGAATGGGCCCAGTTGAATCTGATATGGGCTGAGGCCTATAAATACTAGTTTCATTGTGTAGAGAGGTAAGGTTTTGAGAGTGTGCCCGGGGCCTAGGTGCTGCCAGATGAGAGGGGAGATCATGCTCAATTTCCCCTTGCCAAGAGTTATGATTCTTTTGTTTAACGAGCTTGTAATCATCAGGTTTTATCAATGAAGGATTATGATTGTGAGATACATTACCACCTGGGAAAGGCAAATGTGGTGGTAGATGCCCTCAGCCGAAAAGAGAGACCCGAGCTGATTCAGGTGAAGGCTTATCAGTTAGTGATGACCTCTGATGTAATGAAGCATCGCAAGGCGTTTCAAGATGAGGCATTGAGGGAAGATCATCTTAACTCTGAAAGAATGAGAGGTATGGTCTCGGAGTTGGGTGAAAACACTCATGATTTAGAACTTGATTCGAAAGAATATGGATCCCTCATCACAAGGATTTATGTAGGAAGATCATGGATGAAGCTCATAAGACTTGATACTCCATTCATCCCAGTGCTACTAAGATGTATCAAGACATGAAGAAAGATTATTAGTGGCCGGGTATGAAACGCGACGTGGCAGAGTATGTGAGTAAGTGCCTTACTTACTTGCAAGTGAAGGCTGAGCATTAGAAGTCGTACGGGAAGATCCAACCTCTAGACATACAGGAGTGGAAGTGGGAGCATATCACCATGGACTTCATCACGAAGCTACCACGTATTGTGAAAGGGTATGATGCCATATGGGTGATAGTCTATCGTTTAACAAAGAGTGCCCACTTCCTATCAATCCGTGAGACATATTCATCCGAGAGGTTGGCAGATTTTTTCATTAAAGAGATTGTAGCTCATCATGATGTACTGGTGTCCATTGTGTCCAACCGTGACACCCGGTTTACATCCAAATTTCGGAAGAAATTCCATGATGCTATGGGGACGAGGTTACACATGAGCACGACTTATTATCCTCAGACGGATGGTCAGTCAGTAAGGACTATTAAGACGCTAGAAGATATGCTTTGGGCATGTGTCATTAACTTTGGAGGAAGTTGGGATGACCACTTACTATTAGCTGAGTTCTCATATAACAGTAGTTATCATGACAATATTGGTATGCCCCCGTATGAGATGCTATACGGTAGGAATGTAGAACACACGTTTGTTGGGGTGATATTAGTTAGAAGGAGTTGAAAAGTATTGAAGTGATTAAGGCTACGACTGAGAAGCTTGAAAAGATCAAAGCCTTCATGAAGATAGCCAAGGATAGGCAGAAGTCGTATGCCGATGAGAGACGTAGACCGATTGAGTTCCAAGTGGGTGATAGAGTTATGTTAAAAGTCTCACCTTGGAAGGCAATCATTGGTTCAGGAAGTGGGGCAAGTTGAGACCGAGATACATAGGGCCTTTCCGAATCATTGCTCTAGTAGGAGAGGTGGTCTATAGGTTGGAGTTGCCCAGTGAGTTAAGTGGAATTCACCTAAAATTCCATGTATCTCACTTATGGAAGTGCATAACTGACGTGGATATGGTTGTACACTGGAGGATATTAAAGTTGATGAAAGGCTGAACTATGTAGAGCAACTAGTGGCAATCATTGATCGCAAGGAGAAGAGGTTAAAGAATAAAGTGATTACTCTTATGCGTGTACAGTGGAAACAAAGGACGAGATCCGAGTCTACGTGGGAGACTAAAGAAAAGATGAGGTAGCATTACCCATATTTGTTTAAGGAATAATAGGTTTCGGGGACAAAACCTATATAAAGGGGGGTGGACTTGTAACACGGATATTTTAAAAAGGGAAATAAAGAATAAAAATGTAGGAAAGGGGAAGAAATACAATTCAGCTCAAATTGAAGGGCTAAAAGTGTCACAAGAAAAAAAGTATCAAAAGTGGGTGCAAAAGGTGATGGCCGCCCACTCTTTTCTGCATATTTCCTTTCATTCGGATCGTAGAGAGAGAAAGCAGAGAAGAGCTTTGGTTTTAGAGAGAATAAGATTAAGGCTAAATTCAAGGTAAGAATTCGTTGTTTTATGATGTTCTTGGCCGACCTATGCCTCGGTTGTATGCTTATGTGTGTTTATGTGTTCGGGTGTGTGTTTTTGGTGGGTTTCTAGGAGGTTGAACTCATAGTGCAAACGGGTTTGAAGAAGTCATCCCCGAAGGTTGTCAAAGTTGAGTTCTAGAACCCCTTTTTTTATATGTTTTAACTGATTTTGTTGGGATAGAAATACATGTGTGAATGTTTTTATTAAAGTGGGTTCTGTACCCGTATGAATGTGTATATGTGAATGTGGATGGGTTTTGATTTGGGTGATCATGATGTTTAGATTATTTTATGTTCGTGTGTTATGGCTTAGAATTCTAGAACTAGGCTTAGAAATTGATGTATGTTGATTTGGACTGAATTATGATGATAATAGTGATAGTTGCCCATGCGTCTAACAGGCGAATTTGCCTAAGTGTAGTCCCATGCGTCCAAATCTCATGTGCCTGAATAGTAGCCATGCGCCTAGGAATAGGCTAAAATTGACTAAGTGTCCATGCGCCTGAAAAGCCCATGCGCCTCAGCACTCATGCGCCTGCATAGTGTTCATACGCCTAGAATTTTACTAGAATGACTAAGTGTTGGGTCATGCGCCCAAATAGTGCCCATGCGCCCAGAATCTTTTCCATGTGCCTAGGCGTTCCCATGCGCCCAGAAGGTCGTGCGCCTGCATAGTGCCCATGCGCCTAAGACTTAAAATATTTATTCTGAATTTTGGAAAATGTTAAGTGTAGGCTTTGACTTGGAAGGTTCCTGGGGTGATGTAAGTTGGCTTTGTTATGTGATGGGTTATGTTATGTATGATGATGTTATGAATGGTTATGGTTATGTTTCTTATTATGTATGTTTATTTTCCGTGGCTTTATGTGGTATGATTAAGAAAGTAAATGAAAAGTATTATGTAACATAAAGTGGAAGATAATGAAAAGATGAACGTAATGAATGAAAGAATGCATGCATTAATGAACGAATGAAAGTGATGAGAAGTCTTGTAAGGAATGTATGGAGGTTCAGACCCAATGAAGGGTGTTAGCTCAACTGTGTGCGGGTTAGCTACCCCGGAAGGATGCACACTAGGGTCTAATCTTTATGATTGACCATATGTATGAGAGTCTTGCTGCTTACCCCGGTATCATGGTCAGGCCACCTGCATAATGTATGGGAGTCTATTTATAAACATCCGCCCAGTACCCGCTTTATGCATGACAGTGGGGTATAGCGCATGACATTGGTCTGGAATGACAAATGAATGACAATGATGAGTGTACTTGCCCCAAGCCCAAGGGTCAGCTTCGTGCACAATGTTCAGGGTACGGTGCTTGTCATCGAAAGATAACGAATGATAATGATGACGTACGATGATAAATGAATGGAAGTTAACAAACGATGATGAAAGATAATAATGATATTATCTCTGTGTATGTATGACGTATGATCACGTATGGAAGTAAAGAACGGTTTTTAACGAAAGAAAAGTATTTTATTTTATAAAACTGAAACTCACTCAGCAACGCTGACTTTTATGTGTTTCTAGTTAGTAGGTAAGGTTACTGAGGATGACACGAGGCAACTACTTGGATTATTTTGGATGGCATCCATTTCACGTTATGATAATATTTTTGTGATGTAATGCAAATCATGATGTTTTGTACTTAACAATGTTTTATTATTTTGCAAAAGCAAATATATATAAATGAAATGTTTGTTTAAAAGAATTCTGCTACAATGTTTTCGAAATTGAAATGTATATGATATGTTTTATGTGCGATGATTGACTTGCTTATCAAATAAATAAAGACGAACATTGTTCCCCTAGTTCTTGATTCTTCTACTAGGTCCTTTGAGGCTTCTTGTTTTCATAAATTTGATCATTAGTAAAACTTTTATGAGTATATTAGCTTTTTGAATTTCTCCACTTATATGCTACACTTATATTTGCTCGTTCTCTATGTATTTGATTTTATATTTGTAAACATACATGTTAATATACAATTTTATTACATCGTAGGAAATAACAACAAAATGAAGGTTAGGAGCAAAAACGTTGAAGAGAGGACGAGATTTGGATCGACACGGAAAAGAAGACAAAGATATTCTTAGAGACCATGTGGATCGCCAAACCTAAATAATGGTCCGTTATGTAAAAGGGTAGATGAAAACCCTAAGTGATCTAGCGCATTGCCAAACTCCCCATAACGATTCGCCACCTATCGAGTCAAGAGTAGAATAATGGAAAATAATTGTGTGTCTGAACATGATTAGCGGACCGCCAAGGTTTCTTTGGCGGTCCGCGAAAGACCCATCCAAACAAACTTCCATCAACTTTAGAGTGTGATGACTCTAAATAGAGATTGGCTCATTCAGAGAGAAATCAAGTGTAGTGAAAGGCTAGAATTAAGTGTTGAAGCTTTGGAGTTAGAAGAAAGAAATGCATAAGCTTTCAATTTGACTTTGTTTTCTAGTTTTTGAGACTTGTATCATCATGTTTGATATTGGGATTATATGTTTGATGTTCTTAATCCTCATGTGTAGCTAAGTTGTTTTAAACAACCTAAATATGGTTTGAATGTTGTCGTATTGACTATTTTTCTGTTTATTGACTCAATGGTTATGTGTTCTTGAAAAAATCAGTTTATGCATGATCTTAGGTGTTGTTTGATACTATTTTACGATTAAAGCTTGACGCTTAATCCCCGTGATGGGTTATTTAATGGTTTTTGTATTACTTGAATATGTTAGCATGTTAAAGTTGTTTACTTTATTTTTGTGATGATTATGTGGCTAATTAGGAGTAATTATTCATGAGATTTGGGTTGTAACTTTTGAAAAAAATTAATGTTTTGCCAACTTTGAGAGGATATGAAAATGTGTCAACTTTACGAATTTTTATTGTTTAATTGGATAAAAAATTACCCGGGAGTGAATTTTGTCTTATTAGTTTTAAAGCTTGTGATTTTTTGTCTTTGATTATGTTAATTTGAATTATCTTACATCTTGGAATTCATAAATGAGTTTTTGGGTGTTGTGTTATTGGAAGGAGGAGGTAAAATAGTGTTGAATACAACATATTAAAATTGATGAGACCAGGATTGTTTACTCAAAACCAATGAGTTTCATACGATTACCAGGGTTAATGAGTCCAGCAGGAGATCTAACATGTTTATTTCATTACAATATAGATTAAATCTAAAATTTTAATATGTATATGTTTTAATGAGTTGAATCTTAAGAAAAATAACGGTAACAATATTCCTAATTGTTATAAAATTTAATTATAATTATTAATTCAAATTTTAATATACCTACGCTACGACATGGCATGAAAAAAACATTTGCTGACATGTCTTTTGTGAATACTTGTCATCGACATAGACCTCTATGGCAACAATAGTTTTGGCGATAACCGGAAATTGACCTATGGCAACAAGTCTATGACTACTACATCTGTGCTGACGATATATCATAATCATAGCCTATGCAACGACATTAAACCCTTATCATGATGACATTTATATCTTCTCCTTATCCTTTGATTCTTGTAGTGATATGTACTTGATTGTATAAGAACGGTATTGGTATCAAAGTTATTCCCATGTTCCATTACTTTGTTAAAGTCTCCTAACTATATTATAAAATGGAAAGAATTTCATATATACCCCTACAAACATCTAAAATATCATATAGACCACAATATCATGTATATCCCTAGAATACTTATTACATATCGTATGTACCCAAACTAATATTAAAATATCATATATTCCCTTAGAAAATTTTCTAAATATCATATAAGCCCTAGAAAACTTCTATAATACCTTATATATACTCTAACCGATTTACGAAAATCTATATACCGCTAGGAATCTTACTAATATAATATAGACTTGTACTAACATCAAAATATCAAATATAATCTTTTATTCAATTATTAAAAATAACTCAAATTCTAACATTCTAATCTTCTATTTTTAATACATACAAATTCAGTTTACTGTTTTTTAAACAATTGTTTTATTAGATATTATTATTGTTTCTACTATATTTATTAATTTTTTATTCATTTGGCAATTGTAATTATTAACAATTGTTATTGTTTTCTAAATTAATAAAAAACATAATTATTACTATAAATAACCTAGATAAAAGCATAATAGATATATTTGCTAAAAACACTTACTTTTAGTTAGACTCTCATATTTTATCTTAAAACTTTTAAGATTATCATAATTTATTACTAATAATTTTTATATTGGAGGAATTTAATAACTTGAGATATAAAACCTCATATACCTACATGAATGTCGAATTAAAAAAAATTAATTAAGATATAAAAATGAACTTTGGTTCCACTCCGACTTTATAAATATGTAAGTCTTTTTGGAAAAAGGTATGAAAACATATGAAAAAAGTGCTAAACATATAAATTTTTTAAAGTTCTTAAAATAATATATAAACGGACATATTCTAAGTTATTTAACTAAATTAATATGGGGAAATATGATACTTTAGTTATAGAAAGAGTATATATGATATTTTTAAATTTAGTTTGAATATATATGATATTTTTAAAGTTTTATGAGGATGTATATGATATTTAAAATGTTTTTAATGGCATATATGATAATTTTAAATTAGATTTAGACATATATGATATTTGAATTTTTACTAAGGTTATATAAGATATTTAAAAGTTTTGTGGTGGTATATATGATACATTATTTTGTTTGAGTATATATGATGTTTTGAAAGTTTTTAAGGGTTTATATGAAATTTTTCTTAAAAATGCATTGGTTCTCTATATAATGCACAATTAAGCAGCTCTAAAATTCAGGATAAGACCTACGTAGCTGACATCGAAGTTATAAAATGCAGTAAATTTTGGCGAGTATATAGAGATGTATATAAGTGTATTTTAAGTGACAACACTACATGAAACTTGATCTATTGTGACTAAATATTCAGAGACGAAATCATTTCATCTTTACAACTGAATCTATCGCGACCAAATGTAGTCGCAAAATATGTTTCAGATTTTTGTTTTTTAGAACCCTATAGAGACTAAATTTAGTCGTTACAAATTTTGACAAAGTGGAGGGTATAATTGACGTTTGTAATAAAATTATAGCGATGATGTTTAGTCTTCAAAGGCTAAAACTGATTTCTTTTCTCTTTTTATATCGCAAATGTTCAGAAAAATAAAAATAAAAAAATAAAACAATTTTACTAAAAACCAATATAGAAGCTTTTTAGTCTATAGCTAAAATATTGTTTTCCATTAAAACCAAATCTTCACCTTCTGTATCACCTTGTTATTTCTCTAAAGATAAAAAAGAAAACAAAAGAATAAAGGGAAGAAAAAAAGAAAGAAAATACTATTTTACCCAAGTTGAGGGGTTATATGTGTCAAAAAGAACAAATGTTTAAAAAGTTGGTGAATAAAGTAACATGGCCGCCCATGTTGCCTATTCACATCAACTCTCGGGTTTTTTTAAGAGAAAGGGAGAGAGAAGGTTGCACTTAGGATATTTTGAAAAAACAAGGGTAGAAGATTGAATTCAAGGTAAGAATTCAAGATTTTAAGGTGTTCTTAACCGATTTAGGCCTCGATTGTATGCTTATATGTGTTTTTGTGTGTTCGGGTGTGTTTTTGGTGGGTTTCTAGGCGGTTGAACTCAATTGCAAACGGGGTTTTGGAAGAAGTCATAACCAAAGTGTTAATGTGAGTTCTTGAACCCCTTTTTACTTGTTTTAAACTATTTGGAGCTGGAAATGCATGTGTGAATTTCTTATAAAAATGGGTATTTCACCCGTATGTTATGTGTATGTGTTTGCGGGTGGGGTTTGATTTGGGTGATGTATATGATTGATGATGTTATGATCATGTTTCTAAGGCTTAGAATGTTTGGTTTAAGGTTCGAATAGGTTGTAGGATGATTGGGAACTGAATTATGATATTTAAGTGTGATATAGACTACCTATATAGTGCCTATGCGCCTAAATAGTGGTCCATGCGCCCAACTAAAAATAACTACCTAAGCGTTTCCATGCGCCCAAACCTCATGCACCCAAACAGTACCCATGCGCCTAGAAATAGGCTGAAATTTACTAAATGTTCATGCGCCTAGAATTCCGATGTGCCTAGGCACTCATGCGTTTATATAGTGCCCATGCACCTAGAAATTGCTTAGGATTGACTAAGTGTTCCCCATGCGTCCTAATATTACCCATGTGCCTGAATAGTGCCCATGCGACTAAATAGTACCCATGCGCCTAGATGTGTACAAATCGAGTTGGGGCCCAAACCGGTTCGGGCTCCAAACCGAAACCGGTTTGGTCAAATTCGGTCAAAACCGGTTTGGCCCCAAACCGGTTTGGGTTGGAACCGGTTCCAAACCCAAAAAACGCAACCCTATCAAACCAGTCTGGGTCGGTTCGGAAACCGGTTCGGGCCCAAACCGTTTTTTTTTGAAAATTTGGATTTTTGTTACATTTAAAGAAAATTTTAAACTTTTTATTAAAACATTTAAAAGATAAACAATTATATTATAAACATTTAAAACATTTAAATATTTAAAAAATTTTAAAAATTTAAAACATTTATAAACATATATATACAATTAATAAACATTTATAAACTATTTAAACATTTAAACAATTTTTAATATTTATAAACAATATAAACATTTAAACAATTTATAATATTTATAAACATTTAAAAAATTTAAATAATTTAAACATTTAAACAATATATAAAATATATATAAAATTTAAAAAACATACAAGGGTAAATAAAAATCTATAAAACTAAACATTATAAAATTTAAAAAACATAAAAGGGTAAATTACATAAAACATTTATAAAATTTTACTAAACATTTAACATAGTTGTTTCTTCGTTCGTATTATACTTATACGTTTAGTCCCCGCCACCAGAACCGGAATTGTTACGAAGGTAGTCATCATATGCCACTTCATCATATGTCACTTCATCATCGGTCATTCCTTGTGTTGATCCGCTCTCTACCTCGTCCTCATATAATTCTGCTTCGTATTCAAGTTCTCTTTCAAGTGAACGTTTGCCTTGTACTCTTTCCGCGGCATCCAAATAATCTTTCAAGCAAATTGACATTTCAACCGCTTGTGGAGTGAGTCGAGTTCATCTTATTGATATAACCCTGCCACTAACACAAAAAAGCAGATTCCAAAGCTACCATAGAAGCTTGGACGGTTAGTAAATCTCAGGCTATGGTGGATAGGATGGGAAATTGATCTTCCTTACCTTTCCACCAAGCCAACAAGTCAAAAATTTTAAAATTTTGGTGGAGTCATGGTCGATAAAAAGTTTGTAAGACCATACCTCCCGAGTTCACTACTCGTAGTGTTACCACGTTGACGTTTATTACATTCATCCCTTAAAGTATTATATAAATCAAACATTGGATCATTCGAACTTTCGACATTTGCCGCATGCCTTAAAACATCATGGATTTGTGATGTTTCCCCGTATTTTAATAAATAAACATCATACATTTCTTCTAATTGTTTGTTAAAAGTAGCTTTTAAAGTTTTACTATACATTGGGTACGAACTTCTAAATTCAAATTAAAAGTAATTTTATCAAGTAAATTTCAATGCCCAATAAATTTAAACAAGGGTTTAAAGCAGCAGCACATGTAATAACATGAGGCATTTCTTTAAAATACTTTATAAGTTTTTCTTTCATTGGGGGTATCATATAGGAATAAGGTCTATCACCACACGACATTTCATTTAATTTTGAAGTCATTAAATAAATTTGGTGAAGTACTAACAGACTCATTGGGTAATAAACTCCAGAAAGACACGTAGTTGCATTTTTAAAAATTTGAAGCATTTTTGTTACTTTTTTGATAATGGCCCAACCCGATGGATGGTAAGAATTTGCCTTTCCCCGACTTACCAAACTATTATGAAAGGCTATTAAACTTTCTTTTTGTTCAATAGCCTTTTCAAACATGTTATAAGTGGAATTCCATCGTGTTGGTACGTCCCAATTTGGGTCTAAACATTTGGTATTTGGGTCTAAACATTTGGTATTTGCATCTTTACAAAACTTGTGATATTTAGTACATCTTTGGTTATTATTAAAAATATCATGTAACATTCTTTTAAAACAATCTTTAACTATTTCAATCGTTTTTAAACCGTCTTGAACGGCTAAGTTTATGATATGCGCAACACATCGACTATGAAAAAACACACTCTCACACATTGGTTTATATTTTAATTTAAAATGATCTATCGCAAGAGTGTTATTTGATGCATTATCAAAAGATATAGAAAATATTTTGTTTTCTAATTTATACGTTTGAATAACTTTATCAATAAGATAAAAAAATGTTTTGGCCGGTGTGAGGTTCATCATTTGCCATGCATCGGTTTAACCCAATGGGCGGTGACACAAATGTATGAGTCCGGTGAACCGTGAGGTGTCGACCAAACATCACTAGTTAAGTTAACACCGGTTTGTAAATTTTCAAAATAAGATATTAATTCATTTTTAGTTTTTTATATTTTTAAACAATCTTTCGAAGAGTAGCACGATTTACATTGGTGTAACGTGGTTGGAGAGTTCGTTCAATGAGTCGAGTCAAACGTTCGTTGTCAAAATGTTTGAATGGCAAGCTTTCTTGAATTACAAATTGCGCCATTTGCTCCCAAACCACATCAACGTTATAAGCCCAAATATTTCATTCGTTTGTCATCGAAGTTTGACCTTGAGAAGGTTCACCTTTTAACGCTTTACAATATTTATTTGAAATATGGTTTTTCAACGTTGTGTTTGCATCTTTTTTGAAAAACTTATGACAAAACTTGTAACGAGCCTTGTTTGGACCGCTAGCCATTTGACATAAATCGTAATTGCACCATACTTTGGGGTTTCTATTTGTAGAAAGGATTGGTACCACCACGTTGCTTGAAGACGCTTCACAACCAACGGATGATTGAGCACTTGTTGAAGCCATTAAGAGATTTTTTTTGAGAGCGTTTAAAACGAAAATATTTATGAGAGCGTTTTTGAGTTTTTTGAGAGTAGAGAGTGTTACAAGTTGTTGTGATTTAACCAAAACATCAAATACATATATATACTAACCTAGTAGGGGTATAATAGTAAACAAACATCCAAAAAACGGTCAAAAAGAGGTACAAACAGCTATATAGCCGTTACCCAACGGTAATCGATTTGAAAACCGGGTTTAATACCGGTTTGAAACCGGTTCGGTTCCAAAATCGGTTTTAAACTGCGAAAGTGGAACCCGGAGGGGAACTAGTGGTTTGGGCCGGTTTCGAACCGGTTTGGGCCAAACCGTTAGGGCCTTAAACAAGTTCCGGTTTTTATGCCAAAACCGGTTCCCGAACCGGTTTTTTTCTAACAAGTCTACATGCGCCTAAAGACTTAGAATTATTTTCTGATTTTGGGGAAAATGTTAATTTTAGGCTTTGACTTGGGAGGTTTCCGGGGGTTATGAAAGTTGACTATTGAGGTCATAGATGATGTGATAGGTGATGTATGATGTGACTTGAATGATGTATGATGATTATGTATGATTGTATGTTATGTTCCTTATTACGTATGATGACGTGACTTTACGTGGTGTGATTATGATAACGTAAAGTATTATCTTAACGAAGTAAAAGATCTAAGATAATAAAAGTGGAACATAATGAACGAATGGAAAGCCTTGAAAGCAAATGAAAGGAGGTTCACAACTCATTGAGAGTTATTAGCTCAACTGTGTGTTTACAACATGCAATCTTGGCTAACCCTTAAGGGTTCACACACAAGGGGAGTTAGTCTATGTGACTACTCCATACGTGCGATACGTGCGATATGTGTGATATGGGGTCCTTGTTGCTTAACCCTAGATGATATAGCTTTATGATCACGAGGGAGGTTAAGTACAAGACCTAGATAGAAGTGAAAAGATAATAAATGTACGAAAAGTGTGATAAGTACGAAATGTGCGAAACGTGCGAAATGTACAAAATGATTGATGATAAAGATAATAATTATTACCTAAATATACATATGATGTGTGATCACGTGCGATAGTAAAGAAAATGTTTTAACGAACGAAAGGTAATATAATGTTTTTATTAAAGCTAGAACTAACTCAGCAACACTGACTTTTATGTGTTTTCAGTTGGCAGGTAAATTTTGTTGAGGATGACACGGGGTGGCTACTTGGCTCTTTTTGGATGGCATTCTTTTGTATAATACTTTTGCATTGGAATGCGAACAAGCAATGTTTTGTAACAAATGTTGTATTAACTTGCAAAAGCATTTATAATGAAATGAAATGTTTGTTTTAAGGTTTCCGCTGCAATGTTTTATAAAGTTAATGAAATTATATGTTTATATGCATGATTGACCAGTTGTAAGCGTCCCGGGGACGGGGCCTTACAAGTTGGTATCAGAGCCAAAGTTTAAGTGAAACGGGTAAATTTTCAAAAGAAACCTAAACTTAAACTGAAAATGGGACGGAAAGGGAAGGGATGCCAGTCCGAGTAGCTGCGTGCCATGAGGTATTTTCTTAATGTTAATCGGCATTACGTGCGAATGTTATCTGATCTGTGTGCTTTTAGTATATTTAGATACTGATGTAGTCATGATAGGAAATGCTTGGCGTATGAAGAGTAGAGTAAGTGGCTAATCATAACTGGCCACTGTAGTTTGGGACTTACTATACTTGACATTAACTGAGTTATTCCCTTGAATGACCATGTTAGTGTTTGAATCTTACAGTGTGTTTGAGGATGGCTGGTGGTAGATCGTGAAAGGCTTCACAGGGTGGAGGTCGTGGTGGACGTGGTGGACGTGGTGCTGAACCACGGGTCACAAGAGGAAGGCCTAGGGCCGAAGAGGTGGTTCATGAAGAACCCGCGACCCCTCGTCTAGAGGCTAGGGATGAGAATGCTAACTTGAGAGCCTCGGTGAAGGAGGCTGTTATGGAGGAAGTGCATCAGGTCATGTAGGCGATCTTACCATCTTTGGTGACCGAAGTGATAAAGGCTGTGCGAGTGGGAGATAGAAGGGAGAGGAATCGGTCCTCAAGAGGATGGAGCAACCAGAGACTGAGACGGTTCTCTCTGATTAAGAGGATGAAGAAGAAGAGCCTACGCCGGAGGCGACACGAGGCTGTAACTACTGGGTATTTCAAAGATGAAAGCCCCCAACTTTTGATGATAATGGAACTATTGTTGCTGCTCAATGGTGGGTGAGAAAGATGGAGGCTGTACTGAATATCAGTGAGTGCCAAGAGGACCAGAAGGTGAAGTTTGCTACCCACTTGTTTGTGGACTCGGCTTTGTGTTCGTGGGACAATATTGTCCAAGCCGATGGTAGTCGGGCGATTGGGTAAATGAAGTGGTCGGAGTTGAAGAAGATGGTGATTGAGGAGTTCTGTCCTCACAGGGAAATGGATAAGGTAGAGTGGGAGTTCCTGCAGCTGGAGGCCGAAACAATGACACATTAGCAATATACCACCGAATTCAATGAAAAGGCATGGCTGGTGCCGGATCAAGTGACGCCTATGTCATGAAAGATTATGAGGTACATCCAGGGTTTGCCAGCAGATATCCGTAGGCACATGATCGCTGCTCGGCTGAATACGTTTAGGTTGGCGGTGGATTTGGCAGGAAGGTTGTATGATGAGCGTGAAGTGGTGGTGACTGGGGTGAACAAGAAAGGTGGTGGTGAGCAGAATTGGAATAGAAAGCGGTTTGGATGTGGCGGAGCCGCTCCAAACAACAAGGTGGCAAAGATGGGTGACCAACGTGTGGTCACATCTCGTGTAGGGTCGAAGAGATGTGGTAAATGCAGGAAGGAGCATTGGGGGAATGTAAATGGGGGTCAAACATCTACTTCAAGTGTGGGAAGCATGGTCATATGGCTAGGGATTATGGATTTATAAGGTGTTATAACTATGGGGAGAATGGACATCTGAGCATGGATTGCAAGAAGCCAAGGGCTGAAAGTTCGGGAGCAAAAAAGGCCGGGGGAGAAGGGCAGAGGGCAAGTGCCAGAGCGTTCACAATGATGCAGGAGGAGGCTTGGAGGGACCCCGATGTTGTGTCAGGTACGTTTCTAGTAAACCAAACTTTAGCCTCTGTGTTATTTGATTCTGTTGCTAGTAAAAGTTTTATTTCTGCTGCTTGCTATGCTAAATTGCTTGTTAGTAGTAAGAATATAGATAAGCCCTTTGATGTAGAAACTGCCATAGGTAAGTCTACCAGAATCTTTGAGATGATTGAATGTTATGACATAGAATTAGAAGGTCACAAGTTTTTTGTTAGACCCTTCGTGATGACCTTAGGTGGGTTTGATGTAGTCCTACGAATGGATTGGTTGGCGGACTACGAGGCGAACATTATGTGTCGCAAGAAGATGTTTCAATTGACAGCGCATGACGGAATACGGTGACAGTGTATGGTGATCTAGTCACGACGATCCCGAAAGTGATTTCGATGGCAGTGGCGGGAAAGTGCATGAGGCGTGGATGTAGTGCCTACTTGGCCTAGGTAAAGGATGTGGATATGCAAACACCACAACTGACCGACGTACCGGTGGTGTGTGACTTTCCAGATGTGTTTCCTAAAGACATACCAGGAGTGCCACCTGACCGCGAGATTGAGTTCCAGATTGACTTGATACCGAGTGCCCAACCTGTTGCTAAAGCGCCGTATCGTTGGCTCCGACCGAGATGAATGAATTGATGGAGCAACTGTAGGAGTTTCTTGATAAGGGGTTCATTTGACCGAGTATCTCTCCTTGGGGTGCTCCGGTCTTATTCGTGAAGAAAAAGGACTGCAGTATGAGGATGTGTATTGACTACCGGGAGTGGAACAAGTTAACGGTGAAGAATCAGTACCTATTACCAAGGATTGATGACTTGTTTGATCAACTCCAAGGTGCTAGTTGGTTCTTGAGGATAGATCTTCGATCTGGTTACCATCAGCTGAAGGTTAAGGAGCAGGATATCCCTAAAACAGCTTTTCGCACGCGATATGGACACTACGAGTTTCTCGTTATGTCATTTGGTTTGACAAACGCGCCAGCTGCTTTTATGGACTTGATGAATCGAGTGTGTCGGTTGATGTTAGATAAATCAGTGATTGTGTTATTGATGATATCCTAATTTATTTGAATAGTGAGGAGGAGCATGCCGATCACATTCGAGAGGTGTTAGAGACGTTGAGAAAGGAGAAGTTGTATGCCAAGTTCTCCAAGTGTGCATTCTGGCTATGCGAGGTTTAGTTTTTAGGTAACGTGGTGAATCCCGAGGGGATTATGGTGGACCCGGCAAAGGTGGAGGCAGTGATGCAATGGAAGTCGACAAAGACACCATCCGAGATTCGTAGCTTATTGGGTTTGGCGGGCTATTACAGAAGGTTCATCCAAGACTTCTCCAAGATCGCTTCTCCACTAACCAAGCTGACCCGAAAAAATGTAAAGTTTGTATGGGCTCAAGCTCAAGAGAAGGAATTTGAGGAGTTAAAGACGAGGTTAACTCAAGCTCTTGTCTTGTCGTTACTATTGATACATATATGTACCTAGATCCTGATCTGAATGTAATATGTCTTACACTCATGTAATTATTGGGTACTTAATGAAATACATAATGTTTGATTGTGTTTATAATGTTTAATATTTCATTAATGAGTTGATTAACGCATATTGACGTAATTATATAGGTTTGTGATTGTTTGAAGTGTTGTGCATAATGTTATAATATTGAATACACTCAAACTTGGTGAAGTGAGGTTCCCATGCGTCCAACTGGACCATGCGCCCCAACAGTGGTCATGCATCCGAATGGTCATGCGACTAAGTGTCCATGCGCCTAAATAGTCCATACGCCTGAACAACTTCATGCGACTGACTCAGGCGCACGACTGAACACTCAGCCGTGCGAATGGATCAAACGCATGGCTCAATCGCACGAATGAACCATGCTAATGGTTCAGTCGCCCGATTGAGCAATGCTAACCTATAAATACTACCTAATTCATGGAAAAACGTAAGCATTGATTCCTATTCGACTCCAGACGTACCCTAGTCGTCCAGAAGCCTCGAAGTTCGTACTCCAAGTTCATAGAACGCTGCAGATCGATTCCTAATCGATTCTTAACGTTAGATTCAATTCCTCATTGTTTCTACGTGCGTTCTCACTGATTGGATCGCCAATCAAATAGGATTCCGCACTATTTGGTTTGGTTTACACGTTAATCAGTTTGTATTTCGTTTAAATACTAGATCCTAACAAGTGGTATCAGAGCTTTGGCTCTTGATTACGTGTGATTCAATCAATTTTGATACAAAGGGTGTGTTTTTCACAAAAAGCGCAATTTTTTTGTGTCAAAAGTTGTCTTGGACGTCCCCTGCTCATCAGGTTTTGGTTTCTACGACATAAGGCGATTAGGATTGGTGAAAATTCGGGTTTTTACGGCCAAAACACGTTAAACCTAGAAATTTTCGAAAAACAGCAGCTTCAGTCGCACGATTGACCCAATCGCACGACTGGACTTTATTTGCATCCCCAGACGTACGATTGGACTCAGTCACATCTTCATTCGTACGACTAAGTCTACCGGTCGCATTGTTCATACGCATAGTTTCATTCGCACGGGTAGCCCATTCGCATTGCTCCATTCGCACCAGTTAACATATTGTTTAAAAGACTTAAAGTTAATCGAGATGGAGTATCAGTTGTCAACATTTACAGTCGGGAAGGACTCACGGATTCAGAACTTACTGCTATTGGAGAGTGAGGTGGGGAATCATAATAAACCCCCAAAACTTATAACATTAGATGAGTTTCCCCATTGAAACAACGTTTTGATCTACCTCAATGGAGTGGATCCAGATATGTGGGAAGCTATTGAGATGTGATACAGTATGCCGGTGGGAGCTGATGGGGTGAAACTTACTCTAGGAGGAATGAGTGATGCACAGAAAGTTAAATATAATGCTGAAAAGAGAGTATATGCATTGCTAACACAGTCTATCCCTAAGGATATTTTTCACCAATTCTCAGAGAATAAGCAAGCCAAGAAGTTATGGGATGAGCTGGAGAAAAGATATGACGGGAATGCTTCATTAAAGGCCATTAAAGCTAAGGAGTTGAAGAAAGAATTTGACAACTTTTCATCGATGGGAAATGAGAGTTTAGACGATGTCATTGATAGATTCTACCATTTGATGAGCGAGCTGCACACACATGGTGTCACAACTACCATGGAAGATAAAGTGTCAAATTTTGCAGAGGGGTTGCCAGAAAGTTGGCTTCTTTTGTTTCAAATCTGAGACAGAATGGACTGCTATCAAAGTTGGACATCAATGATTTCATACTAAAGCTACAAGAAGAAGCACTAAGGATGAAGTATCGAGCTCAGAAGTCTTCGTATACTTAGATCCAGCTTTGTACAATGCCACTCCTTAAGTTAAGACGCCTGGAGCACCTCTTCAGACTGCCTTTGTGTCAAACTCATCTGGTCCTTCACAAGTCTCTCCGTCAGGAACAGATACGTCAGGGTCTTCTAGTACCCAATATATTGGATCTGAAGCAAATGCTACACGACTGAAGACTGAGTATCTCGGTAACATGAGAGTAGAAGTAGCTCGAGAGCACATGGATCTCTTGGCAGCAGTGGTCCAGTCCTATGATGGACTTGTTGCTGGGAAAATTGGAAACTACCATCTGGCAGATGAGGACTATGAGCAGGTTGATGAGACTGAACTGGAAAGGATGGATATTATGTGGGCCTTAGCAAGTGTTGTATGGAGAGCAAAGAAGTTCGTGAAGAAGACCGGACAAAACTTGGTTGCTACTAAGGACACTACTTTTGGCTTTGACAAGAGCAAGGTGACCTGCTTCAACTGTGGCGAAAAGGGGCACTTCAAAAGAAAATGTGTGAAGCCAAAGAAGACTGGAAACGGGAATCCATTCTCATCCTTCAATTGTCAGGACAAGTCCACATCTAGCAGTTCTACTTCATCAAACAAGGACCCCAAAGCCTTGACTGCAAATGAGGATGAGGGACAGGACTGGAGCTTCCAATTCGTCTCACCAGGAGAGTCCAATATAGCTAGTGTGGAAGACATTGATAACGATTTTGCAAGTGAAGAAGAGATAGCAGTAGTAGCGATCGCGATGTCAAATTCTGAAGACACTGCTAATGTTGTCAACCAACTGCCTAAGGAAGAAAAGTCTACTTCAACGTCAGAATCACCAGAACTAAAATCAACAAACTCTGTTCTCATGGCTGATTCTTCTTTTACATCCTAGGTAAGTACCACTGACAAACTGTTTAATAATCATGCTTGCTTAGAATGTAATAAATTTAGAGAAAGCATCGATTCAAAATTTGCTAGGTTATTAGATCATAATAATAGTTTAGTAAAGGACCTGGAACTGTGCACAGAAGCTAATAGAGTTTGAAACAAAACAAGCACAGTTACAAAGAAAAGATAGACCTATTGAATAAACAGCTTAGGGAAACCGAAGTAGTTGCTTCTAATCAAGCAAATGACATTAGGTACTATCTGAACTCCCTAGAGGACACCAAGAAACAGAAGGCAGTTTTAGAAGTAGAAGTCAATTCTTTAAAACAGAAACTGCATAGTTGGACAAGCTCATCACACATTGTCCAACACTTAGTAAGAGAAAGGAATAATGGGGAGGGACTGGGATACAAAGTGGTTCCACCACCACCTGAGACCTTGATGAACACCAAATGTAAACCAATTAATAATAACTCCATCAAGATCACATGGTGTCCACTCCTCTGGTTAGTGATCCAGATTCCATAAGTCAATCATTTGAATCTGACTCTAAAAAGAAGGAGGCCATTTCAAAGGCAATAGGAAAGATGCCTTGTGTAAACCTGGAAAGAGATTTTGAAAGGGTAAAATTAAAGTCAGGGTCAAACAAAGTCAAACCAGAACCCAAAAGGACCATAAAACCTAATCAATCACGTGCATCATGTCACAGTCCAGGTAAACAAGAGATCAAAGATGTAAAACCAGGAAAAGCAATTAAGTTTGTGAAACCAATTCATACCTCTAACCAAGAAGTGTCTCGGTCCAAAAAGAACAAGGTCAACAGTGTGACATCTACATCTCCACCAAAACATAGAAACATAAAGTTGAAAGCCGATCCTGCTATAACTGTGGAGAGTATGGTCACATAGCATCTCACTGTCCTTATTACTAGACACTGAGGAAGAAAGTTGAACTTTCTACCTCAACATCTAGCTCTTCTAAGAGGAACTTTGTGACGCCTCCAAAAAGAGCAAATGAACCCAAAGTTCAATCCATCAACCAGTCGTCTGTTTATCACAAATAGGCCTTACACAAATCTGGTTTATGGAAAAAAAAAACCTTCTCAGTGCCTGAAAATAAGGACATACTGAATTCCGATCAATCCTTAACCTCAAAGGGTCAGTGGGTTGAGTTTGTGATATGTGATGCCTCAGGAAACCCAAGCTAGTTAAGGCTTGGGTTCCTGACATGAACTAATGTTTTCACTGACTGTGCAGGGTGTTCGCTACAGTTCTGAGACTAACACTTGGATTGTTGATAGCGGAGCATCCAGGCACATGACAGGGAACAACACTCTCTTATCAAATGTTAAACAGATTAAAGGAGGGCATGTTTCGTTTGCTGGGAACAAAGGAGGTTACATCACAGCCCAAGGCGAGCTTGGAAATCTGAAAGTTAAGTTTGATAAAGTGAAATACGTTCAACAACTTCAAGACAACTTACTTTCTTTCCCAAATATGTGACAAAGGATTTAAAGTCATATTCGACAACTAGAAGTGTTACGACCTAAAGAAAGACTATGTGATTCCGGAGGACCAAGTTTTGATGACTGCTTCAAGATATAAAGACCTTTATGTTTTGGATCTCTCAACGGCTTTTCAACGGATCATGAAGTTCAGTGCTTCCTATCAAAAGCTACTGAGAAGGACTCCATTTCCTGGCATAGGAGAATGGGACACATAAATCAACGACAGATGAATCACTTGATTCAAAAGGATCTAGTGAGAGGTGTTAACGTCAAAAATTTCCAACTTCCTGATTTCTGTGTCGCATGCAAGAAAGGCAAACAGACGAAGAAGACTCATAAGGAAAAGAAAGTTCATTCTATCAAGCTTCCTCTTGAACTTCTTCACATGGATCTGTTTGGTCCAGTCAGTACAA
Source organism: Flaveria trinervia (assembly GCA_025506515.1). Classification (NCBI taxonomy): domain Eukaryota; kingdom Viridiplantae; phylum Streptophyta; class Magnoliopsida; order Asterales; family Asteraceae; genus Flaveria; species Flaveria trinervia. The sequence goes on from CM046441.1 coordinate 64,536,044, forward strand.
AGAGCATTGCTGGTGACCTGTACTATTATGTGGCTACTGATGACTACTCAAGATTCTCTTGGGTAATGTTTCTAAAGTCCAAGTCAGAAACATTTGAGTCATTCAAGGAATTAGTAACCACACTGGAATCTCTCTACAAGCTGAAGGGAGACAGGTACGCTCAGACAACGAGACTGAATTCAAGAATCAGTGGATGGAGGCTTACTGCAAGGAAAAGGGAATTGTGCACCAGTTCACTTCTCCCTACACGCCTCGGATGAATGGTGTTGCTGAAAGGAAGAATAGAAGCTTGATAGAGACAACACGGACAACGCTAGCAGACTCGAAACTTCCTATCCAATTCTGGAACGAGGCAGTGGCAAATGCATGTTATACATTAAATCGAGTTCTGGTAGTCAAGCGCCACGACAAGACCTGTTACGAGTTACTACAACGACGTAAACCTAATCTGGAGTATCTCGAACCATTTGGCGCGCCGTGCACACTTATGAAGAAGACTCAAGAAGAAAAATTCAGCGAGAAGGCTGAGGAAGGGATCTTCCTAGGATACAACATACCGAACAAGAGAGTTTACAACAACTCAACGGGTTAGTAGAAGTGTGGTGTAATGTTGATGTTCAGAGATATACCACACCACCCACTGGAAAAGGACCCGCTTACTTCTTCGACTATGATGGATTCTTCAAGTCCTTCAACATCCCTATTCTCCTTCTGATGACAAGTTAGCTACACAAATGATGTATGATATCTTGAATACACCATATCTCAATTCAACATCATCAAGCTCATAGGGAGAATCATCTCACCACTCAGGGGGAGCACTAGAAGACAGGACTCCTCCTCAGAAGATGAAGCTGAAGAGATTGACCAGAACAATTAGGACAGACAGGTTCCAATCCCTGAAAGTCCACAAACATCTAACAGTGATGCCTCTTCGACTTCGGAACCTCAAACTCCTTCTACCTTAGATACAGAACCAAATGTTCATATCTTGGCTCTGAGGTAGTTGTTCCTACCACTCCAGGATCACGTCTAAATGTCTATCATCCCCTAGACAATGTCATGGGGATGTCAGATCAGGAGTGCAGACTAGAAATCAGCTGTACTCAACTGATTATGCCTGGTAATGGAAAAAGGATACATTCACGATGGTGCTTATTAGTGTATGTCTCGCAGGTTGACCCAAAAATATGTAGTGAAGCACTGAATGATGAGGCATGGGTGAGTGCTATGTAAGAGGAACTTCTTCAATTCAAGAAGTTAGGCGTATGGAACTGGTAGATAGACCTCAAGGGCTGGCATTGGCACCAAATGGGTCTTGAAATGCAAAAGGATGACCAAGGTGTCATTATCAGGAACAAAGCTCGACTGGTAGTTCAGGGATTCGACAAGTCGAGGGATTGATAATAAGAAGTGTTTGCACCCGGCAAGGATGGAAGCCATCCGCATTTTTCCTTCCTATGATCGTATATGAAGATCAAAGTCTATCAATTAAATGTGAAGAGTGTTAGGATTAGTGATCTACGTTTGATTGATTAGAGAGTATAGCAGCAAAAATCTAACAATGAATTAGCCAATTCACAAGAACGAAAAGATATTCAATGAAGAACAAAAACGGTTATAGATAGAGAGAATTCTGCAAATATATTTCATTCAATATTCGTTTTCGTGGTAATGAAATGTCACAATTACAATTAGGTCGACACCTCTTATATAAGAGATGTGACGTCTGCTGATGTCACTTGATAGTGACATCTAACAGAATTATTCTGACTGAAACACAACTACTGAAGATGTCAAAACAGCTGACATCTTCTTACAAAAATACTAAGTGTTATCAGTTACTACAACTACTGAAAAACATAAAACTACTGATACTACAACGACTGAAGAACAAGCTCTTCAGTCGTTTTACAAAACTACTGAAAGTAAAAACATAAAACTACTGATATCAAACTACTGAAGAAGTACTCTTCAGCTGTTGTGACAAACTACTGAAACTTCAGTACTTGGTCTTCAGACTTGAACTTCAGACGTTTCATCAGCTGATGACTTCAGTAGATATCATCAGCTGATGTCTTCAGTCTTTGTCTTCAGACTTTGTACACTAGTTGTTGATCTTCAGCACTTGTAGACTCTTCAGCTGTTGTACTTCAGTACTTTGGTCTTTAGCTTCAGTACTTGTGTTCTTCAGCTGTTCAGCTTCAGCACTTGTGTTCTTCAGCTGTTCAGCTTCAGCACTTGTGTTCTTTAGTTGTTGAACTTCAGCACTTTAGTTTTCAGCTGTTGGAGTTTTCAGCACTTGTCTAACTGCTGATGAAGCCTTCAGCAGTTGTTGTGATATCATGTGGGACTTAGAGGTTTTCTGATCTTGGCTCATTGGTTCTTTTGGTCCAACAAACTCCCCCTGAACCAATGCAGCCAAAACCTCTAATTGATTTATTTTCCCACTTATTGTTGGCAAAATGGTTGGTCTTTTTCCTTCTTGATCAGTAGAGAAGATGACCCATATTAGCACTGGCCTGGGAAGAAATCTCAGAGATCTGTTTGGCAAGGTATGAAGGGAACTCTGTTTTGGGGAACTGGACACAGAGTTGTTATCCCATTCATGAGATTTACTTCCCCATTATGAGTCTGTATGACTCTCGAACATAGGCCTCAAGAAGAACAACTTGTTCCTCCTTGGAGAGTTCTTCTACTCCTCCTTCAAAGAAGAACTCTGGACCATAGTACTCAGATAAGTACTTTACAGTCCTGCCATTTTTCAACTCCACAGTAGTTACCTCCTCTATAAACAAATTCATCAGGATGAGTGCCTTCAAGGAGTAACTGGAGCTCATTCTTCTTGATGTCTTCAAGCTTTTCATATAATAACCCCTTTTTGATCATCTTGTTTTCCAGTAAGGCTTGAGGGGTCAATTTTGATTGATGAGCCTTCTTGAATTCATCAATTATTTCCCATGGTGAGACTACAATGGCCAACATGATTGTAGAGTCTATGTGTTTTCTAACCTGGCCATTGTATCTATGAGGAATGGATCTTTTGTGGATTCTTGAACTCACCTTGGGGTCTGGCCATACTCTCACTCTCTCCTTCTGATACTGAAATGTGTGTCTGAGAGTGTACAGCCTCTGAGCATGCCCTTTCATGGCTTGTATAGATGATGACTGAGGAAATTCCTTGTCAACCATCTTCAGTAGTTGCTCATCGTGCTGCTTCTGCTGTTCTTCATCTTCTATCTTGACTCTAACCATTTCCCTTTGAGATTCAGGTGTGATCATGGGTTGACTCCTGGGTTCTGGTAGCCTTAGAACAGCAGAGAGTGGCAGACTATCATCTTCATCCTCTTCTTCTTCATCTTCTTCTATCCTCAGCACCCTTCTCCTCCTTCTAGGTGCATCACTGGATGATGGTTGGTTGGTAAAGGAATTGGTTTTGAAGATTGAGGATGTTTGGATTTGGGCTTTGAGATTGGTTTGGAGATTTGAGGGGTAGGCTGTTTTTGAGTGGGTGATGGGAAGGTTGTTCAAGCATTTTGGTTGTGAGTTTGGCCTTTGTAAGTCTTGCCATTTCAAACCTTTTTCCAGCCCCAGCCTCATCAAGTGCTTCAATGATAATCCCCTTATGAAATTGCTCAGACAAACAGATTCTGGTGGCTATAGCCAGAATGCTGTCTCTGGTCCATGAACGAATCTCCATCAAAGATCTTCCTAAGTATTTGGCAATGAATCGAATCATGATCTCCAATCTCTCTTTCTCAGTACATCATATCCAGCCCATCTGGTTTGAATTTCCTCTACTTCCAACTTCCTGATCTCACTGTCTAATGTGGCTGTATCAAAGCCTTGCTTGAAGAGTTGCTCAATGATTTTGTCCATGGATCGGCTGTGTGTGTCATCTGCATCTTTTACCAGTTCTTCCAAGGATTTCTCTTTAGCATTAGCTTGATCACCAACACTTTTCTTTCTTTTGTAAGTGATCAGTTGTTGTGCTTTTCTTTTTCCAACTCCTGGGTTTTCTCTTGTGCCTTCTCATCCTCAGTTCTTTTTCTCTTCTTTTCTTTTACTGCAGTACTCTCCCCCTTTTTGGATGCATTAGAGACAGGGGTTTGTACCGCAGAAAGTTTCTTGTGCACAGCATCATCAATGAGTGGTTGTAGACTTGAGGAAATCCTCTCATCAAGGGCTTTATAAACAATGTCATTGATGATGGGAATGATGAGAGATAGGGATTGTTGGAATAAAGCAGCCATCTGCTCTGGGGGGTTCTGTCCTGGAGAGATAGTGCCAAAAGCAGAAGCTGGAGGCTCAGTGAAGTGAGAGGGTAAAGTGTTTGGGGAACTTTCAAAGGAAGGTGCCATCTGTGGGTTGGTGGGGGCAGATGGACTCACATCCTGAGACTTCTTGGCAAGCAGTTCTTGTAGTCTGCTTACCTCAGCCTCCAGGATGGTGTTGTGGGCTAGAACGTCATAGAAAAAGCCCAGGTCATCATCAGCAGAAGCTGAATCACCTGACCTCCTGCTTGTAGCAGGATTTACATGCACTGGGTGTAGACCATTTTAGCATGTGCCCCTTTTTCTTGGAACTGGGGACTTCCAGCCTCAGGACTATGTCCTTCATCAGCTGTTGCCTCTAGTGAGGTCTTAGCAATGTTACCAGCCTCATTCTGATCATGTGCTGATGCAGAAGAGGTGGCAGCCTCACTAGATATTCTAGTCTCCCTATCTACACCAAGAGATAGAATTTGTAAACCCCGATGCTGTGGGTTGTCAGAAACATGTTGATCCTCTTCCTCAATGTCTGTGGTTCTCCCCTTTGTTGGTGGTTTTGGGGAGGAGGAGAGGCATGCAACTGAGTCAGCATATTTGCAATAATTATGGTTGGACTTTGGGGGGCGGTTGGTTGCATGGAGATGGGGTAGAAGCAGTGTGCACCTGGGAGGATGGTGCTCTTCAATGGCAATCTCCTCAAGTGAGGAAGATCCCAGATGTGTGGGTACCCCTTGTGTGGTGGCTGCAGGCTCCTTTTGAGAGGAATCCTGAGCGGCTATGGCTGGTAGAGTCTCTGATACTGCTGGGGGGTTTAAACCAGCAAGTATATCCTGCATTGGTGGTGCAGGAGCATCTTCAGGGGACTCATCTCCCTGAATAGCTGTTTTGGGTGTTGTGGTTTTGGTTTAGTGGGGACTTTGGTTCTGATGGAGGAAGCTGTGGGTTCCCTGTGCTTGGGCTTTAGCATTCGGGCAGCTTCTTTGAGTGTAAGGTCTGAGTTGTGCCTGGAGTATACCTCAGCCAAAACAGCTGGTGCAGGGACTCCAAGGCCAACAAGGCCATCAGATTTTAATTCATCCAAAATAATGGCCATCAGAAACCTGGGATATAATGGCCATCGGTTTGCCACAGGTTTCTGAGCCAAGTTTTTATTTCTAGAAACACAATTTCAGAAAAATTTAGTGGTTGGTGTTCTAGAATAGAATACAATACCTGTTGCCATTGGGATGACATTTGATCCCAAGAAGATGTCTTGGAGGCTAAGCAGACATTTACCATGTGAAAAATTCCTTTCTCAGCGTCATGGAAATGTTTCTTTAGAACGGTTTGTAGCTCGAAGATCACCTTCATACCCATGATTGATAAAGGACATATCTGTTGGCCCTTTGGGTATGCAGTCACAGCGGTGGAATTGTGTAAGTGTAATGCCTGACGAATGATGTCGGCTATAACGACACACTGGTTTCTGGTTGATAAGGGACCGAACAGAGATCTGAGGGTAGACTCATCAGTATGAACAAAAGCTTTGACCAGAATTGACTGAGGGATTCAGGGTAAATGGTGGATTCAGAAGAAAGGTTGTGCGATATGGGGAATCCACCATTAAGTCAATGGCATTATCATATTTGTTCCAGAAAGCCGACTTTGTAAGGTAAGCAACGCAGTTGTGTGTCGTGGTTTCAGAATCATGGTCGCCATGTTTGAGAGAGAAGTTCAGAAAATAACGGCTAATGAAACATTAGAGAAGAGGACAGGTATTTATAGGGTAGGGGTGAGAAAATGACTGAAGGGTGTGGTGTAGTCATCAGTAGTTTAAACCGACTGTTGACATGGTATTACCCTTTCAGATGTGAAAACAGCTGAAGTCGTGGTTTAGGCATCAGCATTTAGAAAACTACTGAAGACCATGGTTTTGACTTCAGATGATGAAACAACTGAGGACTTGGTGTTTGTCATCAGTAGTGTGAAACTACTGAAGACAGTGGTTTTGTCATCAAGGTTGTAAACAGCTAAAGACTGGGTTTAGTCATCAGTAGTTATAAAACTACTGAAGACATGGTTTTGCTTCAGTTGTTTAGAATGAAATAGCAGTTGTAGAAACGACTGAAGAGAAAGTTCTCTTCATAGTTTTGTCAATTCATAGCCTTTCAACTGTTTCATACTGTCCTCAACACTTACTCATCAGACTTTGCATCTGCTTTTCAGGTGTTTCATAGGACGTCAGTACTTATCTGTTTGTACTGATTTCAGTATGTAAACATTAGTTGTAACTACATCATAGTTTGGAACAGATAAAGTACTTCGTACTTGTTGTGAGGCATTTAGCCATCAGTAGTTATAAAACTACTGAAGGTGAAAGGACTCATCAGTACTTATATGTGACATGGTTACCAATGATCACCAGTAATTATTACTGAAATCATCAGTAGTTGTCACTTATTCTAGCTGCAGCATACCAAGCCTTAACACAAGGTTTTGGAAAGTAGAACTATCAAAGGCTTAGTAAAAATATCTGCAAGCTCATCAGCACTAGGCACAAACTTAGGATCAATCAGACCTTTTTCAAAACAATCCCGAATAAAGTGATGTCTGATCTCTATATGTTTGGTCCTAGAGTGCTGGACTGGATTTTTGACAATACACAGAGCTGAAGCACTATCCATTAATAATGGAGTCTTAGTCTCTGTAATGCCATAATCCAGAAGTTGGTTCTGAAGCCAGAGTACCTGAGAAGTGCAACTTGCAGCAGCAATGTACTCGGCCTCAGCATTGATGTAGCAACAGATGTTTGTTTCTTACTCTGCCAAGAAATCAAACAATTGCCTAGGAATTGACAACCACCAGAAGTTGACTTTCTAGTTAACTTGCACCCTGCATAGTCACTATCTGAAAAAGCAACCAATTTGCAAGAGTGTCCAGTGGAATACCATAAACCCAGAGATTGTGTACCTTGCAAATATCTAAAGATTCTCTTGACTGCAATCAAATGAGACTCTTTAGGAGCAGCCTGAAATCTAGCACAAACACATGTAGCAAACATAATATCTGGTCTAGAAGCTGTTAAATACATCAAGGACCCAATCATACATCTGTAAAGTGTTTCATCAACAGCTTTACCTTTCTGATCAGCATCCAGTTGTGTGGTGTTGCACATGGGAGTAGAACAGGGCTTACAGTTTTGTAAATCAAACTTATTCAAAAGATCTTTTGTATATTTTGACTGATGAATAAAGGTTCCATCAGCCTTTTGTTTGATTTGCAAGCCTAGAAAGAACTGTAATTCTCCCATTGCACTCATTTCAAACCTCTTTTCATTAATGTTGTAAAATCATCACACAACTGGGGATCAGAGGATGCAAAAATATATCATCAACATAAATCTGAACAAGTAGCTTATGCTGATCCACCTTCTTAATAAACAAAGTTTTATCAATGGAGCCTCTAGTGAAATTATTCTTAAGAAGAAAAGTGGAAAGTGTCTCATACCAGGCTCTAGGAGTTGTTTCAACCCATAAAGAGCCTTATCAAGTTTATACACCCATTCAGGATGTTTATTATCCTCAAAACCTGGTGGTTGACACACATAAACTTCTTCCTTATTTTACCATATAAAAATGCACTTTGACATCCATTTGAAAAACTTTAAGATTGTGGAATGCAGCATAGGCTAAAAACAATCTGATTGCCTCTAGTCTGGCTACAGGGGCAAAGGTTTCATCATAGTCAATACCTTCTTCTTGTGAAAACCCTGTACAACCAGTCTAGCTTGTTCTTAACAATAAGCCCATTTTCATCAGTTTTATTCCTAAACACCCATTTAGTGCCTATTGCACACTTACCTGGGGGAAGAGGAACCAGTTCCCACACTTGCTGTTTCTTGAACTGAAGTAGCTCAAGCTGCATGGCTTCAACCCATCCATTGTCTCTCAAAGCAACATGGTAGTTCTTTGGCTCTAGCTGACTGATGAAGAGAGCATAGAAGCAGAAGTTAGACAATTGACTTCTTGTTGAAACACCAGCATTGATATCACCAATAATCTGAGACATGGGGTGATTCTTCAGTTCTTGATAAACAATGAGATCTGTGCAAGTGTTTGTAGGACCTTCAGCAGCAGCAGATGTGATGCAGACTCTTGAAACCAAGAATTAGATGGTAACTCAAAAGATGTAGAGGAATCAGAGATCTCATCAGCATTTGTTGTGGATGGAACTGCTGAAGCTACAGGAACATCAAATTTAGCAGACACAGGCAGTTGGTCACTAAACTTGAATAGGTGAGTATTGATATTATCATCATCATCATCAATACCACCAGGTGGAAGACATGCTGCAGAAGATGATTTATCCACAGGATCTGCAACAGCTGGAGGTTGATAAGGAACATATTGCAGTATGTCCAATCAAACAACTCCACAGGGTTTTGTGGAATCTTGTCCATAGGAGATTCATTAAACTTCACATGCAAAGTCTCTTCAACTATCTTTGTTCTGCAGTTGAAGACTCTGTATGCCTTGCAAGTAGAAATAACCAACAAAATACCCTGCATCCACCTTAGGATCAAATTTAGAGTTGATCCTTTGTGTTGAGAATAAAACAAGGACACCCAAATGCTTTGAAAAATGAAATTAGAGGAGCCAAGTGATGGAGAACTTCATATGGAGTCTTCATCAACCTCTGATTTACTAAGACTCTATTCTGCACATAGCAAGCTGTGGTGACAGCCTCAGCCCAAAAGGTCAGTGGCAAACCAGAGTCAGCCAGCATGGACCTTGCAGCTTCAATTAGGGTCCTGTTCTTCTCTCCACTACTCCATTTTGTTCTGGAGTCCTTGGTATGCTAAACTGCCTTTTGATTCCCTTTGAAAGATAGAAGTCATCAAGTGTATGTTTCTGAATTCAGTACCATTGTCACTAATAACTTGACTGGAAGGGAATACTGCTTCTCAATATACAACACAAAGTGAATAATCTTCTGAGCAACCTCATCCTTTGAATGTAGAAAGAAAGTCCATACAAATCTGGAGTAATCATCCACAATTACCAGACAATTTTTTTCTTTGCCATGCTCATTACTCTCACAGGACCAAATAGATCCATATGCAGTAATTGCAAGCAGGCAGTGGACTTAGGCTCTTCAATAGGAGGGAATGAGACTTTGTGTTGTTTTCCTTTTAAACAAGCAAGCAGGTTTCATCACAATGGAACTCTTTATTGGTAAGCCTCTAACTAAACTATTGTGGATAAGCTGATTCATGTTTTTGAAATAACATGACCCAGCCTTTTGTGCATAGTTTAGATTCTTGAGAAGAGGCTTTGGAAAATAGGCAAGGATTGCCTCTGAGATCTATTTTCTTGGAAAGAGCTAAGGCATACACTCTTCCTGTCCTGTTGGCTCTCAGGAGAGTGTGATCATCCAACACCTTACAATCAAAATGCAGAACTTTGGATGACAGAATCCTACAGTTCTGACTGGTGAAAAGAGCAACATGGCCTTTATCACACATTTGACTGACACTCAAGAGATTGTACTTGAGATTTTCCACATGATTAACATCATCAAACTTTATTTCTCCATTGGAGACAAAGCCATTCCAATGATGTAACCCCTAGCATCATTGCCAAAAGAAACAAACCCCTTCTTTCCTTGAGAGTAGTCATGAAGAAGAGAGTTGTTCCCAGTCATGTGCATAGATCCCCACTGTCTACATACCAGATGCTACTTGGCATGTTGGAGAACCCTGCAATAAAAAAACAATCAGTTAGTTTTGGAGACCCAAACCTTTTTGGTTTTGGGCCTGGTCTCATCAAGATGGTAAACTAACAGGTTTATTGGAAACAACAGCCTGAGAGGAAGAAGATGGTGTAGAAGAGGAATCCTTTGGCTTGGACCTCCTTTTGTGGTTTCAACATAGGAGCATCTAATTGGGTAACTCTTCCAATAGATGTTGAACCATCATAACCAGCTGTGTCTGATTTTGTGATAAAGCTTTCAGCTCATCAGACACATTGCCAGTGGAGTTTGATAAGTTCCTATGTTGCACCTTCTTCTTCTGAGCAATCTCAGCTGTTACCTGTTTACCCCTTCCTTTTTGGATTTCTTTGTGGACTTAAGGGTTACAGGATTTGATGTTGCTGATACAAATGTGGTCTCAAACTCAGTTTTCATTTTTACCATTTTCTCTTTAATTTCCTCTTTATGTTTGAGTGGGAACTCTTTTGTACCAGCAATCATCTGTAAGATGATTGAACAAACCACATACTTCACATGGTTTCTTCTTCATCTAGTTGATCATCAACTAAAGAGGGTGAAGTTTAAAGACTTGCTCTTCAGTGCTTTGGAAGCATTGTTGCTTTCTTGACTTCTCTTAGTAGTCTTCAAACTCTTTCTACTGACAGTTTTCTTCTTGCAGTACTGGCAGTAGTTGGAGCTTGAACTTCAGGTGTTAAATCCTGCTCTCTAGTCCTTTTAGGACTTTCAGAATTAACTCCTGAGTGATCAACTCATTGATCATGTGAGTGTCAGCAGTGGAACCATCAACATCAGCTGATAGGTTCTGAGAGGGCTTGGTGCTGACTTCTACTTCTGATTGTGCTGTATCAGAAAGTAGATCACATGATGAGATGGATGGTTATTACTCTCACCATCAGATTCTACCTCTACTCTGGGAGTAAAATCTGTAGGTGGAGCAGTGTGATTGTAACCAATGCCAAACTTCACATTGGAAGCAGATTGCTTACTAAGAAGCATTTCAAAACCTTTGCATGATTTACCCATCTATCACACTCTACCTGGGTGACTGCAAGGGTTTCTTTGAGATCTTTATACTTCTCTAGAAGTATCTCTTCCCTAGCCTTATCATCAGTTATTTGGCATTTAAGTTTGTAAATCTCATCATTCTTATCATTAAGCACAGACTCAAATTCAGCTTGCTTTTGGAAATTATTTGTTCTAGCTCAATGTTCTTGTTGATTAAAGCTACAATTGCTTCTCTAATAGATGCAAATGCTGCTATCATGTTTCAGAACACATTTGGCTTTTGCCTCAGAGGATACCTGTGATACCTTTGGTGTAGAGGCATTAGTGGATGAAGTATCAGCAGAATCCAAAGCCATAAGAGCTAGATTTCCAAAGGGACTTTTCACCCCTGTTGACCAGCACCTGAGAACAGTTGTTCATGGCTAGACAAGTCATCTGGTAAACTGCTCCAGTCAACAACTCCTGGGGTGAAGAAGCTGTGTGTTGTGGTTGAGTTTGTTGATGAGATTGGGAAGGTTGTGGTTCAGGCAATGCTTGTGGTTGTTGTGCAATTGGAGCTTGAACAGGATTTGGTTGAGGCATATAATAGCAGGGATAAGGATATGACATTGTGACCCTGTGGAACAAAGTATGCAGGAGATCTAGGATGTGAATGATGACCAGAACCAGCAGTATGTTGCCCTCTGTTTTGTGGATTAGTACTAGGAAAAGTCACAAAGGGTGCAGAAGAGTTAGATCCAGTTGATTACACTCTCTTGCAAAGTGTCCCAGCCTTTGGCATTTGTGACACCTCAACTTACTCTTGTCAAAACCAACTTTGGTTTTGCCAGAGAGTCCAGGAAATTTCCTGCCAGTTCTCTTATAGAACTTCTGAGATCTGATATTAATCAATGCCATTTGGCTCAGAATATCCATCTCTTCTAGTCATCATCAGCTATTCCTTTCAAATCATCCATGATGAAGCATAGATTGTCACTATTACTGACAGAATGACTCTCAATACCAACAAATGCATGATCAGAACTATTTGAGAGAAATCATATGCTCATCATAATTGCTTTCGATGCAGCATATTCTGACTCATGACCAACCAAGGCAGTATTCCCTGGTACAAAGTCATCAGTGAGCTTTCCTGATGAGGACAGTTTCCTCTTCTGCTCTATCTCTCTTTCAAATGTAAGCAGTTTCCCATGAAGTTGGGTGAGAGATAGGCTATCCAGATTTGCACTGGAGCGTAGGACAATAGTGTATGTGTCCCATCTCTCAGGCAGTGATCGAGGAACCTGTTGTTCATTTGGCTATTGGTGTATTCCTGTTTCACCATTTTCAGCTCAGAGATCAAGCAGAAAAAAACGCTCAAACTGTTGAGTCAGTGTCTCACCCTTTCTATGAGAGAATGTATCATATTATTGGGCAAGGATTTTCTATTGTTTGTAAGACCTCATCTGTGCCACGAATTGTTCCTTCAGGGCATTCCAGAGATCATGAGCAGTTTCATGATGCATAAGCCCTGAATAGATTTCATTAGGCAGTGCCATGGCCAGAATTCCATGGGCTTTAGCATCAATCTCAAACAGTTTCCGATCTTCATCAGAGTATTGTTCCTTCTTCTTCGGAACCATTTGATTGGTTGCAAATTGTTCACCACAGGCTTATGTGGTCCATGTACCACAGATGTCCAACAACCTGAACTGTTAATAGACAGGTGATGAAGCATTCTTCGTTGCCATATGTTATACTCGGTCCTAACCAGCATCAGAGGCTTGGTTGAGGACCGGTATTGTGAGGATCATTAGAAGGAGTAGTCATCTCAGATTCAATCAAATTCAATTAAGCTATAACAATTTAGAACAAAACACAACACCAATTGAACCAAGAGAGATCTCAAAATAAATGAACGAAAGCGACAGAATTCAATAATCTATAACCAGTTCTTGCGAATATCTAATTCAATCAAACTAGATATCAATTAGCAGTTTCAATGATCAATTGTTAGATCGATCAATGATTACTAGCTCTGATACCACTTGTTAGGATTAGTGATCTACGTTTGATTGTTAGAGAGTATAGCAGCGAAAATCTAACATGAATTAGCCAATTCACAAGAACGAAAAGATATTCAATGAAGACAAAACGGTTATAGATAGAGAGAATTCTGCAAATAATTTCATTCAATATTCGCTTTCGTGGTAACGAAATGTCACAATTACAATAGGTCGACACCTTTATATAAGATGTGACGTCTGCTGATGTCACTTGATAGTGACATCTAACAGAATTATTCCGACTGAAACAACTACTGAAGATGTCAAAACAGCTGACATCTTCTTACAAAAATACTAAGTGTTATCAGTTACTACAACTACTGAAAAACATAAAACTACTGATACTACAACACTGAAGAACAAGCTCTTCAGTCGTTTTACAAAACTACTGAAAGTAAAAACATAAAACTACTGATATCACAACTACTGAAGAAGTACTCTTCAGCTATTGTGACAAACTACTGAAACTTCAGTACTTGGTCTTCAGACTTGAACTCAGACGTTTCATCAGCTGATGACTTCAGTAGATATCATCAGCTGATGTCTTCAGTCTTTGTCTTCAGACTTTGTACACCAGTTGTTGATCTTCAGCACTTGTAGACTCTTCAGCTGTTGTACTTCAGTACTTTGGTCTTCAGCTTCAGTACTTGTGTTCTTCAGCTGTTCAGCTTCAGCACTTGTGTTCTTCAGCTGTTCAGCTTCAGCACTTGTGTTCTTCAGCTGTTGAACTTCAGCACTTTAGTTTTCAGCTGTTGGAGTTTTCAGCACTTGTCGAACTGCTTATGAAGCCTTCAGCAGTTGTTGTGATATCATGTGGGACTTAGAGGTTTTCTGATCTTGGCTCATTGGTTCTTTTGGTCCAACAAAGAGTGCATTCCTTCATGGTGAAATTCGCGAGACAGTTTATGTCAGTCAACCTGAGGGATTTGAAGATCCTTATCATCAGGACAGAGTTTACAAACTTGACAAGGCCTTATACGGGCTTCATCAAGCTCCAAGGTCCTGGTATGAGAAACTCTCGACTCACCTTGTGAAACACGGCTTTCGCAGGGGAGTCATTAACTACACACTGTTTATCAAAGAAAACGATGGAGACTTACTGCTAGTACAGATCTATGTCGATCACATAATCTTCGGTTCAAAGAACAAAGAGTTATGCAAAGAATTTGAAGCAGTAATGAAGGCGGAGTTTGAGATGAGTGCCATGGGAGAAATGAAATTCTTCTCGGGTTACGAATGGATCAAACGCATGGCTCAATCGCACGAATGAACGATGCTAATGGTTCAGTCGCCCGATTGAGCAATACTAACCTATAAATACCACCTAATTCGTGGAAAAACATAAGCATTGATTCCTATTCGACTCCAGACGTACCCTAGTCGTCTAGAAGCCTCGAAGTTCGTACTCCAAGTTCATAGAACGCTGCATATCGATTCCTAATCAATTCTTAACGTTTGATTCAATTCCCCATTGTTTCTACGTGCGTTCTCACTGATTGGATCGCCAATCAAATAGGATTCCACACTATTTGGTTTGGTTTACACGTTAATCAGTTTGTATTTCGTTTAAATACTAGATCCTAACAAGTGGTATCAGACAGCCAAAGGGGTTTTTCTACATCAGACCAAGTATGTGGGAGACATTCTCAGTCGGTTTGACATGGAGAATGCTTCTGCAGCTGGAACTCCACTTGCCACAAACCATGATATAGCACCTGATGAAAATGGAGATCTGGTAGATGCAACAATTTACCGAGGAATGATCGGATCTCACATGTACCTTACTACCTCTAGACCTGATATCATGTATGCTACATGTCTATGTTCTAGATATCAGGCTAAGCCAAAGTTTAATCATCTGATCGGGGTCAAGCGGATATTTCGTTATCTGAAGGCACACCCACACTTGGGTTGTGGTATCCTCATGATGATGACTTTGAGCTCACGGCGTATAGTGACTCGGATTACAGGGGCTTCAAGATGAATTACAAGTCTACATCAGCAGGGTGTCAATTATTTGGGAGGAGATTAGTGACCTGGCAGTGTAAGAAGTAGACCTCGGTTGCACTGTCAACCTGTGAAGCTGAATATGTTGCAGCTGCAAGTTACTGTTCTCAAATCATTTGGATTCAACAGCAAATGCGGGACTACGGTTTAAATTTCTCTTCTACTCCTATTTATTTTGATAACTCGGCCGCAATTGCAGTAACTAAAAATCCAGTACAACATCCTAAGACCAAACACATCGGTACAAAATATCATTTTATACGGGACTGCTTTGAAAAGAATTTAATCGATGTGGTAAAAATAAATACGGATTTTCAACGCGCTGACCTCTATACAAAAGCTTTTGACAAACCACGTTTTCTATATCTGTTAGAGGTCAACGACGTTAAAAAGAAAAGTGATGTTATTTCCGATGATGATCATGTGTAGTCCGATACAGTTTAGTTTGTTTTTCTTTTTATTTTCTTTATTTATTCTATTTTGTTTTAAATTAAATTCATATTATTTAGCTGTCCATAAAATCCAAAAATATGTAAATCGGTTATGATTTTAAAATTTTAGGGGGAGAATAGGTCAGCCAGTAATATTAAAAAAAGGAGAAGGAGAGGCTAGCTGATAGAAGGTAGATCGTATCTGTGATACCGATTCAAATACTTTGGAAAATGATAGTACACAGGAACAAATCAAGAGGGACTTTAATATATAATTTAGAAAAGATGCAAAATTCAAAGTCTAAGTCTGTGCAGTCTGAGCAATATAAAAGGAAATATGATAGAAAAACTAGTATCTACTAAGGTAACACAATGAAAGTAGACCTAGAGGTTGCTAGACCACAGATGATATGTCGGTAGATTCAACACAATAGATGATTAGACCTGACTAGTGATCTCAAGATCAATTTAAGTTGTTCAACTGACTGTGGGCTCCCATCTTATCACTGGTTAACACAATCAACAATATTCCAATAAGGGGTAACGAGCATGTAAATGCCACAAATGTGTGCGGATGGCCATAAATAGAGCAAAGCACGAGAAAAAAAAAACAAATGCTATCAAGCTAATAACTTATGTTGTTGGTGCATTATGTGCTAAAGAAATTAACGATGCTCTAACAAGAAGATAGGTTGTGTGCCTCTCTGCTGTGCGATGGCACTGATCTGAGGATAAGCATAACCTAGATATTCTAGAATTCATTGTTGTTTGCCGCCTCTCTGCTGTGCAATGGCACTGACCTGAGGATTGGCTTCTCTTTGAAAGTTCTAAGAATAGTCTCTTCTTGTCAAAATGCCCGTAGACCGCTCAAAAGCTCCTGAGGAATGTTGATTATCATATAAGCGTGGGATCCACAAATGTTGGTTGAAATAATAAACCTTAAACTATCACCAATCTGTGTCAAAAGTCTGTGTATGGATTAAGAGGACAAATATATTGACAATCATAGTGGATACAAATTCTTGAAAGTCCAAATCAATGTGGGAATCTAATAGTACCAGTATGATTTCCTAAATTTGCTAATGACTCTAGATGAAAACCGAGAAGTGAGCATCAAATGATTTTGATAACAAGTCCCAAATGATATGACTTGCCTGTATGATTCCAAAATTGAATTGGTCCAGGTATGGTCAAACTAAATAGAAGCTGCCTATTCCAGAAACGAATCGAGTAGATTTCTATCTTAGGATCTACCTCTCACAAAAAGTTAAAAACAAGTTTAATTTTTGTACTTTAGGTTAATTTTCTATTTATTTAGTCATTTCAGTTTATTTGTTGTCGGACTACATCCTGAAATTCAGTAAGGGTTTAATTCACCTAAAAGGGTCATGTCTGAGGTGACCACATGTGTTTTCAAAAGATAAATGGGTCACGTCTGAGGTGACAAAGTGTTTAAAATGATCACGTCTGAGGTGATCAAAAGTTTTTCAAGATAAAAAGGATCATGTCTGAGATGATCAAATGTGCATAATGTTAATTCTAAAGCTTAAAGAAGGTTCTAATGGCAAATGGTAAGAATGCAGAAAATTTCATAAGTATGACCCATTCGCACGAATGGACCATAAGTATGGACATATCATGCGAATGGAAGCTAGTCGTACAATGAACCATGAGTATGGACCATTCAACCGAATGGCCCATACGAATGAACCAGTCGGATGTTTCAGAGCGAACAAATGAGTAAGTCGCACGACTGTACTCCAGTCGGTCGACTGAAGGGGTCCAACTGAACCAATCGCACGACTGAGGCCCATTCGGCCGAATGAAATGTGTGTATTAGCCCAGTCGTACGATTGAATTTAGGCTAAGTATAAATAGAGGGTGAATCGGTTGCAAAGACTCACCACTCCAAAATTTGCCCTAATTCGCACGACTAACGTTACTCTGCCTAAATTTCGTTGATCACCATAAACTCTTGATTCTCGAGTACTAACCATTTGCACTGATTTTACAGGTAATTTGTGGTGCAGAACCATTGTTATATCACTCAAATTGATACATAATCTGGACAATCGGACTCCTTAGAAAAACCGTAACATTTGTGTTCAAATAACCTAACTAAACGACGTAAACAGATGAAATTAAAGATGTTAGGTAGTAAACTAATGGATTGCGAGTCTAATGAACCAGAGCATGAAGTCTAAAATTCAAAATTGGTAAAAAATCGAATTTGAATTGAACAGTCAGAACAATATGCGAATGGACAGGTTGATGAACCTCTGTCGCACGACTGATGTGTGCGACTAGCTAAACCGCATGACTGAACCATGCGTATGAGTCCAGTCGCACGACTGGTGTAACTGCATGAGTTTACATACGCATGAGTCTAGTAGCACACTCAGTCGTACGTATGGGTTAATTCGCACGACTGGAGTTCAGTCGCACTGCTAATGCGCACGACTAGATATCAGTCGCACAACCTCATTCGCATGACAGAAAAGAAGGTTTTCAAGTCCAAGTGATTCAAGACATTCTTAGCAAATGGATACTAATGTTTACTTTCATTGTGTAACAGATGGCAAGTCAATGGACAATGAGTACGAAGCACAACATATGTGCTCATCTAGATCTGACATCCAAAAATGCTTCAGACTTTTCTGGCATTCTCACCTTTTTAAGGAGATCGAGAATTGCACATGCTATATCTGCTCCATGTACTCCATATCGTTCTATACAGCAGGCCTTCTGGGAAGGTGTAGTAGTTGACCGATCTTCTGAGCCTCACTGTATTAGGAGTACTATCTTTGGAGAGGCGATTGACATCACAGAGGAAGATCTCAGGATTATGTTGCAGTTGGGGGAAGATGCTGACTGTCCTACTAGACTACACCCCCTTACTGTCAGAGGATGTTTTCTTCGAGCTAAGTACCCTGGGGACATCAAAGCAGGGGTGCTCAACAAGAGTAACCTGTGTCCCCAGTTCAAGTACCTTGCTCACGTACTCTGAAGTGCATAGCGTCCAGGAACGGAGGATTTGATGAGTTGTTGGATCAGATCCAGAACGCCTATGTAGCGTTGGTGCTGAACCATCCGTTCAGCTTCTCCAGGATGATTTTCTCCTACTTAGTGGAGAACATTGAGGGGAAAGGGAAGGAGGGCTTCTGCATGTACCCCTGATTCATGCAGATGATTATAGACTAGAAGCTCCCTTCCCTACCGAAGGAGAAGAAAGATGCAGTAGTGCTTGAGGTGATGGATGATACCACCTTAGGCCGGATGAAGGTGTACAGGGGGAAGCAGGTGAAACCCTCTATCATGAGACTGTTCAGGCATCTGGCCCGTGAGGACTATGTGGTGCCAGCTCGAGGAGGTGGCGTCAGGAGGATAGTGATTCTGATGTTGAGCAGATTGCTCTACCCTCCGATGACTCTGATGATGATGACAGCGGGGATGCTGGAGATACCATGCCCATTCCACCGAGGGGCACAACGACGGATAGTACACCTCCAGTATGTGCCCCCACTGGAGATATAGCAGAGTCAGCTGGGTTTCACCAGGATTTTATACCTGGTGAGGATGATGAGAAGTCAGATGAGGAGCCACTGACTAGGACTGTGGGAAGCAAAGTCGTTCCCACAGAACATGGACTCCGGGCGGTAGGTGAACGCCCCAGTGGATCGGGAGGGACTGTCGCTGACCGACCTATGCTTCAGAGCCGTCCAGCCGTGTTCTAATGGGTGCATCCTCCTCGACAGGATCGAGGAAGAAAAGGATGGCTCAGCCCCACAGCATGAAGAAAAAGAAGCGCAGACGCACCTACATCACCACCTCAGCCACTACCATAACCACCTCTATAGCCACAGCCACCACCACGACCACCTCCACAGCAACCACTACCATTCCCACACCCCCTACCATTGTCACCACACCACCCACTACTACATATATCCCATCCACCACCATATCATTCACACCTACATCACCACCACTATCATCTAGACCTAACCCAATCTTCACCACTGCCACCACTACTACCACTAGCCACCAAGCCGGGCCATTTTCACATCCCACCCACCTATATGGATCACCTCTACCTCCCATTAGGGTAGAGGAACATCTATCAGTGCTGAACCGTATGGTGATGCACCTGTTAGCAGCCAATGACGAGAAGACTGCGCAGATTCGTCAGCTGGCAGATCTCACAGCTGCACAGTCCCAGCAGATCTCTCAGCAGGCTCAGCTGATTAAGCAGCAGTCATAGCAAATGGCTGCTCAGAGCGAAGAGATTGCCCAACTCCAAGAGCATAGAGTCATATCAACAAAGAAGATTGAGGAGTTGGAGGATGCTAAAAAGTCTATTATGCTCAAGCTCAAAGGAACTAAAGATGGGCCTATGAAGATAAAGGAAGGAGATGGTGATGAGGGTGAGGATGATGATGAGGATGAAGATGAAGAGAGTGATGATGATGAAGGGATGAAAGGAAGTGACAGAGGATAGGCAGAAGGATGATGATGATGAAGGAGGAGATGCACCTACATCTGCCTCAGCTCAGGGTCAAGAAAGAAGATCAAAGAGAAATCAAGACCAACGAGCTTCCTCTTCTGCCGCCCCAAGTGATGATCCAGCAATTCAAGATAAAAATCCAAACTTTCAAAGGGATGAATTTGATGTTGCTGCCCTTCAACAGATCAAGACTCAATTGACTATGATTCTTGATCTGCAAGGGATCGTCAGAAGATCTGTGAGTTATACCCCTGAAGAAGGGGAAATAATTCATGATCTTTCAAATGAGCAACTGGCTGAAATGTTCAAGCTGAACCCAGATGAGATCATTAAGGATGCTCCAACTGTTGAGTCTACCAGTGAAGAAGAGCTAAATGACATTGATGAGATAGAGATAGAAGACATCATAATAGAGCACTATCCTCAGTACGCTGACAACGAGGGAAATGTGGTCCCCAATCTGGGTGAATCCCTAGTCAGTGATACATTTGAGGTATTGGATCAGATGGAGCAGGAGTCTGAGAAGATTGAAGGAAAAGCCCAAGCCTCAAACGACGATGTTGATATCAGAAAGGCAGAATGGGCTGCTTGTTTCGAAGAAATCCGAGCCCAACACGCAGCTCCTAAACCGAATGTCTGCACCAAACTCTACAGAGTGAAGAAACATCATAAGGTGTCAGGCAGGATTATTGCGTGGGCACATTTCGAGGATCTAAATGTTTATGCAATAAAGAGGGAAAAGGGTATAGAGTACTTTAGATTTCCACATGATCTAAAGACTCTACCTAGTTTTGAGCTCAACCAGCTGGCTAAATTGAAGTTATTATATGCTGACCCAAGGAAGATGTCAGGCTGGTTTGAGGCTGCCCTAAAGAAAGAGTACCACACCAGGTGGGTCAACTTCAAACCTCAACAACCTACGAGGTATATCAGACGATCAGAAGTTGACTCCATCACCGGTAAGCCCAAGATAGTGCTGAAGTGGAGTCCCCCTAGAACAATGTCTAGAATCCCTCTCAGGGAAATGCCACAAGACTTCACTCCACACTTTAAGTGGTGGTACTATGATTGGAGAACCGGGGAGGTGGTCATAGTTCTAAATAAAAGGGACAAATGGATACCATCAGGGTGTTTGACCCAATGTGGCTCACTAACTTGTTTGATAATGATGTCTACACATTATATAAGTGGCCACTATTCTATGACACGCAAGATATTGTACAAGCACTCCAATTCCAAAATGTCATAAGACTCTGCTTTGCGTTCGAGATACATGCAGGAGTCACAAGAGAGGAGAAGTACAAAATGTATGAAGAGGTGATGCAGAAGGTAAGACATTAGATAGATCTAGGTCCAAGGGGGAGTTTGTTGATACATATATGTACCTAGATCCTGATCTGAATGTAATATGTCTTACACTCATGTAATTATTGGGTACTTAATGAAATACATAATGTTTGATTATGTTTATAATGTTTAATATTTCATTAATGAGTTGATTAACGCATATTGACGTAATTATATAGGTTTGTGATTGTTTGAAGTGTTATGCATAATGTTATAATATTGAATACACTCAAACTTGGTGAAGTGAGGTTCTCATGCGTCCGACTGGACCATGCGCCCCAACAGTGGTCATGCGTCCGAATGGCCATGTGACTAAGTGTCGATGCGCCTAAATAGTCTATACGCCTGAACAACTTCATGCGACTGACTCAGGCGCACGACTGAACACTCAGTCGTGCGAATGGATCAAACGCATGGCTCAATCGCACGAATGAACCATGCTAATGGTTTAGTCGCCCGATTGAGCAATACTAACCTATAAATACCACCTAATTCATGGAAAAACGTAAGCATTGATTCCTATTCGACTCCAGACGTACCCTAGTCGTCCAGAAACCTCGAAGTTCGTACTCCAAGTTCATTGAACGCTGCAGATCGATTCCTAATCGATTCTTAACGTTAGATTCAATTCCTCATTGTTTCTACGTGCGTTCTCACTGATTGGATAGCCAATCAAATAGGATTCCGCACTATTTAGTTTGGTTTACATGTTAATCAGTTTGTATTTCGTTTAAATACTAGATCCTAACAGTTACCCGATGGAAGCGAAGATTTGGTGGTTTACTCAGATGCTTCCTACTCGGGGTTGGGATGTGTGTTGATGCAAATAGGAAAGGTTATAGCCTATGCATCCCGATAGTTAAAAGTCCATGAGGTTAATTACCCTACTCATGACTTGGAGCTAGCAGTTGTGGTCTTCACGCTAAAGATATGGAGGCACTACCTATACGGGACGAAGTGTACCATATACATTGACCACAAGAGCTTGAAGTACTTCTTTGAGTAGAAGGACTTGAACATAAGGCGGAGGAGATGGTTGGAGTTGATAAAAGATTATGATTGCGAGATCCATTACCATCCGAGCAAAGCCAGCGTGGTGGCGGATGCCTTTAGCCGAAAAGAGAGACCCGAGCCTATTCGGGTGAAGGCTTACCAGTTGGTCATGACCTCTGATGTGATGAAGCAAGTCAAAGAGTTTCAAGATAAGGCATTTAAAGTGGATCATCTTAACTCTAAAAGAATGAGAGGTCTAGTCGCGAAGTTGGATGAAAACACACTCGGTGTTCGAACTCGATTTAGACAGATATGGATTCCTCATTTTGGGGATCTACGTAGAAGAATTATGGATGAGGCTCATAAGACTCGATACTTCATTCATCCTGGTGCTACGAATATGTACCAAGACATGAAGAAGGATTACTGGTGGCCGGGTATGAAACGTGATGTAACGAAATATGTGAGTAAGTGCCTTACTTGTTTACAAGTGAAGGCAGAGCATCAGAAGCCGTATGGGAAGATCCAACCTTTCGATATACCGGAGTGGAAGTAGGAGCACATCACCATGGATTTTATTACGAAGCTACCGTGTACCGCACGAGGGTATGATGCTATATAGGTGATAGTTGATCGTTTGACGAAGAGTGTTCACTTCCTACCGATTCGCGAGACGTATTCATCCGAGAGGTTGGTGGATCTTTTCATCAAGGAGATGGTAACTCGTCATTGTGTGCCGGTGTCTATTGTGTCTGATTGTGACACCCTGTTTACATCCAAAATTTGGAGGAAATTCCATGATACGACGGGGATGAGGTTACATATTAGCATGGCTTATCATCCTCAGACAGATTGTCAGTCAGAGAGAACGATTCAGACACTGGAAGATATGCTACGGGCATGCATCATTGATTTTGGAGGAAGTTGAGATGACCACTTACCATTAGCAGAGTTCTCATATTACAACAGCTACCATGCTGGTATTGGTATGCCCCCTTGTGAGATGCTATATGGTAGGAGATGTAGAACGCCCATGTGTTGGGGTGATATTGGGCATAAAGAGTTAGGGAGCGTCAAGGTGGTCGAGGCTTCGACTGAGAAGCTGGAAAGGATCAAGGCCTTCATGAAGGCAACTAAAGATAGACAAAAGTCGTATGCTGATAAATGGCGTAGAACGATTGAGTTCTAGGTGGGTGATAGAGTTATGTTGAAAGTCTCACCTTGGAAAGGTATCATTCGATTCAGAAAACGGGGCAGGATGAGCCCGAGATACATAGGGCCTTTTTGAATCATTGCTCGAGTAGGAGAGGTGGCCTATAGACTAGAGTTACTAGATGAGTTAGTGGAATTCACTTGACATTCCATGTATATCATTTGAGAAAGTGTTAGCAGATGAGGATATGGTTGTACCACTGGGGGATATAGAGATAGATGAACAACTCAATTATGTGGAACACCAGTGGTGATCATTGATTGTATAGAGAAGAGGTTAAGGAATAAAGTGGTTCCTCTTGTGCATGTATAGTGGAAGCATAGGAAAGGATCTGATATGTGGGAGATGAAAAAGGAAATGAGACAACATTGCCCACAAGTGTTTGAGGAATACAGGTTTCAGGGACGAAACCTATATAAGGGCGGTGGACTTGTAACACCCGGTTATTTGTCTAAAGATAAGAAAGAAAACAAAAGATTAAAGGAAAGAAAAAAAATGAAAGAAAATACTAATTTACCCAAGTTGAGGGGTTATATGTGTCAAAAAGAACAACTGTTTAAAAAGTTGGTGAATAAAGCAACATGCCGCCTATGTTGCCTATTCACATCAACTCTCAGGTTTTTTTGAAGAGAGAGAAGGCTGCACTTTGGATATTTTGGAAAAACAAAGACAGAAGATTAAATTCAAGGTAAGAATTTAGGGTTTTAAGGTGTTCTTAACCGGGTTAGGCCTTGGTTGTATGCTTATGTGTGTTTTTGTGTGTTCGGGTGTGTTTTTGGTTGGTTTCTAGGCGGTTGAACTCAATTGCAAATGGGTTTTTGGAAGAAGTCATAACCAAAGGCTGTTAAGGTGAGTTCTAAAACCCCCTTTTTACTTGTTTTAAACTGATTTGGGGTTGGAAATGCATGTATGAACTTTTTATAAAAATGGGTATTTCACCTATATGTTATGTGTATATGTTTGCGGGTGGGGTTTAATTTGGGTGATGTATATGCTTGACGATGTTATGATCATGTTTCTAAGGCTTAGTATGCATGGTTTAAGCTTAGAATTGGTTGTAGGATGATTGGGAACTGAATTATGATATTTAAGTGGGATATAGACTGCCCATGCGCCTGAATAGTGCCCATGCGCCTAAATAGTGGTCCATGCGCCCAACTAAAAATAACTACCTAAGCGTTGACACGCGCCCAAACCTCATGTGCCCAAACAGTACCCATGCGCCTAGAAATAGGCTGAAATTTAATAAGTGTTCATGCGCCCAAGATTCCCATGTGCCTAGGCACTCATGCGTCTGCATAGTGCCCATGCGCCTAGAAATTTCCCAGGATTGACTAAGTGTTGCCCATGCGCACCAATAGTACCCTTGCACCTGAATAGTGCCCATGCGCCTAAAGACTTAGAATTATTGTCTAATTTTGGGGAAAATGTAAATTTAGGCTTTGACTTGGGAGGTTCCTGGGGGTTATCAAACTTGACTTTTAAGGTCATTGATGATGTGATGGGTGACCTATGATGTGACTTGAATGATGTAGGATAATTATGTATGATTGTATGTTATGTTCCTTATTACGTATGATGACGTAACTTTACGTGGTGTGAGTATGATAACGTAAAGTATTATCTTAACGAAGTGAAAGATCTAAGATAATGAAAGTGGAACATAATGAACAAATAGAAAGCCTTAAAAGCAAATGAAAGGAGGTTCAAACCTCATTGAGAGTTGTTAGCTCAACTGTGTGTTTACAGCGTGTGATCTTGGCTAACCCTTAAGGGTTCACACACAGGGGGAGTTAGTCTATGTGACTACTCCATACATGCGATACATGCGATATGTGCGATATGGGGTCCTTATTGCTTAATCCTAGATGATATAGCTTTGTGCACAAAGGGGGGGGGGTTAAGTACATGACCTAGATAGAAGTGAAAAGATAATAAATGTAGGAAAAGTGCGATAAGTACGAAATGTGCGAAACGTGCGAAATGTACGAAACGAACGATGATAAAGATAATAATTATTACCTAAATGTACGTATGATATGTGATCACGTGCGATAGTAAAGAAAATGTTTTAACGAACGAAAGGTATATAATGTTTTTATTAAAGCTAGAACTCACTCAACAATGCTGACTTTTATGTGTTTTCAGTTGGTTGGTAAATGTTACTAAGGATGGCACGGGGTGGCTACTTGGCTCGTTTTAGATGGCATTCTTTTGTATAACGTTTTTGCATTGTAATGCGAACAAGCGATGTTTTGTAACAAATGTTATATTAACTTGCAAAAGCATTTATAATGAAATGAAATGTTGTTTTAAGGTTTCCGCTCCAATGTTTTATTAAAGTTAATGAAATTATATGTTTTATGTGCAATGATTGACCAGCTGTAAGCGTCCCGGGGACGGGGCCTTACACCTTCTCCCAGCAATCCCATTCGACTAAATTAAAATTCAAAAACCCAACTGCCCCTTCGAAGTTCGAATGCTAGCAACCCTTAAATCGCAACCTCCTTCGGACGCCAACAACCCCAATGATTGGAGCCTCCTTTGGTCGCTAGCAGCATCTTCGATTGGAGCCTCCTTTGCCACCAACAACCGTTCGATCGCCAACAACCCCTCGATTGGAGCTTCTTTTGCCGCTAGCAGCCATTCGATCGAAGCCTCCTTCGGTTGCCAGCAACCCCTTTGATTGGAGCCTCCTTTGCCGCCAAAAGCCCTTCGATTGGAGCCTCCTTTGGTCGCCAGCAGTCCTTTCGATTGGAGCCTCCTTTGCAACCAACAACCCTTTGATTGGAGCCTCCTTTGGTCAGCAGCAGCCCTTCGATCGGAGCCTCCTTCGGTCGCCAGCAACCCCTTTGATTGGAGCCTCCTTTGCCGCCAACATCCCTTAGATTGGAGCCTCCTTCGGTTGCGAACAACCCTTTTGATCGGAGCCTTCTTCACCGCCAGTTCATTTTGACTGCCCATCCTCCTTTGGTTCCTTATTTTGGCATCTTCTTGAGCTTTTTTGTTCTGCTCTTAAATTACTATTTCATGTTTATTAATATAACAACATACATTTTACTAATAAGAATCACATTTGTAGGTTTGTAATGGATGCATATTTGTAGGTTTGTAATAAGAATCAAGAGTTGAATTTTGTTCATGTAGCAACTAATTCAAGGTCCCTTACTTCATCAATTCTTGATTTGTGTGGTAGACATAGCAAGGTACATTTCACTAATAAGAATCGTTTTGACCCGTTTAAACTATAATTTTGATGTATTAAATTTATTAAAGTGAGTTTGGGTCATTTTGACCCGTTTAAACTTTTAGTTGGATGGTTTATCTATATTAAAATAGTTTTGGGTTGTTTTGATCCATTTATACTACAAGTTTGATGTATTAAGTTTATTAAATGGGTTTGGATCATATTGTCCCGTTAGACATGTAGTTGGATGGTTTAAGTACATTAGAGTGGGTTTGGGTACACTTATGTTTGTTGATTAAAAATTTACATGTCAACATAGTTTATCACTTACTATAACTTGAATTTAGATGGATTTGAAGCCTGTTAGGGATCTTCATCATGTGAAACCTATTGTGTAAGGTTTCATATAAGGCTAATGCAACCCAAAACATCCAAAATCTCCCTTGCATGCATGCACAAGAGTACTGAAGTAGAATGCTTTGGAAGTTTCATAATCTTTCTTAGAAAACATTCGAGGTGTGAAATCCTCTGAAGCCAAGACCAATATCTTCCGAAGCCAAACATGAAGTGTTCTGAAGCTTCAAAGACAAAGTCTTCCGAAGCAAACCCTAGAAGACAGATTTCTTCCGAAGACTTTTTAACACATGCTATTATCTGATGTGCCTTTATCGTAAAGCTAGACCACCTTTCCGCTACAACTCTGATTAGACACCAAATTTACATTAGTTGGTGAAAGGTCCATGCTTTTGGTAACTGTACATTGAGGTCTTGAGTCTGTACTTTCTACTTTATGTACCTTTATTCTTTTTGTAATATATTAGGATGTGAGTTATGGCATGTCATAGTCATTAGTTAAATGGCAATCTGCCTTTTCACTCTACATTGATTTTGTTGTTGTCTAGATCATGTATCCAGTTGGCCTTCAAAGTATGTTCGGTTATAGGTTGTAGTATAAGCATCTTTGGTCCTTGTATCTTATTATCATTTCTTTGTAAGCACTTGTAAGGAACTAGAGAGAAATATACATCATCCTTGAAAACCAATTACTTATGTTCTAGTTCTGTCTCTTTATTACTTGTGTTTCTTAGCTCTTATATAACCTAGTTTTTGTAGTTCCCCATTTGATCTATTGAGTATTCTACAGAAATCTCCTCACTTGTGTTGTTGTGTTGTAAAAATGCATTGCATCCTTCCTATGGTCCTGCATATTGGTCTTTGGTTTCAAACATAATATCATATAACTAAGCAGCAAACATAGGTTTGGTAACATCACTCGTAACTTATTGTCTCTTTTAACTTTTGTCATATACAATTAATATGGGTATGTCAATATTCTTAAAATGTCTATTTCTTTCATATTTATCTATTTATGCTTCCTAGTTTACAGATAATCATAAGTATAATAATCCCATATCATTTATTATTTGTATATATGCATGCTTGTATATAATTTACAATAAACGTATTTTAGAGCTTGCAAGATTGGATTATTAGACTAAATCTTTATAATGCAACATTTATGACAATTGATAAAAGTTGGTTTACGTTACGAAATCAAAGATGTCCAGAGTTCTTAAACGGTTTTTGTAGCTTTATGGAGATTGCCAAAAATCATATGGATAGTGAAGGCAAAGCATATTGCCCGTGTAAAAGTTGTGCCAATTCGAATCGTTTACTTCAAGAATAAGCTACTATTTTGTAGAGATTAATGAAGAGGCTGATGCAACCTAAACATCTCAAGTCTATCCTGCATGCTGCACAAGTACATTAAAGAAGAAGCTTAGGAAGTTTCACACATGAAACAGAAAATACTCTAAGTGTGAAATCTTCCGAAGCCAAGACCAATATCTTCTGAAGCCAAACATGAAGTCTCCGAAGCCTCAGAGACAAAGTCTTCCGAAGCTTCAAGTTCATGAAGACA
Source organism: Flaveria trinervia (assembly GCA_025506515.1). Classification (NCBI taxonomy): domain Eukaryota; kingdom Viridiplantae; phylum Streptophyta; class Magnoliopsida; order Asterales; family Asteraceae; genus Flaveria; species Flaveria trinervia. The sequence goes on from CM046441.1 coordinate 64,564,719, forward strand.
GATTTCTTCCGAAGACTTTTAGTAACATGCTTTATCTGATGTACTGTTCCATAAAGCTGGACACCTTTCCGCTGCATCTTTGCAAGTCAGCAACTTACATGAGTTGGTGAAAAGGTCCATGCTTTTGGTAACTGTACATTGAGGTCTTGAGTCTACTTTATGTACTTTATCATTTTTGTAATAGATAAGGATGTGAGCTATGGCATGTCATAGTCACAAGTCAAAAGGCAATCTGCCTTTTGACTCTACAATTGATTTTGTGTGTGTCTAGTCAACTGTATCCAGCTGGCTTTCAAAGTATAGCCGGTTGTAGTTAGTAGTATAAGTATCTCATGTTCTTTTATCTTTCGAATATGCTTTGTAACACTTGTAATAGAACATAGAGAAAGCAATATACTGCATTCTTGAAAACCATACACTTGTGTTCTTTCTGTTCTGTCTCTCTTGCATTACTTGTGTTCTTAGCATCTCAACTTGGTTAATCCAGTTTACTGTTTGATTAAAGTTTAGTTAATCTCCTCTTTGTGTTGTTGTGTTGTAACTTACACCCTTCAACGATCCTGCATTTGGTATCAGGGCTTTTCAGGCTCTTGATATAAGATCTCACCATCTTAAATATCCCTCACACACACAAATACTAAACTTTTCAAATGACAGCCATTTCCAAAACTGATATGGAAACTGGAACCATGAACAAGTCCCACTAATCACTCTTAATGAGTTTGATACCTGGTGTTTAAGAATGGAAGGTTTCATCAGGTCTCTTGATTCAAGAATATGGGAGTCTATTGAGAATGGACCCTTCATACCCAGCACTCCTTCTGCAACTGGTGCTGGTATGATTCCCAAAGATGTGGCTAACTACTCTGATGAAGATAGGAAGATAGTAGAGATAGACAGAAAAGCCATGACAGCTCTTCAAACTGCCCTTCCAAACTCTGTGCACAGAGGTTTCAAGAAGTGCAAAATAGCCAAGCAGCTGTGGGATGCACTGAAACTGATGTATGATGGTTCCTCTGAAGCCAAGGAGAACAAGAAGGATCTCCTGAAGCAACAGTTTTAAAACTTCACCTTCAAAACAGGTGAAACCATGACTCAGTAGTATTTCAGGTATGTTGAGATTGTGGATACCCTTGTGGATGGAGGAGTTTCTCTTGAAAATAGAGACATTGTAAGGAAGTTCATGTCCTTATTTCCTAGGCAATGGACACACTACTGTGTGGTGATCAAGAGAACTGAAAATCTCAAAATTCTTACTCTGACGGAGTTTTATGGGATTCTCAGTGGCTACCAGATGTAGATGAACATGCAAGGTTCATCTGGCAACTCCAACAATCAAATGGGTTCAGCCCTACATGTGATTGAAAGGGATAGCATAGAACCAAAGCATCATCTCTTATGCTACCCTGACAATTCACCAAAGGGTCCTTTCATCACCTTCTCAAAGACTCCAAGGGAGAACTATACTCAAGGAAGCCCATTCCAAGAGACAAGCTCTTCTCAAGCTTTTGTGTCTTCTGATGAAAGTTATGGTAACTCTCTTTTCACTCTTGAAGACCTGGACTGTATTCATCCAGATAATCTGGAATATATGAAAATAGTCCAGCAGATGGCTTTACTCACTCATAGAGCCAAGAAGTTCTACAAGAGGACTGGAAGGAAGTTTCCAAGTAATGCAACCAGTGGAAAGTTTGGACCGGACAAAGGCAAAGTCAAGTGTTACAACTGTAACTTGATGGGCCACTTTGCCAGAGAGTGTAAGGCACCTAGAACAACTGGTGGCCAAACACAATCCAGACCAAACTACACTGACAAAGCTCTCCAGAATGAGAAGTCAAAGCAGTAAGCTGTTGTTGCTATTAAAGAAGGAGGCTTTGACTGGAGCTTTCAAGTGTAAGATGCTTCTCCTAACCAAGCACTAATGGCTGATCATGATGAAGCCAAGGTATTAGAACATCTCTGTACTCCTGAATGCATTGCTAAAGTTAACAGATACAGGTCCTACAACTTGGAACTGAGATCTGACCTTGAGTCCTTAAACATTTTAAAATCTGATTTTAGAAAGTCTGAAAATGATTATAAACTAAAGATAGAGGACTTAGAGAAAACCATTTTAGTTTTAAAACATGAACACATAGATTTTAGGACTCAAATCAAAGATCTCATAACTAAGTTAACTGAGTGCCAGGCTGAGCTAGTGATCAGCAAAGCCAGGGCAGAAAAGAGTGTTCTTCAAGAAGAGACCTTCAAGAAAATGATATCCTTATCCTTGCATAACAAAGTGTGCTATCAAAACAGGCAGGGACTGGGATCCAATGAGATAGCTTCTCCACACACAATCTTGTCAGTAAGATCTTCTAGGTGTGGAACTTGTAAAGATGAGCTTCCTCTCATAGATCACATGAGTGAAGAGGATGAAGAAGAGATAGTGAAGAATCCCTCTGAGAAGAGTGAAGAGGAGGATTCCAAGAAAGGCAACTATCCTTCTAAGGAGAAAAAGAAGTTTGTGATGACCAAGTCCATGAGAAAGAACTTGATCAGAAAGAGCAAAAGAAAGGCAAGGAAGGCTCAAGAGATCAAGACTACTTTTGACTCTAAGCAGAAACAAGTTTTTATCTCTATAGGGTTTAAAGTGGTAGGGACTGAAGACATCAACCAAAACTCTTCTGCTAAGAGTTCTGGTTCTTGTTCAACTCATCTCAGCAGCAAGAAGAAGACTGATCTGCTGTGTACCACTATTGCATAGCCTGGACCATCAAACTCCAAGCACAGTCCTTAGCCCAAGAGGATTGTCTCATCATCTGCAAAGATGAAGGTGGAGAAGGGATGTGACCAAAGACGGTCCTATTCCAAGGAAAAGGCTCTTGTGAAGAGAAGAAGATGAATTGTGTCATGTGTGAAAGTACCACTCACATTGCTAAGGATTGTCCCTTCAATCCTAAAGGTACTGTCCACATGACCAAAACAAAGGCTTCAAAGAGTTCTAAGAAGATTCAAGCTTCGGAAGGAAAACCTGTTTTCTTCGGAAGCTCCATGTCCAAAAAGAAAGGAAGTGGAAAATTACCTTCCGAAGAAAATTTGGTCTCGGAAGAAAGGAGTTCTTCTGAAGCACTGAAGTCTACTGCAGTGTCTGCAAAATCTTCCGAAGGTTTAGTCATCAAAACTTCCGAAGTTCCAAAAGCTTCCAAAGTTTTGAAGGTCAAGTCCAAGACTCCAAAGGTGGTGTGGATGTCTAAGAAAGACCAAGTGACTGTGAATTCTCCATCAACAACAGTTCAAGATCCTCTTAGAACAACCATAGGATCTATTACTGTTGAATTACCTTCTGCAAATGAACCCAAGACAAGCAAGGCTTGGGTTTCCAAATGTAACTAATCATTCTCTTTGTGCAGGGACAGCTGAAGACAGACAAAAATGTCTGGATCATAGACAGTGGTTGTGCCAGGCACATGACAGGCAATAGGTCACTACTCTAGAACTTTGAAAGGATTGATGGAGGACCAGTTGCTTTTGGAGGAGATGAAGGTGGTTACATTTCTGGAAGGGGCAAGGTCACAAATGGTAAGCTCAGCATAGAAAAGGTAAACTTGTTAAGGAGCTTGGATACAATCTTCTGAGTGTATCTCAATTTTGTGATCAGAGTCATAACATGCTCTTTACTGAGCATGAGTGCATTGTTCTTAAGCCTGGTGTGGTCATTCCTCATGAGCATATTCTGCTTAGACCCCCAAGAAAGGAAACATGTACAAGATGGATTTTCATGAAACCTCTCCCTCTGGAGAAGTTTCATGCTTTCTGTCTAAAGCCAATACTGATGAGTCTTTCCTATGGAATAAAAGAATGTGCTATGTAAACTTTAAGAACATGAATAAATTAATTAAGGATGATTTGGTAACTGGAATGCCAAAAAAAGAGTTTACAAGTGATGACCATTGTGTTGTGTGTCTGAAAGGGAAGCAACATAAGGTATCTCACAAGCCTAAGGAAAAGAACTCCATCACTACACCCCTACACTTGTTATATATGGATCTCTTTGGCCCCACCAGTGTAATGAGTTTAGGAAGGACCTTATACTATCTAGTGATCACAGATGACTTTACAAGATTCACTTGGGTCTTCTTCCTTAGAACTAAGGATGAGACTCCTAAGATTCTAAAGAATTTCATCTTAAAGATTGAGAATCAATCTGATCACAAGGTCAAAGACATTAGATGTGATCAAGGAACTGAATTTAAGAACCAAATCCTTGATAATTTTTGTGATGAAAAGGGTATTACAAGACAATTCAGTGCTCCTAGGACACCTCAGCAAAATGGTGTTGTTGAGAGAAGAAATAGGACACTGATTGAAGCTGCAAGAACCATGTTGTCTGACTCTAAACTGCCCATCACCTTCTGGGCAGAGGTAGTCAACATTGTCTGCTATGTGCAGAATAGAGTTTAGTAGTTAAGACTCATGGCAAGACTCCTTATGAACTTTCGCACAAGAGGAAACCTTTCATTGGTTTTCTCAGGTCATTTGGATGTCCTTGCACCATCTTGAATACCAAAGATCAGATTGCCAAGTTTGCTGAGAAATCAGATGACGGACACCTATTGGATACTCTTCCCAAGCTAAGGCTTATAAAGTGTACAATCTCAGAAGTAGAATTGTTAGGAGTCAGCCAATGTGACTTTCAATGAACACACACCCTGTGTTGCTGGTTCTGGTCTGGATTGGTTATTTGATCTTGATATGGTTACCAACTATTTTAACAAATCTTGTGAGAATGTTTCAGGATCTGCAGAAAATTTAAATACAGGTGATCCTGATCCAAGATTTGAGCTAGGAAGATCTTCAAGTCATACATCTTCAGCACCAGTTGGAACCACTTCTGCAAATGAGGTTTCTATCAGCACAATAATGACAAACTCAGCTGATACATCTGGTATGCCTTCAAATTCCAGCTCAGAGGCCCTACAAATAGATAAGGACACCTCAATTGTGGAAGAAAACAATGGTGGTGGTGACAATGATCAAGAATTTCTTGATGCTACTAACCACACCATTGATGAGAACATCAACGATGTCACACACTGCTTGGATCAAGTTTCACTTGAAAAGTGTGTTGATGCGGTGGGAGAAACATCTTTGCCAGATCTAAATTTCTCTAATTTAGATCTTTCTCAACAACTTGCTGTGATCCCTCAGCTTAGGATCCACAAGTCTCACCCTACCACAAACATCATTGGAGATGTTGTCTCAGGGGTAAAGAGAAGAGGACAAACCCATGAAGCAAATTTTTGTCTTCACTCTTGTTTTCTATCCCAGATAGAGCCAAAGAAAGTTGATGAAGCTCTAAAGGATGGAAGTTGGGTTGAAGCTATGCAACAAGAGCTGCTTCAATTCAAAAGGCAGAAAGCTTGGAACCTTTGTCCTCTTCCTTCTCGGAAGACTACCATTGGAACCAAATGGGTGTTTAGGAACAAGAAGGATAATAGAGGCATCATCATCAAGAACAAAGCTAGACTGGTTGTTCAAGGATACACACAAGAAGAAGGGATTGACTACACTGATGTCTTTGCTCCAGTGGCAAGATTAGAAGCTGTTAGGATATCCTGGCATTTGCTGCAACCAAGAACTTCAAGGTCTTTGAACTTGATGTGAATTGTGCCTTTTTATATGGAGTGATAGATGAAGAGGTTTATGTCAAACAGCCACCTGGTTTTGTAGATCCTGATCATCCCGATTATGTCTGCAAGCTTGACAAAGCTCTCTATGGGCTGCATCAGGCACCCAAGAAATGTTATGAGACACTATCTGAGTATCTTTGTAAACATGGATACAGGAGAGGTACTATAGTGGAACTCTCTTCATCAAAAGACAAGGAAAAGGCATATTGCTAGTTCAAGTGTATGTGGATGACATCATATTTGGTTCAACTAATCCAAAGCTCTGCAAAGACTTTGAGAAGCTGATGAAGATAGATTTGAAATGAGTGCCATGGGGGAACTCAATTTCTTTCTGGGAATTCAAGTGAAGCAAGTTGAAGATGGCATCTTCATAAGTCAGTCAAAGTATGTTCAAGACATACTTAAGAGGTTCAACATGACTAACTATAAGATTGCTAAGACACCCATAGCTAGGAACCACTCCCTTGGTCTTGATCTTGAGGGGGAGTGTGTAGATATGCACTTATATAGAGCTATGATTGGGTCTCTTATGTATCTTACTATTAGCAGGCCTGATATTATGTTTGCTACATGCATCTGTGCAAGATATCAAGCCAACCCTAAGATGTCTCACCTTGTCACTGTCAAGAGGATTCTAAAATACCTCAAAGGTGTATTAACACTTGGTTTATGGTATCCCAAGAATCCTGACTTCAATCTGTATGTCTATATAGATAGTGATTATGGTGGTTGCAATATGACTGCAAAGTCTACATCTGGGGGATGTCAATTTCTTGGTGGACGGGTTGTCTCATGGCAATGCAAGAAACAATCCTGTGTCTCTGCATCAACTGCTGAAGCTGAATACATTGCTGCTGCAAGCTGCTGTGCTCACGTACTTTGGATTCAAAATCAGATGCTGGACTATAGGTTAAACTTCAAGGAGACTCCCATTCACATAGATAACAACAGTGCTATCTCAATCACAGAGAACCCTGTGCAGCACTCAAGGACAAAGCACATCAATATCAGGTATCATTTAATAAGAGATAACTATGAAAAGGGATTAATTAAACTAGTCAAAGTTCACTCAGATGAACAATATGCTGATCTGTTTACAAAGGCTTTTGATGAACAGAGATTTAAATATCTAATATCAGCTATTGGGATGATAAACTTGAGTAAGCTTTTCTTAAAACTAATTCTTATTATTTCTTAAAAAATTATGTGCGTCCTAAGTAGTCTAGTTCATCACTTTCATAAGCTCATGTTTTCTTTGGATGAAAAATTCTTTTTGAAGACTTTCCTTAGACTTTTGAAAATTTCTGATACTTCAGAAGTTATGCTTTTAACTTCGGAAGCAAATCATGCCTTCAAAATAAATAATTGTCTAAGAAATTTACCTTCGGAAGAGCTTTCAGATTTATATTCCGAAGCTTAAATACTTGTCTGAGACACTTACTTATTTTCAAGGACCATTTACTTTCGAAGCAAAATTAACTCTCGGAAGCTTTGTTGGTTTATATACAAAGCACTCAAGTTTTAATTTCTCTTCCGAAGCAAAATTCTCAAAACTCTCAGGAAATTCTTCCGAAGTCATTTTAGCTTCAGAAGCTTTTTTATCAAAACTTCCGAAGATAATTAACCTTCGGAAGCTTTTTGACTTCCAAGGAAACTACTTTTTGAGCAAAAGTAAACTACTTTTTCAGAGGCAGGAACGGCATCTGGATTTCAAAGTTATACTCTTTCATTAAACTTTATCTGAAATCCTTTTCACATATAAACCCAACGGTTTCCCCCTCTTTCTATCATCTGTTCTTCCTCCAAACCTAAAATCCCAAATTTCTCTCTAAAATTTCTTTCTCTCTTCTTTCTTCGTCCTTAAGCTATTTTAAAATGGCCAACCTTGCTCACAGAAATGATCCCAACTTTACCATGCAGCTACACAGACAACACAATCAGGTTAAGCTCTGAGAAAGATCCTCATTTCTTAGAGGTCTGCCGTTTTCTAACTCTGTCAAACTACTTCACCTCCCTAACCATTGATCCTTCACTTTATGAGGATCAGTTGCTTGAATTCTGGAAGACCTGCCAAGAGGTCATTATGGATGGGGAGAAGGCACTGTCTACCACAGTGCATGTGAGAACAATCTTCATCACTCCAGCCATCATCAATAGACATCTTCAGCTGGATGATGAAGAAGGTGAGGTGTTTTTCCCAAAGGAACCTGTCAATCATTCCTTTGAGCAGATGGGATATGAGGGAGATTTCTCTATAAAGACCTTTAGGAAAGAGAAGGTCTCATCCCAATGGAGATTCCTGCTCCATGTGGTCATCCATAGCTTCTCAAACAAGTATGGTGGATTAGACCAGATTCCTGAGGATCTCTCCTTCATAATCCATAGAATGGTTTAGGGGGTCAAATTCAGGTATTCTCAATTTGTTTATACAAATTTACTTGCTAATTTAGACTCCTTAGAGTATTACATGTTTCCAGATATGTCCAGTACATTCTTAACTGTGAACTGGGCTCATAGTTGAGGGAAACAGGTAACACTCTTAAATTGGGACAATGAAGCCCGGCATCTTTAAAATTCTGAGAAAGCCCACTGTTGGATTCTCTGGGGTAGAAACAGCCCTAGTCCCAAAAATGTTAGAGCTCATTGCTCAAGGTGACAACCTAGCAGCACAAGCTAGTGTTGAGCCCACACCTGCTTTTTCCCAACCACTCTCACAGCCTCAAATCACCATCACTTACCAAAGAAAATCCAAACAAACCCCTGCTCAGGCTATTCAGTCTGTGGAGGCCCCCATATACTCACCCATACAGGAAGAAGTGGACACTGGAGCTCCCACTTCTCTTGAGGAGCAGACCACTCCCATCTCTTCAATAATCAGTGCTGAGGTTCCTCATGCTTAGCCTGATGAGCTCATTAGCCGAGCTGTCTTAAGCCATCACTCTGAGTCTTAACACTCAAGTGATCAACCTTCAGGGGACAGTTACCATCCCCAGCCTATAGATCTCAACCAACCAATTCCCACCTTGACTTCTATATTGATAAAGATCTAGGTTTCAGTGAGTATAATGAGTCTCTCTTCTTTTCCCATACTCAAAGAGAGATGAGTATTCCTAAGTCTCCTATATCTATCCATATCAGTCACCTACAAATGAGGTGGACACTCCTGAACCTATACAGGATGTCCATATGGAAGAGGCTCTCACTTCTGAAAGTGATTACATCATTAAGACCTCAACCATGGTAACTCCGCCCACAAACATCTCAACTGAGATTGCCGGTGAGCAGAGAAAAACCAACAGCCAAGAACCTCAAGCTGGTGGTGAGAGAGAGGACTCTGGTCTAATCATCTCATCCCCCAATGAATCTTGTGATGAAGATGAGGGAAATCTGAGACTACTGGTGCAAAAACTGTCAAAAACATGCACTTACTTAGTCTCAAAGGTCAGTCACCTTGAATCTCAGGTGACTACCTTACACAACTAGATCAGTGATCAGCAACTTGAGATTTCATATCTTAAGGAAAAAATAGCTGGGAGACCCTTAAGAAGAGCTCAACTAGGAACACAAGAACCTGTGGATGTGATTGACCTATCCTCTAGCTCATCTATGCAAGTGGGTGATGCTACCAAAAAGGGGGAGAAAGTCATTACAATCACAGAACCTGGGAGTTCTTCAGAGAGAATGGACATTGAAGACTCACCATCCTCACTTGTAATTGTGCATTCTTAGCAACCTCCTCAAGTTCACATTGATGTGGACTACACATACTCTTTCATACAGAGTTTATTTGAGGATGGGATACCAAGGGCTATGTCACCTTCACCATCTTCCAATCACATCATTGGGTGGAGGTATGACAACATTAGGAAAGCCTTAATCATCATAAGAGTTCAAGGGCAACAAGAAGTCTTCAATTTTCAGACCTTGGACTACTATAATGGTCTGGATCTAGTCAACATGCCACTTGTGAACCCAAGCCAATCAAGACAAGTTGATAGACTGGCTAAAAGAATCAAAGATAGGATCACTGCAAAGTTCAGCTTAAGAAGGAGACTTAGGCAATCAGGCATTGCCATCGGTCAACTGGATGTTGAGGAGGACCCTAATATTAGTTTCATAGGGGAATCCTTGACTGAAGGCCCAGTGGCAAAACCTGAGAGCCCTGTCTCATCATCATCAACTGCTGTAGAGATCCACACTCCTTCTGAGACACTACTGGTGAAGGTGCTTCTCAACCTCTCTCTGGCCTGAGCTCAGATGCTGCAACAAGCAATGAAGGCCAAAGCTCTCTCCACCCTGAGTCACAAAGGTCTGTGAGTGACAAAGGGAAAAGAAAAATGACAATCGGGGAGATTGAGGAGGGGAGAGAGAGAGAGGAAAAGGAGGCTAAGGGGAGATTGAGTTGAATGAACTGGTTGACCTGGAAAGGTCAAGGGAGAAGAAGGAGGAAGAAGATGCAGAACTCCTAGTGCAAGTCAAAGAAGAAAGAAGAAGAAAAAGACTGTACAAGGATATGCCTACCCTCTCCCCAGTTCACGAAAGTCTTGCACCAGAAGATGTGGTTCAACAAGAACCTCAGGTAGACAAAGAAGAAGAAAGGATCAAGATGATCAACTACCTGAGTGCCATAGGCTTCTATCAGGCAGATGCACTTCTTCCCTTGTCCTATGATTATGTTGAGTTTGAGTACTTAAAACAGCTTGAACTTGAGATAATCAAGTATAGAAAGACAACTAAGAAGAAACTAAGGGAAGAAGCTACAAAATCAAAAGCCATCATCCAGAAGAGCATGAAAACGTCTGCTGATAGGCAGAGGATGATGAGCTTCTTGAAGCTATATGGATTCTCCGGAGGAGACTTGACCCCATGTCTCTATCCACTATGGATGAGCATATTAGGGTGATCAAGCAGAAGATCAAAAGTGGAGAGCTCATTGACTTACACTCCACTCCAAGTCAAGCCCCACCTGAAGTGGAGGTTAAGGTTGAACAACCAGAGACAACACAACCTGGACCTCCTGCTGAAACTCAACAAGCTTCATATTCTGATCCACAGCAGGGTCAACCTCCCTCTCCTTCTGAGCCTGAGAGAGAGGAAGTCCCAACTGAGAAAGACAATGAAGATCAATCTGGTGTTGCAGGCCAGTCTTCTCAGTTAAAATCTAGCAAGAGAAAGAAGAGGATGGCTTCTAAACCAAAGCCAAAGAAGAAGAAGACAACACCCTCTTCTAAATCCCAGGATGGGTTAGAACATCTTGAGATTGTGCAGCCAGAGGATGCTACATCAACGCCAATTCAAACAGCTTCTCTAGCATGAGGAAGACCCATCTTGTCTTGGACATACACCACAAATCTAGAAAGATGGCATGTCATTAGAGATCAAGGCATTAAAGACACCTACACATGGCAAGATATGCTTCAGTTGCCTCTGCATGACCTCTTTGATATGAGAAGACATTTTGACAATCTGAAGGATCCTGATCACCTTATGAAGAAAGGATTGGTGATCATCCTAATGAGAACTGTTGATATCTGAAGTCTTCTAAGTGTTTTGGTAGCATCAGCCTAGGGGGAGTTTGTAGAGATTAATGAAGAGGCTGATGCAACCTAAACATCTCAAGTCTATCCTGCATGCTGCATAAGTACATTAAAGAAGAAGCTTAGGAAGTTTCACACATGAAACAGAAAATACTCTAAGTGTGAAATCTTCCAAAGCCAAGACCAATATCTTCCGAAGCCAAGCATGAAGTCTTCCAAAGCCTCAGAGACAAAGTCTTCCGAAGCTTCAAGTTCATGAAGATAGATTTCATCCGAAGAATTTTAGTAACATGCTTTATCTGATGTACTGTTCCATAAAGCGGACACCTTTCCGCTGCATCTCTACAAGTCACCAACTTACATGAGTTGGTGAAAAGGTCCATACTTTTGGTAACTGTACATTAAGGTCTTGAGTCTGTAACTTTCTACTTTATGTACTTTATTCTTTTTGTAATAGATAAGGATGTGAGCTATGGCATGTCATAGTCACAAGTCAAAAGGCAATCTTCCTTTTGACTCTACAATTGATTTTTTTTGTCTAGTCAATTGTATCCAGTTGGCTTTCAAAGTATAACCGGCTGTAGGATGAAGTATAAGTATCTCATGTTCTTTTATCTTTCAAATATGCTTTGTAACACTTGTAATAGAACATAGAGAAAGCAATATACTCCATTCTTGAAAACCATACACTTGTGTTCTTTGTGTTCTGTCTCTCTTGCATTACTTGTGTTCTTAGCATCTCAACTTGGTTAATCCAGTTTAGTGTTTGATTAAAGTTTAGTTAATCTCCTCTTTGTGTTGTTGTGTTGTAACTTACACCCTTCAACGATCTTGCATATTTATTCCCACATACATGATCGTGGATTTCTACAATCATATGCTACATGGGTCTATCGTGGTGAGAAATATCCTAATGCTTCTTAGATAAAAGCCCTTTGGGATCCAAAGACACGTACTCCAGCAACCAATAATGAGATGTTTGATATGCTTGATGATGTTATGGCAGAACAAAATACACACGAAGAAAATATAGATGTAGATAATGATAAAAAGAACATGTTAGATTCAGAATTTGATGCTTTGTGTAAAGTGCTCAATACGAAGTTATATTCTAGATGTACTTGGATGTCTTCTCTAAACTTCTTAGCAAAATTGATGCATATTAAAGTCATTAACAAATGGATGGATAGTTCATTAAACCAATTTTTAGATTTTCTAGAAGTTGCATTACCTAAAAAATTAGATTCCAGCCTTATACTATGAAGCTAAAAAGAAGCTGAGAATGATTAGGTTAGGATATGAATATATTCATGCTTATATTAATGAATGTACTTTATTTTGGAAAGAGAATTCCTTGATGCAAAACTGCTCTGTTTACAAGGAGAGAAGATGGGTTCATAAAAACATAAAAGGAAATAAAGTAGCACAAAAAGTGTTATGTTACTTTCCTTTAAGTTCTCAGCTTCGGAGAAAGTATAGTCCAAGATTCACTGCAAAAGATATGAAATGGCATAATACTAGACGCTCAACGGATGGTGAGATGCATGATTAGGTTGAAGGAAATGCATGGCAAGAATTCAATAAAAGGTATCTTGCTTTTGCCAAAGAACCTAGGAATGTCAGCTTAGGTTTGGCTGCTGATAGGTTTAATCCATTTGGTAACATGAGTCAGACTTATAGTATGTGGCCAGTGGTGTTATCAACATATAACACACCACCGTGGTTATATATGAAAGATTCATCTTTTATGTTTACTTTGCTAATTCCTGACCCTAATTCACCTAGAAAGGATATTGATGTTTTCTTAAGGCCTTTAGTGGATGAATTGAAAATGTTATGGGCTGACGACATCCAAGTGAGAGATGCATCAACTGAAACTGTGTTTAAGATGTGTGCGACACTATATGGACTATAATTGATTATCCTACTCGCACCAGCTTGCCTGGATGGAGTGCTCAAGGTTATAAAGCATACCCTACTTGTAACGCAGACACACCTTCATGCCCTATAACTAATAAGAAAGCTTATGTTGGTCACAAACAAATTTTGACTAAGAATCACAAATGGAGAGATGATTTGTTATTTAATGGCAAAAAGAGGCCAAAGCACTCCTAAACCATTGACTAATGCACATATATCAAAACAACTACAAAGTCTTCCTATTCATTTTCCTGGTAAACATCCAAGTCATGAAGGATAGAAAAGAAAGCGTGTTGAGTCAGAGTTGAATTGGACCAAATGCAATATCTTTTTTGAGCTAGATTATTGGTCTTCTCTTCTTGTAAAACATAATCTTGATATTATGCATGTTGAGAAAAATGTATGTGAGAGTTTGTTAAGTACTTCACTTATGAATGAAAAATCTAAAGACACACCCAAAGCAAGACAAGACCTGGAAAAGATGGGTATTCGACAAAATTTATGGCTAACAAAGAACAACAACAAGGTCTACCAACCACATGCTATCTACTGTTTCACACCTAGTGATCGAGAACGTTTTTGTAAGTTCATTAGAGGAGTGAGATTACCTGATGGTTTTGGATCAAACTTTAAACATAAGATGCTTTCTAATGATGCCAATATAGCCGGCCTAAAGACTCATGATTATGAGATTCTCATGCAATGATTGCCCAGTAAGGTCCAAACATGCCTTCCTGCTGATGTTTCAACATCAATCATTGATTTTTGCATGCTTTCCATAAAATTTGTGCACGACCTTTAGATTTGAAAGACATAGATAAGGCAAATAAGGAAGTGGTCAAAATATTATGCAAGTTTGAATTGATATATCCTCCGTCATTTTTTGACATAATGCTTCATCTAGTTGTTCATTTACCGAAAGAAACTATTCTTGGTGTTCCTGTATATATAAAATGGATGTATCCTTTTAAAAGATACATAAAAAAGTTAAAAGCGTATGTTAGAAATAAAGCTAGGCCTGAAGGATCGATAGCAGAAGGTTATATTACACATGAGGCATTGACATTTTGCTCAATGTATCTTGAGGGTATACAAACAAAATTCAATCGTCTACGTAGAAATGTAGATGAGTATAAAAGTTCCATACTTACCACGGGATCTGTAAATATACGATTCAATGCTATCTTTTAATATCATAACTTGTAGTTATTTTATAATTTCATTCTTTTTGTAGCACTATTTTGATTTTAAAAGTTTCCAAAACCCTAATCAGTGGGAAGGAATCAAGATAGGAATCCAAACAAACTGTGCAAACCGTTACAAAGATAGAAAGTCAAAATTAGAAAAGCATTTTGATAAATATGGAGGTTTGAAAGATGTTAAAGAGCCAAAGAGAAACCCATGAAGATCGATGCATCTGGATGCATGGGTTCGGCTCATTAAGGAGTTGTTCACGAATCCTAAATACATCAACCAGTCCAAAAAAATTAAGACGAATAGAGCAAAGTTGCCTTATGGAAGCTATCATGGGAGTCAATCTCTTGTCAATAAACAATACAAAGAGGTCAAAGCCTAATTTTATTTAATGATTTATTAACATATATTTGAAATCTAAATGTTTATTGTTACAAATTAAAGATACCGGAACGGTGCACCCTATTGAAGATTGGAGAAATATGCACTGCAAGGAAGGCAAGTGGTATAACGATAATGCAACTAACGATTGGGTAAATATATATATTTATTAAAGTTTTAGTAGGTTTTTATCGTTTTGACTCGTTTAAACAAAAAGTTTGTTTTATTAATTTTATTAAAATGGGTTTGGGTTAATTTGACACGTTCAAACTAAAAGTTTGATTTATTAAGTTTATTAAAGTGGATTTGGGTCATTTTGACATGTTCGAACTAAAAGTTTGATGTATTAAGTTAGTAAAGTGGGTTTGGGTCGTTTTAACCATTTGAACTAAAAATTTGATCTATTAAGTTTATTAAAGTGGGTTTGGATCATTTTGACCCGTTTAAACTTTTAGTTGGATGGTTTGAGTATATTAAAATAAGTTTGGGTCATTTTGACCCGTTTATACTACACGTTTGATGTATTAAATTTATTAAAGTGGGTTTTGATCATATTGACCCGTCTAAATTTCTAGTTTGATGGTATATTAGAGTGGGTTTGGGTCGTTTTGACCCATTTAAACTTTTAGTTGGATGTATGAAGTTTATTTAAGTAGGTTTGGGTGTATTGACCCGTTTATAGTAAAAGTTTTATTTATTAAGTTTATTGCATTTGGGTTTGGCTCTTCAAAAGTTAAAAATTTTATTGTTTAGTAAAACATATAATATGTTTATATTTTATTGTTTAATGCAGTAAAAAACTAGTGAAAAATATAATAAATCAGTGTCAAGCTCCGGTGGAGATGACACATCGGTGGATGAGTTATTATGTATTATAGAAACTTTAGATTCTCGGCATTCACACATACGAGGCGTTGGTCGAATAGTGAGAAGTGTAACTCCAGATATGTTCCCTAATGTAAATAGGGACGAAGAGAATGAACAAGCGAGAGAATGTTTTGAAACACAAGATCAGGCTATAACAGAGTTGCAACAACAAAATATGCTTTTACAAGAACAAATAAATCAAATATTACTTTTAACCAAAATACAACTTTCAGACTCGTCTTTTCAACCTAATGAAGATGATGATGGAGATGATGATCAATATAATTAGTTTGTTTGTTTTTATTTGGATAATTGTATTTGATCGATATGACAATATTTAAATTTCTATGTTTAATTATATTAGATTTGAATGCAGTTTGCTTAACAATTTACGGATCTTGTATTGATGAATTTTGTAGATTTATTTATTTTTATAATTTGGAAAATTAAAAAAATAACACATATTGAGATTAAATTTTGTCGCTATAGTTTTCCTCTATAGACACCATATTTCGTCGCAGAAGGTAATATTTTTCATAATTAAAGTTTGTTTTTATTTTACAGAATATATTTAATGATAATATTGTTGCAACTAAACTTCGTCATTTTTTGTTCTTTTATTGCGACGAAACTTATTGTGACGAAAATCTGGACTACGACGGAGAAATGGCGACGGAATTTTGGAGACCAAATTTCGTCACAATAGGTTATGGAGATAATATTTAGTCGCTAAAATGGAAAAACAATTAGTCTCAAAAAGACATATTTCTTGTAGTTTTGATTTTGATTAAACTTATTGCAATAGGTTATAGTGAAAAACAAATTTCTTCGCAATAGGTTATTGTTGAAACAATGTTTTTTTAAGATAGTGAGTTGATATGATTTTGATTAAGAAAACAACCTTACAATTAACTAAAAGAAAACAAGTCAAACAAAATCTTAATTAGAACTTATATTTTTACAATTAACGTTAAACTTGCAACAAGATTTAAGTAGGGATACCATAGACTTATTTGAGGAAAATAAGATTATATTTGGTATTTACCTTTAGGTTGCTTTAGATTTCGTCTTTCTAATTTTAAAGGTACTTACAAGAGAAGTCCTTATGGTAATGCTAATACGATCTTGCCAATAGAGAGGTCCTTTGGTGTATCTTTTACTTAATTTATCGTAAGTTTTATTTTTTACAACAAGTGTTTTTGTAACATTTTGTACCGTATTTTTGTTAGATGACCAACCCAAAAACGTCTCTAAAAATTGTTTGATTTTATAAAATTTAAAGATCTATAAAACAGGCACACTCTAGATATAATTTTTTGAATCCGCCTACTAGCTCTAGTAATGCTTTCATACAATCAGTAAATAGGGCAAATCTTTCTTTTTAGTCCTCTTTTTATACAGTCAAAAAAGAAATAAAAATACACCAATAACGTAATGCCAAAAGTCATTTTGAAGATATATTATAATATTTATTATTGCTTTTAAGACCAACAGTAGATGAGGGTTCCCAAGATAGATCCCCTTAGGGTTCTATTTTCTTCTCACAATTGTCTTTTGAGAATTCAGGTTCTCTCTCTCCCACTACTATTCTATCAGTATACAAAACACAAGTTTCATGTATTAATGACACTTCTATAAGTGGGAGTTCAGTTTCCATGAGTTGAATTGTTGCAGAAATTTAAAAGGAATACAAGTAGAAAAGATATCTTTTTGCTAATAATCATGGGAAGAGGGAGAGTAGAACTGAAGAGAATAGAGAACAAGATTAATAGACAAGTGACCTTTTCGAAGAGAAGATATGGGCTTCTCAAGAAAGCTTATGAGCTCTCAGTTCTTTGTGATGCTGAAGTTGCTCTCATCATCTTCTCGAATCGCGGCAAGCTTTATGAATTCTGTAGCAGCTCTAGGTAATATCATTTTTGGTTTTGTTTGTGTTTATATGTTTTCAAGATCTTTTGATGTTTTTAGATTTACACACCATCTATCTTTTCTAGCTTTAATATCTTGGAAAAGTTTGTATAGCTTGCCATGATCGCGGTTAAACCATGTCTTTCTGATGGATTTCTTTCACGTATTAGTGTTGGAGATGGTATTAAAAGTTTGTAGATTATGTAGAATTCAAAGAGATTCATCTGACTAATTAACATGTGAAAGCTTCTTCAAGATCCATTCTTTAATTGTTTTAAATGCTTATTAACTTAGTTTTCACAATGAAAATGCGAAGGGTTATGAACTTTACTACTTCTATAAAAGGTTAAACTTTGCATGCGGTTCCTGAGGTCTTGATGACATCATCTAGTCCCAAGTTTTTTGTGTTTTTACAACTTACAGAAAAAACAGAGAGCATCATATTCTAACAACAACCGTTCAGATTTTTTTTGTTTCTTTCCCAGACAAATTCGATGTTTTATCAGAAAGAGATAAGGAAAAGCTGCAAAAGTGCGAATCATTTGAATTCCAATTGTTGTGCATAACAAAACAAAATTTTAAAACCCTAACAAATTATCATTTTAATTTATTTTTCTTTAATTTGCAATGTTTGCCATAATAACAATGCTATAAGCATATCTTGTTGTTTATCACAGTTTTTCAGATAAATTTCGTATCCGTTACTCAATAAAGTATCATATCATAATGTTTCATACATATACATCAAGTATCTGATCACTTAAATTCTAAAAACATAAATAACAACATTTGGTAATGAAGGTTAAGAATTTGAATTGATAAAGTGTTTAGAACCACATACATGAGTAAATCTCCATTCTTGTAGTACTGTTGTATATACTAGTTTGTGCAAGTTAGAACATACCCACAAGAGAACATAATTAAAGAAACATTTGTAGTATTATTAATATGTGTTTGTACATTGAACTTGCATTTTTCAGCATGATGAAAACACTTGAAAAGTACCACAGCTGTAGTTATGGATTACTGAACGCCAGCGAACAAGATAATGAGACCCAGGTTTGTAACTAATCAGCCAAAGGTTTATATGTATTTAAATAAATAACATTTACTACATTATAAACAAAATAAGAACATATGTATTTGTACAAAAATGAAACATTTTTTGTTTGAAGTTTGATGCCATCTAGCTAGGTAGATATATAGATGCACAGTTATCAACAAAGTGAGTCATTGTGGCATTAATGATTGATTAAGGTACCCTCAAGAATCTTTAGTGCATCCATATAAAAACCATCACGCAGTTCAAGGAGTTCATCCTGGTATAAATTAAGGGGTTGGTTAAACCTACCATCTACTATACTATATGCAACCCCTCTCTGATACAAGCATATAACATATGTATACAGACACACGTACTTTGTAAGCAGGCATACGTATAGTACATATATGCATGTATCATACGAAATGACTGATGTGATAGGGAAACGGGGTATATGCAGTAAAAATCACCTATAGGGGTACCAATTGTAAAACCTAAAATAAGTTACATGATATGATATGGGACAAATAATTTAGTATTATCACTGCCCTTGGTTAAGGGAGGGTAGGATTTACTGTGATAAATTAACTTGTATATTTCACCTCTCATGCTTAGCCATAACATGAAATTTTTTAGCAGTACAATTACCATGAATATCTAAGGCTAAAGGGAAGAGTGGAGATGCTGCAACTCTACCAAAGGTATACAATCAATTCAAATTTTCTGTGTTTGGTTTTTTAATCCAAATTCTTATTGCGTAGTTAAATTGTTACACGTAGAAACCTTCTTGGAGACGATTTGGCTTCATTAAAAATTAAAGACCTCGAGCAACTCGAGAATCAACTTGAGATGTCTTTGAGGAAAATAAGATCAGCAAAGGTACAAACTTGGGTGTAGTAGATTTGAAAAACCTTTCTGCTTCTTTCTCTTTAATTCATATATTGCTTAGATGGAGAAATAAATATTGCTAGTAATATTACATGTAATATCATATCCTACAAGTAAGGGTAGAAATTTAAACAAACAAATGTACAGTATGATTAAAAAATTCTGAAAGCTTTTTTTTCACTTTTTGTAAATTACTTTCCAGACTCAATGCATGTTAGATCAGCTTGCTGAGCTCCAGAGAAAGGTATGCATGTCTCCGTGGATGTAAAACCATTACTCAACAAACATGAAAGTTTTCTAATTACTTCTTTATTTTATATATTCTTGTATTTTCCCTATTCTTTCTATCATATAAGCAGGTGCAAGTTCTTTCTGAAACAAACAAAGCCTTAATGAAAAAGGTAGGACTCTCCCCAGATCAACACACCTTAAAATGAGCACCACTCATTCAAATTCAGAGGCCATATTAGCCTAGTATTTCCCTTAGATTGAAGTAAACATGGATCATCAGGATAAATGGACATGTCCTATACATTTCTTGAACCTAGGCACCAAAATGCATCATGCAATTTAGTTTCAAGACACACTTGATTATAGAGTATTTCTTCATAAGAAGTTCTTACATGCAGTTGGAAGAAACTGCTCAGGATATAACAAGGCAAATGTGGGAAGGTGGGGCACAAACCATGTCCTATAATCCTCTTCCTACACACTTCCATGAGTTCTTCCAGCCACTAGAATTGAACACCACCATGCACAACAGGTTTTGATTCTTCAAAACTGAAATCAAAACTATAGAGTATAGATAAATGATCTCTCCATGTTTGACTAAGGTTGACTGCTTTTCATTTTCATGTTGTGTTAGCTTCAATGGACTGAGATACATCCCTATCGAATCAGATGAGATGAATGTTGCTAGTGTCAATGCCAACAATTCTAATGGGTTGTTTCCAGGTTGGATGTTGAAGTAGGAAAATGCTCACCTTGTATGAACTAAACTTATATCATGTTAAGATTGAACTTGTAGGTGTTTGATTTATGGGTGTGTTTATTCAAGTTGAAATTATTTTTCCATGGTTTGAGAGGAGGACCATAACTTTGTTTCGGAGTGTGCTGTGGATTCAGCATATGTGTCCTTGATTGTATAAGATTTTAGAATTCTTGATTCGGCATAACATATGATGTGAATTAACCATTGCATCTACATGATGAATTCATGGGTTATCTTCTTCGTTTGACACAACATTTTTGCAGGAAGTTATTGGTGTAGGAGATGAGATATGTTAAAATATACATGGACATATATAAAATACTTTGTTGTTTTCATGAATGTTTGATTGTAGTGATGAATAAAGGAGAAATAGTCAATGTTGTGAAGTCGCTGGATCAGTTGACATCCGAGCATGTTCTTGACGGAAAGAAACAAAAACCAAAACCAAGAGACAGACAATAGAACGAACAATAACATAATGGTTTCATTGATAAAACCTAATGATTACAAGCTTGTTAAACATAAAAATCAAGACTCTTGGCAAGGGGAGATCGAGCATGATCTCCCCTCTCATCCGACAGCATCTAGACCCCGGGCAGACTCCTCCTTTCTACACAATGAAACTGGTATTTATAGGCCTCAGCCCATATCAGATGCGACTGGGCCCATTCGTACGATTGGACCATACGTATGGTTCACTCGTACGACTGGACCATACTTATGCTTCAGTCTTACGAATGGCCCCAATAGCATCTGTCAGTCAAACGACTGGTCCATTAGCATGGCTCAGTCATACAACTGAGTCTCATTCGCATATGCTCTTGGGAATGACCTAGTTTCATGTGTTTACAACATATCAGGTGTATTACATTAAGCCTAAACTATTCGTCAAGCGACGGACACACTATATATGATAATATATGCTTTAACAAATTCCCCCTTAGACGTTGCTTGCAAATAGTAAATAAAACCTCTTACAATCTTCAGTCAATCGTTGCTCTGGTTTCCAATAGAATCAAACGAAACACCATATTAGCCAACGTTGTTGATCGGTCAGGTTGCTACAGTATCCCTGAAAATGAATTTAGGCATAATAACTTTTGTTTACTTTGTAGAACACATCATAGCAGCGAGATTCCCCATATGACTGATTTTTCCAGATAATGTGTAAGGTTCCGTTCCTGGGATGCTTACAACTGGTAAATCTTTACACATAAAACATATCACTTTACATTTAACATTCATAAAAAATTGCAGCGGAAACATAAAAATAAACTTTTCATTTCATTACAAATGCTTTTGCAAGTTAATACAATCATTAATTTCAAAACATCATTCGTTCGCATTACAATGAAAAAACATTTAACAAAAGAATGTCATCCCAAAAGAGCTGAGTAGCCGCCCCGTGCCATCCTTAGCAACATTACCTGCCAACTAGAAACACATAAAAGTCAGCATTGCTGAGTGAGTTCTAGTTTTAAAATAAAACATACTTTACTTTCGTTAAAACCATACTTTACTTTGCATGTGATCACACATCATACGTACACATAGATAATATCATTATTATCTTCATCATTCATTCGTTCATTCCGTTCATTCATCACTAAATCTTTACTTTCATTCGGACCAATGCCATGTGCTTCACCCCACCGTATGCATAAAGCCGGTTCTGGGCCTGAGGTCTTTCATAGACTCCGAACATTATGCACGAAGCTGACTCCAGTTACCTAGGGTGAGCAGCAAGGCTCACATACATATGGTCAATCAAAAGGATTGGACCCCAGTGTGCATCTTTCTGGGGTAATTAACCCACACACAGTTGAGCTAACACCCTTCACTGGTCGTGAACCTCCATACGTTTGCTTGCAAGCCTAACATACTTTCATTCGTTCATTAAATGCATTCATCATTTCGTTCATTTTTTCATTATCTTCCACTTTACGTTACATAATACTTTTCATTTCGTTCATTAACATTCCACGTAAAGCCAAAGGAAAGATAATCATACATAATAATAGGGAACATCAGCATACACAGTCACCAACATCATACAGGGTATCAACATTCATACATAACATACATCATGTATAAACATACAACATCATACATCGTCATACATCATCATCATCCATGCCCAACATAACCTCTAAGGCCTCAAAAGTCATCTATGTGAACCCCTGGGAACCTTCCACGTCAAAACTTACATGTGCACTTTCCCCTGAAATTTAGTAAATAAACTATGTTCCATCGGGTACACCAACCCTACTTGGGCGTATGGGCACCCTTTAGTCGCATGGCCTCCCAGACGACTGAACACCATGCGGATGAACATCAGGCGAATGGGACCTATGCGAATGAACCCAATGCGGATGAACACAATGCGGATGAGTCCCATGTGAATGGAACTAATGCGGGTGAACACCTTGTGCGAATGATATAATGCGGATGGACCTAGGCGAATGGACCCCCAGTCGCATGACTCCCCATGCGAATGACCATCAACCGTACGACTCACAAGCGAATGGACCTCAGTCGCACAACTCACATGCGAATGAACCTCAGTCGTACTCCTTTCAGCCATATGGCCTTCAGTCGCATGCTATTCGGTCGCCTAACCCTAACTGATGCAGAATGTAGTTCATCCCAAACCCAATCTACACTTTTCGGCCTCCAAATCCTCTCAATCTAAGCCCAAATCAACCATCCTAAACCTTAGAAACACATACCACAACACCATTCAAGCACACACAAGCCCGAAAACAAACTCCACTTGCATCACACACAAACACATACACACAGGTTCAACACACACTCCAAAATGGGTTTTACTATGTGTTCCCTCCCCAAATCAGTTGAAAACATGTAAAAGAGGGGTCCTAGAACTCACACAAAAGACACTGTTGAGTAGAGATTCAATCCAACCCGCTACACTTCAACTTTCACACTCGAATCCACGAAAAGCAAGCTTGAAACTCTCTTTTTCTCACTTTTTCTCTCTTGGCTGAATTTTGTGGGTGTGGGGGAGGAGAGTGGGCTGCCCTCCCCTCTTAATTCCCGCACTCTTTCAAGATCTTTCCCGTTTTGGCATGTTTGGTCCCTCGACTTTGGAATTTATTTCTTTTTCTACTTTCTTCGACTTCAAAAAAAATATCCGGATGTTACATAATGACATAAACAGTTTTCCATTGCTCCAATCTTCACACAGGCTAACCTGATTAACATTAACACCTGCAGAAATTCCCCCTCAAATTCAGCATATCCCAATATATAAACATTGTGCTCTCCTGGCGTCTTCATACGGTGTATTGGGAAAAAAGTAGAAGGTTCCAATCCACAACTGACAATCTCAATCAAATCAGCATGCACTCAGATTCAACATCAGAAACCAGCTCACATCATCACTTTCTGATTGCGTCTTCAATTTCTCTATACATGGATTCCCCCTAAGAATGAGAATCCTCTCCGTGCAGATAAATATAACTTGATTGGCCCATAAATAGTCAGATGCTCCTGACTTCCCCATAAAATCAGCACCAACTGCTGACATCTTCTTTTCTCTCTTTCGTGTTCTAACTACATTCATCTATTCTGGAAGTCCAACGAATAATGGGGTATCCATCAAACTTATTTGACAAAAGAACCTCAGGATGAATGTGCTTTGCTCATCCTCAAATTTGTGCAAGAGACAGTTCCAGACCTTTTTTTTAGTCTAGAACACCATTCATTCATATGACGTGGAGGACAAATATCATATTCGTGTGAATGGATGATACGAATGATATATTTGTGCAACTCGTCATAAGACTGGTTCAATAGCATGACTTGGACATAAGACTGGTCCAGTAGCATGACTGAATATAAGACTGGTCCAGTAGCATGACTGAACATAAGACTGGTCCAGTAGCATGACTAAACATAAGACTTATCCAGTAGCATGACTGAACATAAGACTAGTCTAGTAGCATGACTGAACATAAGACTCTGGTCCAGTCGCACGACTGGACATAAGACTGGTCCAGTCGCATGGTCCAGTCGTACAAATAGTCCATTAGCATGGTCCAATCGTACTAGTGGTCCATTAGCATGGTCCAGTCGTACGAATGGTCTATTAGCATGGTCCAGTCGCATGAGAGGATCTGCACGCAGATTTTCAGATCTGCAGCCGCCATGGCTGCCAAAAACCCTAATCTGATGAATTTTACATGAATCAAAACAAAATAGATATCATCAGATTCGCAAGGGTGATAAGAACGTGGTTCCGAGTTCGATTTTAACCAAGAAACAACACACATAACAAGATCAAGAAATAGATCCGGAAATCAAGAGCTCGGGTTGCTAGAAATAGATCGTTAGATCATTTTAGCAGTAACCGGCTCTGATACCAATTGTGAAGTCGCTGGATCAGTTGACATCCAAGCGTGTTCTTGACAGAAGGAAACAAAAACCAAAACCAAGAGACAAACAATAGAACGAACAATAATATAATGGTTTCATTGATAAAACCTAATGATTAAACATAAGAATCAAGACTCTTGGCAAGGGGAGATCGAGCATGATCTCCCCTCTCATCCGGCAGCACCTAGGCCCTGGGCAAACTCCTCCTCCTTTCTACACAATGAAACTGGTATTTATAGGCCTCAACCCATATCAGATGCGACTGGGCCCATTCGTACGACTGGACCATACGTATGGTTCAATCGTACGACTGGACCATACTTATGGTTCAGTCTTACAAATGGCCCCAATAGCATCTCTCACTCGCACGACTGGTCCATTAGCATGGCTCAGTCGTACAACTAAGTCTCATTCGCATATGCTCCTGCGAATGATCCAGTTTCATGTGTTTACAACACATCAGGTGTATTACATTAAGCTTAAACTATTCGTCAAGCGACGGACACACTATATATGACAATATATGCTCCAACAAATGTTTTTAAAACTAGATCGAACAACGAACTGGTCGGGTTACTCGTTCACCGATCGAATCGGATCTCAGAAGCAGATGACGACACTAATATATAATATGTATATGTATATATAATGGGGAAAGTGAATATGAGGTTGTCATGCATGTAACCATGGATGCGAAACACTCTAAAACTATGTCGTTTTATCTAATTAAACATCAAAACTATGTAGTTTTGATTAATTGACTTTGAACTTACTGTCCTAAATTTTTCTCTCTAAAAATCCCTTCTTGTTTTAGTATTTCCTACTCTTCCTCTTGAAATACCATGCAAAAACCTAAAATCAAAGCTAACAACTGAAGTAAACCTTGGAACGGAGGCTGCAATATAGAAAAATCAGGTCTGTAGGTTATGTCAACACTTGCCGCTAGAGCATATGTGGCAAGTTCCGGCAAAGCTTGATAAACATCAAACCGATCTAACCGGCGGATGGTTTTCTGGTTTGACCAGAAGTTTGCTTCCAGTCAAGCCTAAATGTTCACTATGCTAAACCAGACTACTCAGATTGATAATCATACTTAATTTAGGTAGCTTTTTCTTTTCTTTTTGGTGACTGGTTGTTTGAACCAAGGCTTGATTCTTTTAATTTGATGCATAAATCTGAATCTCCACTTCTATTGTTTTTCTCTTGATCTTCAACATCCTTATGTGTTTTCTCATGATCCTTCTATTCATAAAACAACTAGAGAAAGAAGGATTAATCCTTGCACCCATGATGATTTCCCTTGGAGAAATCATCCCCTAATTCTATTGTTGGTTTGGATACGAATATTCCACGAGTTTTCTAGGAGCATGGCTCTGCTTTCATGTTAATAGTTGATAGGTTTCTAATCATGTTAATATTTAATATTGTTGACATGTTAGGAGAGTATCGGGAGGAAAATCTAGAGGAAAAGTAACTTATTTGATTAACGACTAATATAGAACAACACCCACACTTATACATGCCAAAGATGACAATTTTTTAACTAGCTTCATACCGATTAGATTTTGGCATAAATGCCAATAAGTGTAATCCTACGTGTTACATACTTATACTATACATATATATTTGTCACAAATGATAAGACTACATAATAAGGTTTAATAAACACGCTACACTTATGTCTATAAATAATATTTTCCAAGCACTATGATGATGTGGATCTATAACATACTCAGATGATCACAAAACTTACATTTTATTATCTATGATTATCTTTATGCATAAGAATATTAGATTAACTGGTAGAAAAGATTTCAAATTCATCACAAATCTCCATTTTTCTTGTCTATTGTAATTTCTAGATTATCATATGGTAGATAAAAAAACCTTCATCTTTCAATCTATTATAAATCCTGCGGTTCATAAAAGAGAATAGAAGAAATCACCTTTCATTTTATATTAGCTGGTATTTGATTCTAACATGTGACATGCGAGTTATATTCTTAAATTTTTATTTCACAATAGAATTCAAATCTTGTTTCTAAGCTAAAATGTTATGTTTACTCTAGAATGAACCATTTAGCTGGAAATTATAGGTCTTTAGGGTCAAATTTTGTTCCACGGATAACCTATCAACATGTTTATGAGGTAATGCTTGTTGTGCACATAATGTAAGGGCCCGTTCTAGAAAACCTCACAATTAATCATACAAAAGCTTAAAACTTTTATACTTAGCTGTGAAAATCATGACTAACCATTTTATGAAACTTGCCTTAAATAAATATTAAAATGTATTTAAACATCAAAATGTTATTAAATGTTCATCCAATCAAAAGTTTAGATGGTAGATTCGAACTCTCCTAGTAACTATCATACCCACGATTGTATTCCCCTTAGCCTTGTACTTTACCTACCAACCGATATGCATACAAAGTTAGCAATGATGAGTGAGTTTCAGTTATATAATAAAATATACTTTTAAAAATTCATTATGTTATCAAACATCAATGCATACATATTAGTATGTTTATTCTTGAAATAACTTTAGTCATTATTCTTTTCCATTCCATTCCATTATCTTTCATTGTGCTAGATTAATGTCATGTTTTAAACATCCAACATTGTAAAAGAAGTTGGTATTTATGTCGCGACCTATAAATAGACCCCTAATAGTACTCACAAAGCTAGTCAAATCCTGAGGTCATGCGACAAAAGATCCTCTTTCATTACTAGTTGATCACAAGGATCAGACCCCCGTGAGTAACATTCGGGCAATCTAAGCCACCTACAATTAGCCTAACGACCTCTTAGCTATAAACATCCATTTATCATGCTTCTAATACTTCCTTCATTTCTTCATTATGTTTCACTTAACATCCTTGTTATCTTTCACTTTTATTACATAATACTCTACTTGTAATTATATGCAATCAAACCATATAAAATGCACTTAAACATCAATTAGAATAAATTAGTTCATGTCAAACAAGACAACGCATCACTCAAAAATCTAGTCAAGTGGGAACTTCTTTAGAAAAAACCTAGACATGCAAAAACTAGGTTCACGAAAGAAGATTATCATGCAAAAACTAGGGTCTTGCGAAAACCTTTCACGTGAAAACATCTTGACCAAGTGAAAACATGTAATGCATGAACATCTTATTCGTGAGAAAATAACACATCTCACGTATAAAAACTTTTTACCATTAAACTATTCAAACCAGGATGAAAACATAATCATTTCAACCAAAATCATCATAACATTCATAGGAAATCATATTGGTATGTGTAAAAATTCCAAAACATATAAAACGTGGAAATGCATGGTTAGAACTCATCTCTTAAAGATTGTAATGAAATACACCTCTTGGGAGCTTAAGTATCCTAAATCTACACATTTATACAACAATACCATTAACTAATTATTCCTTAATGCATAAATGGATTGAAAATATGAATTTACATATGAAAATGAATATTAGGTTGGACTCACCTTTAGTTAGTTTTTGTTTATGTTTAATTGTAGTAGGTCAAATGTTAGATTACTTTTATAAGTATTTTAGTTATTTGAGTTTTGCTACCTAGCAAAACTCTAAGTGAAACTATAGTTTTGCTTATAGTCAACTGTCAGTTTCACCCAGCGAAACTATGTTTCTAAGCCAGACAAAACTAGGCTTGGGCATGATAGAATATCAATGAAACTATCAACTCTATATATAAAATTTGCTTCTTTCATTGTATCAACTCTTGCAAAACCCTAATTTGTGTTATCATTGTCGCAAGACTACTTTTTAAGCTAGAATTTCACTGAAATATTATTGAGCTTTTATTCTATTATTTGTATTGGATTTGATTGTGTTATTTTGAATACTTTTGGTCTATTCTTCATCATAAATTGCTTCTATTGTGTGTTTGGTATTGATATTGAACAATTATCTTAATCAATTGTACTATGGTTCGATCAGTTTGGACCAACAAAATGGTATTAGAGCCTTTGTGCTCTTGAGTGTTTGGGGTTTTTGGTTGGTTGAGTTCAATATCATTAGTTCATTAATTCGGGATCAAATTTGAGTGTATTTGATATGGAATTTGATTGAAATTGGTTAGTTCTTTGTTGGGAAAGCCTTGTGTAACACCGCGAAAAGTCAAAACGAGTCATCGAGGATAATGGGCTTAATTAGTGGGTATTTAATAAAGGAAGGAAATAGGTTATGGCTAAATTAGGCTTATGGGCAAGAGCCTAAGTGATTTAGGGCCCATAATTAGCCCTCAAACCCACCTAATCAGCCACCATCTTCCTCATTTGAACCCTAGCTCCCAAATTCATAGAGAGAGAAAGTAGAGAGAAAAAATGAAGAAAACTCAAGATTTGAAGCTTCAAAGGTTAAGAGATTGAAGATCTGGGTGTTGGAGCACCAAACCATAAGAAAGGAGCAACAAATCCAGGTAAGAATCAGCCTTTAAACCCTTCTGTTGATCAAACCCGAATTCTAGGGTTTTGGGTTTTGAAAAGCTGCAAAGAATCGCATAAAGGTCACATTTTTACGTACGAAAACATGTATAAAGCTTAGATATAGCCTCATGGATGATAAACTAAGAGATTGGATGTAAAAAGTTGCGATTTTGTGTGAAAAATAGGCTGGTTCATAATTTTTATACGATGTGAGAAACTGTATATGCAACTAGCGAAACTGCATATTCAAGCTGCGAAACTGTGGGTTTTCTGAGAAACTATAGTTTCGCAGATAATTTCGCAGCAATGGAATTCCAACGGAAGTTGGGCGAAAGTACCATGCGAAACTGGCAGTGAAACTGTCAGCGAAATTGCTTTTCTAGCAACGAAATTTGCAACGAATTTAGGCAGAAATTAACCCCTTTATGTGTTAACTTATCTGCAGGCTGTGTAGTGTGCTCCTAGCCTCATAAGCTTAGTTTAGAAGTTAGTTTCGGTATACAGGTGAGTTCTAGATCCCCTTATTGTAACTTCTTTTCCATGTTTTGGGGTTATTATGCATACTAAATACACCTTTTTAAATGACCGAGATTTTATGAGGTTTTAACAGGAAGATTGAGTTTTCTATAAGGAAATGTGTTATATAAATATTTAAAAATAAATATTTTTCACGCTGACCTGTCACCACGGCCCCAGCCCTTAGACCCCACTAGGGGCTGCTACCCCTAGACCCCGTTGTTAGGGGCTGCCGCCCCCGAACCCCCACTATCCCGCGGAGGGTCGGTTATGTTTTATGATGACTAGTACTTGCCATGTTTTGTACTTATTAAGTTAAGTATTATATAATAAAGTGAAAGACGATATTAATGAAAAGTGAAACGTAATGAATGTTACCCCTAGGCCCGTTTGATGATGAAAAGTCTTGCAAGTAGTATGATAGATTTCACTTATGTGAGTCTGATGTATGAGGATTGATCCGTATTCATGAGCGGGCTATGTGCCTTGCAGTGTGGATCAACTGTCAGGAGTTAGCTACCATGATGATGTGTATCGACAGGGATCAACATTCTTTGTCGATCAATATGGAGCTTTTGCTTTATGTAATCTTATTTATGATGAAAAGGAAAGATAATGAAAGAATGAAAGATAATGAACATGCTTATTATGATGCAAGAAATGTTATATATTATGTTGTATGCGTGGTCATTATATGAAGGATAAAGTTATATTTTCTTATTTACCTAAAACTAGAACTCACTTAGCAAAACTGACTTTTATGCATAACAGTTGGTAGGTAAATGATGCTGTCGAGGATGACACATGGTTGGAAGCTACTTGGATGGCAGTGGATGGCATTTCTAATTATAAAATCTTTTATTATAATTTAAGAACAAGTACTATTTTTTATTTACAATTGATGGACAAATGTATGGGTACAATGTGGTTTCCAAGTTTTAAATGAGTGTCTATTTAATTCCGCTGCAATGTTTTGGTTATAAAAAATGATTTTAGGCTATGATTAACCAACTATGAGCTTTCCTGTGAATAGGGCCTTACAAGTTGGTATTAGAGCCAAAGTTTAAGAGAATTGGGTAAGAAATTTTGAAAACCTAAACTTAAACTGAAAATGGGACCGAATGAAGGATGCCAATCCAAGTAGCTACGTGCCATCAGGTAAAGGTTTTCAAGTAAAACTAGGAATATGTGTGTGTGCTATGTGTTCTTTGTGCTTCTAGATTTGAATACTGACATGTGTTAGGATAGTGATTTCTTGGGATAGGAGAGTAAGTAAGTAGTTAATCACACTTGACCACTGCAATTAAGGACTTACCATAGTCACCGGAGGGTGAGGGATCAGCCACCCTCAAATCCACTGTGAAGGAGGGTATCGCTGATGAAGTCTACAATGTCATGCAAAATGTATTACCCTCGATGGTGACTGAGGTGATCAAAGCAGTCAAGGATGGAGAGAAAGCTGATAAGAAGGGGAAGGAAAATGAGAAGAATTATGGAAAGTCCACTGGGAGGACGGAGGAATATGAAGAGGAGCCATCAAACCCTAAGGTGGTAGACCATGATTATGATAGTGATGAGGAGTCTGAGAGAGAGATGACTAGGGGGTGAAACTATGGGTCATTTCAAAGGTGCAAGCCCCCGACCTTTGACGGTAACGACAATGCTACTGCCGCTCACCGTTGGGTCAGAGAGATGGAAGCAGTGCTAGAAATCAGTGAGTGTCGGGAAGATCAAAAAGTTAAGTTTGCCACTCATTCTTTTGTTGACTCAACATTGTGGTGGTGGGACAATATTGTCCAGGCTGAAGGAAGGCGATCGATAGCCAGAATGAAGTGGTCTGAGTTGAAGGAGTTGGTGCTCGAGGAGTATTGTCCCCATCGGGAACTAGACAAGAATGAGAAGGAGTTCTTGCATTTGGAGGCTGGGAACACGACTCATCAAGAGTATACCTCCAAGTTCAATGAACTTGCAAGACTTGTGCTAAACATGGTAACACCTGCATCCAAGAAGATCAAAAGATACATGCAGGGTTTGCTCGTGGATATCAGGAGGCACATGATTGCGGCTAGACCAGGCACGTTTAAGTCTGTGGTTGATTTAGCTAGGAGGTTGTATGATGAGAGAGACCCAATTCCTGGAAGGTGGAGAAATGGAGTGGGAACAAGAATGGGAATGGGAAGAGGTTCGAAGGTGATAACTTCAGGAGTGGGGAGAAGAGGATGAGAGTCGATGATCAGTTAGGGAGAAGAGGAAATACAAGTGAAGGAGGTGCTTGTAGAAAATGCGGAAAAGGTCATTCGGGGGAGTGTAGACTTGGGACTGGAAAATGTTTTAAATGTGGGGGTGAGGGCCACTATGCTAGGGATTGCAAGGCGGTGAAGTGTTACCAGTGTGGCGAGATGGGACATCTGGAGAGGGACTACAAGAAAGGAAAATCAGGAGGATCAGGAATGTTTAAAGCTGGAGATAAGGGAAAGGGTGACGGTTTGAAGGCGAAGGCGAGGGCATACAACATAACTCGTGAGAGGCCATGGCAGATCTAGAAGTAGTTTCAGATTTGAATTGTTTCAGTTAAGGAATCTTCAAATTTCTTGGGATTCGTATAACTGACTTGTTGACTTGTAACACTTGTATTGTTTGAATACAAGTGATTGGACCCCACAAGAGCATTGTATTCCAAAGCAAACTTGTTCTTCCACAGCAATTGTTCTTCCACAGGAATATTGTTCCTCCAAAGCAAACTTGTTCTTCCGCAGCAATTGTTCTTCCGTAGGAATATTGTTCTTCCGAAGCAAACTGGTTCTTCTGTAGGAATCTTCACTTGGAATTCTCACTTCACTCCAGTTGATGGGGACATGTGGAGAGGGACTGCAAGGGTGACTGTTCACGAGGAGTCAGACCTCCATAGTCACCAGGAGGGTGAGGGATCAGCCACCCTCAAATCCACTGTGAAGGAGGCTATCGCTGACGAAGTCTACAATGCATGCAAAATGTCTTGGCCATGGTGGTGACTGAGGTGATCAAAGAAGTTAAGGATGGAGAGAAAGCTGATAAGAATGGGAAGGAAAATGAGAAGAATTCTGGAAAGTCCACTGGGAGGATGGAGGAATATGAAGAGGAGGCAAAAAACCCTAAGGTGGAAGACCATGATGACGATAGTGATGAGGAGTCTAAGAAAGAGACGACTAGGGGGTACAACTGTGGGGCATTTCAAAGGTTCATGTTAGAGGACCGTGTACTGGATGGAGTACAAACTAATCTACGTGTATACCTAATCAAATAGTGTAGAATCCTATTTGATTGGCGATCCAATCAGTGAGAAAGTTAACTCGATCAATATAAGATTAATCTAAACGTTAAGAACGAATAGCAATCGATCAAGAACGATCTATGAATTCGGACTGGGTTTCTTGGACGTTCTGGATGGCTAGGGTACGTCTATTAGTCGAATTCTTCAAAGTGTTATGTTTTTCCACGAATTAAGTTGTATTTATAGGATTGGGTTACTCATTCGTGTGACTAAACCATTAGCATGGTTCACTCGTGTGACTGAGTCATGCGGTTGATCCATTCACACGACTAAGTGTTCAGTCGTGCGACTGGTTCATTAGCATGAAGTTGTTCACGCGTATGGTCCATTAGCATAGGCCATTCGCATGAGAACTTCATATGACTAAGTTTGAATATGTTTCACAATCATTAATAGACTTAGATCTATTCAAACAACACAAACCTATATAGTTAGTTCAATAAGCGTTAATACACAATAATCAATGAAATATTAAACATTATAAGCATAAAGCACACATTGTATTTCATTCAAACCATCCAGTTACATATATGTAAGACATGAAAGACTTTTTTACATTAAGCTCATAAACTAGGTACATATGCATCTACAAACTCCCCCTTGGACCTAATTTAATCTATTGTCTAACATTCTTCATCAGCTCTTCATATTTCTTGAACTTCTCCTCTCTTGTGACTCCTTCATGTATTTCAAAAGCAAAGCAGAGCCGTATCACATTCTGGAATTGGAGAGCTTGTACAATATCCTACGCGTCATAGAACAGTGGTCACTTGTATAAAGTGTAGACATCGTCAGAAGACAAGTTAGTTAGCCACATCAGGTCAAATACCCTGATAGTTTCCATATTTCCATTTCTGTTCAGAACTATGACTGCCTCACTCGTTCGCCGGTCATAGTACCACCACTTAAAGTGTGGAGTGAAGTCCTCAGGCATTTCCCCTAAAGGGATTCTCGATATTGTGCGCGGAGGACTCCACTTCAGCACAATCTTTGGCTTCCCAGTAATGGCATCAACTTTAGATCTTCTGATATACCTCGTTGGTTGTTGAGGCTTGAAGTTGACCCACCTGGTGTGGTACTCTCTCTTCAAAGCAGCTTCAAACTAGCCTGACATCTTTCGAGGGTCAGCATATAACAGCTTCAACTTGGCCAACTTGTTAAGCTCAAAACCAGGTAGAGTTTTCAGATCGTGTGGGAATCTGAAGTTCTCTATGCCCTTTTTTCTCTTCACGACATATACATTCAGATCCTCAAAATAAGCCCATGCGATGATCTTGCTTGACACCTTTTAGTGTTTCTTGACTTTGTACAGCTTGGTGTAGACATTTGGCTTTGGTGTAGTGCGCATGGCTCGGATCTCAGTAAAATATGCCGCCCATTCAGCCTTTTTGATGTTGACATCTACGTCTGAGGCTTGGGCTTGATCTTTCTTCTTCTCCCACTCCTACTCCATCTTATCCAATATTTCAAAAGTATCAGTAACAAGGGTGTCACTCAGATTGGGGACTACATTTCCCTCGTTGTCAGCATACTCTGGATAATGTTGTGTTGTGACGTCTTCAATCTCAATTTCATCCATATCGTTAAGCTCATCGTCACTATCCATACTCACAGTAGGAGCATCTTTCACAATCTCATCGGGATTCAGTCGGAACATCTCAGCTAATTGCTCATCAGTAAGGTCATGAATTATTTCTCCTTCTTCAAGAGTGTAACTCAAAGTCCTCTTGACTATCCCTTGTAGATCAATAATCAATGAAATATTAAACATTATAAGCATAAAGCACACATTGTATTTCATTCAAACCATCCAGTTACATATATGTAAGACATGAAAGACTTTTTTACATTAAGCTCATAAACTAGGTACATATGCATCTACAAACTCCCCCTTGGACCTAGTTAATCTATTGTCTAACATTCTTCATCATCTCTTCATATTTCTTGAACTTCTCTTCTCTTGTGACTCCTTCATGTATTTCAAAAGAAAAGCAGAGCCGTATCACATTCTGGAATTGGAGAGCTTGTACAATATCCTGTGCGTCATAGAACAGTGGCCACTTGTATAAAGTGTACACATCGTCAGAAGACAAGTTAGTTAGCCACATCGGGTCAAATACCCTGATAGTTTCCATATTCCATTTCTGTTCAGAACTGTGGCCGCCTCACTCGTTCGCCGGTCATAGTACCACCACTTAAAGTGTGGAGTGAAGTCCTGAGGCATTTCCCCTAAAGGGATTCTCGACATTGTGCGCGGAGGACTCCACTTCAGCATAATCTTTGGCTTCCCAGTAATGGCATCAACTTTAGATCTTCTGATATACCTCGTTGGTTGTTGAGGCTTGAAGTTGAGCCACCTAGTGTGGTACTCTTTCTTCAAAGCAGCTTCAAACGAATTTGACATCTTTCGAGGGTCAGCATATAACAGCTTCAACTTGGCCAACTGGTTAAGCTCAAAACTGGGTAGAGTCTTCAGATCGTGTGGGATTCTGAAGTACTCTATGCCCTTTTTTCTCTTCACGACATATACATTCAGATCCTCAAAATAAGCCCATGTGATGATCTTGCTTGACACCTTTAAGTGTTTCTTGACTTTGTATAGCTTGGTGTAGACATTTGGCTTTGGTGCAGTGCGCATGGCTCAGATCTCAGTAAAACATGTCGCCCATTCAGCCTTTTTGATGTTGACATCTACGTCTGAGGCTTGGGCTTGATCTTTCTTCTTCTCCCACTCCTGCTCCATCTTATCCAATATTTCAAAAGTATCACTAACAAGGGTGTCACCCAAATTAGGGACTACATTTCCCTTGTTGTCAACATACTCTAGATAATGTTGTGTTGTGACGTCTTCAATCTCAATTTCATCCACATCATTAAGCTCATCGTCACTATCCATCTTCACAGTAGGAGCATTTTTCACAATCTCATCGGGATTCAGTCGGAACATCTCAGCCAGTTGCTCATCAATAAGGTCGTGAATTATTTCTCCTTCTTCAGGAGTGTAACTCACAGTCCTCCTGACTATCCCTTGCGGATGAAGATTCATTGTGAGTTGTGACTTGATCTGCTGAAGGGGAGCAACATCATACTCATCTTGTTGAGATGTGTGATCTGCTTTATTTAAATATATAAACACATCATGCATTAGTAAATAATCAAGACATTAAACATTAATATATATACATTAACATTCAAAAACATAAGTTTAATACAATATTCAAATTACACATGATTTAATTACACAAAACTCTATGCATTACTTTATTCTTGGATCATGTGTTCTTTTGTTGTCGGGGCTAATGTCAAGGCACCTAGATTTTTAGTCTTTTGGTCCACCTCTCATTAGCTTCCTGCGTTCCCGAAGCAGATGACTCTCCTCCTCCTTCATAGTCTCCTCCATCCTCATCATCACCTTTATCATCACCATCACAATCATCATCCTCACTATCATCATCATCACTATCATCACCATCATCATCATCACTATCATCACCATCATCATCGTCTCCCTCTCTGATCTTCAGAGGCTTATCCTTTGTGCCCTTAAGTTTGAGCAGGATGGTCCTCTTAGCATCCTCGAAGTCCTCAATCTTCTTAGTAGATAAGACGTTTTGCTCCTTGAGTTGGGAAATCTCTAGACTCTGAGCAACCATCTGCTGAGCCTACTCCTCAATCTGCTTTGCCTACTGAGATATCTGCTATGATTGAGCAATAGTAAGCTCCACTAACTGTCGCAGCTCAGCAGTCTTCTCATCATTGGTTTCTAACAGCTTCAGCACCATACGGTTTAGTGCTGAAAGCTATTCCTCTACCCCAGTGGAAGGTAGAGATGATCCTGATGGAAAGGAGGGGTAAGATGATGGTCCTGCTTGGTGGCTAGAGGTGGTCGTGGTGGCAGTGGTGTATATGGGAGGTGGTATGTGTATGGGTGGTGATGGGTAAGCTGAAGTGGTGGTGGATGTGATGTGGGGAAGTGGTGGAGTAGCTGAGGTAGTGGTGGTGCGTGTGGTGGCAGTAGTGGTGACAAGTGGAATGGTGGCAGTGGTGATGGGGGGAGAGGTGGATGTAGTGGTGGTGTCGTAGAGGTGGTGGTTGTGGTAGTGGTGGTGATAAAGGTCATCCTCCTCTTCTTCGACTTCATCCTATGGGGATGAGCCATCCTTTTCCTCCTCTTGCCCCTGGAGGTGGATGCTCCCCCTGGGATGCTACTGGGCTGACCTGGTGAGTAGCTGGGGTCAGCTACACTCTCCACAGACGTGCTAGGGCGTCCTTCAAACTCCTGAATGCCTCGATCGGTAGCAACCACCCTGCTGCCCACTGTCCTGGTGAGGGGCTCCTCATCACTCTCTTCCTCATCGGGATGACAGAAATCCTGATGAAAATTGGCGGTGGTGGCATCTATATGAGTGGGTGGTGGAGGTGTAGTATGTGCAATGTTGGCCCTAGAAACAGCGAGGCCAGAATCTCCACCCGTGTCTTCGTCATCATCATCGGACTCATTAGATGGAAGAGCAATCTGCTCAACTTCTGAATCACTCTCCTCGTGGCGCCACTTACGCCTTCCTGGTGCCATGTACTCCTCTCGGGTTGGTAGGTGATTCACCTTGTGAGCTAGATGATGTAGAGTCCTGTGAAGGTGTGTTTAAGACATCGTACATCATTTTGGATGCTAATTCATCATCAGAAGTAGAGAGGGATGTTGAAGGACTGAAGAATCCATCATAGTCGAAAAAGAAGGCGGGTCCCTTTCCAGTAGGTGGGGTGGTGTATCTTTGAACATCGACGTTACACCATACCTCTACTTGACCCGTTGAGTTGTAGTAAACTCTCTTGTTCGGTATGTTGTATCTTAGAAAGATCCCCTCTTCAACCTTCTCTCTAAACTTCCCTTCCTGAGTTTTCTTCAGCAACGTGCATGGTGCTCCAAACGGTTCGAGATACTCCAGATTTGGTTTACGTCGTTGAGGTAACTCGTAACACGTCTTCCCATGACGTTTTACTACCAAAACTCGATTTAACGTGTAACACGCATTGGCTACTGCCTCATACCAAAATTGGATAGGTAGTTTTGAGTCTTCTAGCATTGTGCATGCTGTCTCTATTAAGCTGCGATTCTTTCTCTCAGCAACCCCATTCATCTGAGGAGTGTAGGCAGAAGTGAACCGGTGCACAATTCCCTTTTCTTTGCAAGAAGACTCCATCCATTGGTTCTTGAACTTCGTTCCGTTTTCTGAGTGTACTTGTCTTACCTTCAGCTTGTAGAGAGATCCAGTGTAGTTACCAATTCTTTGAATGACTCAAATGTTTCTGATTTTGATTTCAGAAACATCACCCAAGAGAATCTTGAGTAGTCATCTGTAACTACATAGCAGTACAAGTCGCCTGCGATGCTTCTTGTACTGACTGGACCAAACAGATCTATGTGAAAAAGCTCAAGAGGCAGTAATATAGAATTAACATTCTTTGCCTTATGAGAATTCTTTGTCTATTTGCCTTTCTTGCAGGCGACACAAAAATCCGGGAGTTGGAAGTTCTTGACATTGACTCCTCGCACTAGATCATTCTGGATCAAGTGGTTCATCTTCCGTGGATTGATGTACCCCATTCTCCTATGCTAGGAGATAGAGTCCTTCTCAGTAGCTTTTGACAAGAAGCACGGGACTTGATGATCCGTTGTGGAGGCATCACACATCATAAATTCTACTCATTTTCCATTAGAGGGTGAGGGAATATCATTTGTTTTATTGGCTTCATTACCAGACATGGACTTTTCTTTCCATAAGCCAACTTTGTGTAAGGTCTGTTTGTGATAAACAGACGACTGGCTGATAGGTTGAACTTTAGGTTCACTGACTCTTTTTGGTGGAGTCATGGAGCTTCTTTTAGAAGAGCTTGCTTTAATGTCATAAAGTTCAATCTTTTTCTTTGGTGTCTGATAATAAGGACAATAAGACGCTATGTGCCCATACTTTTCACAGTTGTAGCATGATCTCCTTTCAACTTGACGATTTACCTGTTTCTATGGAGAAGTATGTGACACATGAGTAACTTTGTTCTGTTTGGGTTTTGACACTTCTTGTTTAGATTTTTTATCGTGTTTAACAAAATTAATTGTCTGGACATTGTTAATATCTTTTCCCTTTTGTTTATTTGGACTTAGACATGAAGCACATGATTGCTTAATTTGTTTGGTATTTCTTGGTTCAGAAATAGACTTTGTTGAGCCAGACTTTATTTTAACCTTTTAAAATTGTTCATCTAGATTAACACAAGGCATTTTACCTTTTGATTTTGAAGTGGTATCCTTTTGTTTAGTGACAGATTCATTTGGTTTACATGTGGAATATGGATCACTCATAATAGGAGTGGACACCACATGATCCTTGATTGGGTTATTATTTATTGGTTTACTTTTGGCATTCATCATGGTCTCATGTGGTGGTGGTACCACTTTATATCCCAAACCCTCCCTATTGTTGCGCTCCTTCACTAAGTGTTCCATAATGTGAGAAGAACTTGTCCAACTATGCAGATTTTGTTTTAATGAATTTACTTCTACTTCCAAAACTACCTTTTGTTTCTTAGTGTCTTCTAGGGAGTTTAGATAGAACTTAATGTCATTAGCTTGGTTAAAGACTACAACTTTAGTTTCCCTAAGTTGTTTATTCAAGAGTTCTATCTTTTCTTTATAGTTGTGCTCATTTTGTTTTAAGACTCTATTGGCTTCAGTGCACAGTTGTATGTCCTTTACTAAGGCTTTAGGATCCTTGCTTGACGAAGTAGGACTGCTTGTGGGCTTATCCTGATGAGTGAAAGATGAGAATGGATTTTCATTTCCCATCTTCTTGGGCTTCACACATTCACGTTTGAAGTGCCCCTTTTCCCCACAGTTGAAGCAGGTAACTTTGGTTTTGTCAAAACCAAAAGTTGTGTCCTTAGTGGCAATCAGATTCTGTCCGGTCTTCTTGACAAACTTCTTAGCTCTCCGAACAGCACTTGCTAAGGCCCACATGATATCCATTCTTTCTAACTCTACCTCGTCTACCTGCTCGTAGTCCTTGTCTGCCGGATGGCAGTTCCCAATTTTCCCAGCAACTAGCCCGTCATAGGAGTGGACCACAGCTGCTAAGAGATCCATGTGCTCTTTTGCTACCTCTACTGTCACATTCCCGAGATTCTCGGTCTTCAGTTTTGTAGCATTTGCTTCAGGTGCTATGTATTGGGTACCAGACGACCCTGGCGTGTCAGATCCTGAAGTAGTAGCTTGTGATGGACGAGCTGAACTCGACACAAACGCCATTTGAAGTGATGCTCCAGACGTTTTGGCTTGTGTAGTTGAGTTGTATAGTGTCGGATTCTGATCAGATAAAGACTTTTGAGCCCTATACTTCATCCTCAACTCTTCCTCTCGTAGTTTTAGAATGAAGTCGTTGATATCTAACTTCACTAGCATATCATTCTGTTTGAGGTTGGAAACAAACGAACTCCACTTCTCAAAGTTTAAAACTTTGTTTTCCATAGACGTAGTGACTCCATGAGTGTGCAGCTCACTCAACAGATGGTAGAATCGATCAATGACATCATCCAAGCTCTCCTTTCCCATTGACGAGAAGTTGTCAAACTCCTTCTCCAACGCTTTTGCCTTCAGAGTTTTTAACAATGCATTTCCCTCATACCTCTTTTCCAATGCATCCCACAGCTTCTTAGCTTGCTTGTTCTCAAAAAATTCATGGAAGATGTCTTTAGGAATAGACTGAGATAGCAACACATATACTTTCTTCTCTGCATTGTACTTTACCTTTTGTCCGTTAGTCATACCGCTTAAGGTGAGTTTGACTACATCTGCACCTATAGGCATACTATATCCTGTCTCTATCGACTCCCACAGATTTGTATCTACTCTATTTAAGTAAATCTCAAATCTTTGCTTCCATTGTGGGAAATCATCTAACGTTATAAGCTTAGGGGGCTTGTTATGATTTCCCACTTCATTTTCTAAAAGCAACAGATTTTGAATCCTAGAGTCCCTTACGGCGGTGAACGCTGAATATTGATCCTCCATTACTATCAACTTTAGACTTTGGAACACATTGTTGTACTTGTGCGAATGAAGGAATGCGATTGAACACTTCGTGCGATTGAACAATGCGGTTGACTCAGACGTGCGAATGAGCACATTCAGATGGCTTAATCTTGCGAATGGACATGTGCGGATGAACAATGCGAATGGGCAACTCAGTCATACGAATGAGTCCAATCGTGCGTATGAGGGATGCGTATGAATTCAGACGTGCGATTGAGTCAATCGTGAGACTAAAGCTGCTGAAACTTGAAAATTCGAAGGTTTACGATATTTTGACACAAAAACATGAATTTTTCAAGAACCCTAATTGCTGTATGCCGGAAAAAGGTTAACTTTACGATCTGGAGACGTCCAAAACAACGTTTGACACAAAAAGATTGTGTTTTTGCGTGAAAAACACAATTTTTGTATCAAAATCGATTGAATCACACGTAAATCAATAGCCAACGCTCTGATACCACTTGTTGGAGGACTGTGTACTGGACGGAGTACTAACTGATCTATGTGTATACCTAATCAAATAGTGTAGAATCCTATTTGATTGGCGATCCAATCAGTGAGAAGGTTAACTCGATCGATATAAGATTAATCTAAACGTTAAGAACGAATAGCAATCGATCAAGAACGATCTATGAATTCGGACCGGGTTTCTTGGACGTTCTGGACGGCTAGGGTATGTGTATGAGTCGAATTCTTCAAAGTGTTACGTTTTTTCACGAATTAAGTGGTATTTATAGGATTGGGTTACTAATTCATGTGACTAAACCATTAGCATGGTTCACTCGTGCGACAGAGTCATGCGGGTGATCCATTCGCACGACTAAGTGTTCAGTCGTGCGATTGAGTCGATCTCATATCATAATTGTGTGACTGATCCAGTCTCCTGGTTCAGTCGTGCGACTGGTTCATTAGCATGAATTGTTCACGCGTATGGTCCATTAGCATGGGCCATTCGCATGAGAACTTCATATGACTAAGTTTGAATATGTTTCACAATCATTAATAGACTTAGATCTATTCAAACAACCACATACCTATATAGTTAGTTCAATAAGCGTTAATACACAATAATCAATGAAATATTAAACATTATAAGCATAAAGCACACATTGTATTTCATTCAAACCATCCAGTTACATATATGTAAGACATGAAAGACTTTTTTACATTAAGCTCATAAACTAGGTACATATGCATCTACAAACTCCCCCTTGGACCTAGTTTAATCTATTGTCTAACATTCTTCATCATCTCTTCATATTTCTTGAACTTCTCTTCTCTTGTGACTCCTTCATGTATTTGAAAAGCAAAGCAGAGCCGTATCACATTCTGGAATTGGAGAGCTTGTACAATATCCTGTGCGTCATAGAACAGTGGCCACTTGTATAAAGTGTACACATCGTCAGAAGACAAGTTAGTTAGCCACATCGGGTCAAAT
The DNA here is from genome assembly GCA_025506515.1 of Flaveria trinervia. NCBI lineage: Eukaryota > Viridiplantae > Streptophyta > Magnoliopsida > Asterales > Asteraceae > Flaveria > Flaveria trinervia. The sequence goes on from CM046441.1 coordinate 64,607,317, forward strand.
ACCCTGATAGTTTCCATATTTCCATTTCTGTTCAGAACTGTGGCCGCCTCACTCGTTCGCCGGTCATAGTACCACCACTTAAAGTGTGGAGTGAAGTCCTGAGGCATTTCCCCTAAAGGGATTCTCGACATTGTGCGCGGAGGACTCCACTTCAGCATAATCTTTGGCTTCCCAGTAATGGCATCAACTTTAGATCTTCTAATATACCTCGTTGGTTGTTGAGGCTTGAAGTTGACCCACCTAGTGTGGTACTCTTTCTTCAAAGCAGCTTCAAACGAATTTGACATCTTTCAAGGGTCAGCATATAACAGCTTCAACTTGGCCAACTGGTTAAGCTCAAAACTGGGTAGAGTCTTCAGATCGTGTGGGATTCTGAAGTACTCTATGCCCTTTTTTCTCTTCACGACATATACATTCAGATCCTCAAAATAAGCCCATGTGATGATCTTGCTTGACACCTTTAGTGTTTCTTGACTTTGTATAGCTTGGTGTAGACATTTGGCTTTGGTGCAGTGCGCATGGCTCAGATCTCAGTAAAACATGTCGCCCATTCAGCCTTTTTGATGTTGACATCTACGTCTGAGGCTTGGGCTTGATCTTTCTTCTTCTCCCACTCCTGCTCCATCTTATCCAATATTTCAAAAGTATCACTAACAAGGGTGTCACCCAAATTAGGGACTACATTTCCCTTGTTGTCAACATACTCTAGATAATGTTGTGTTGTGACGTCTTCAATCTCAATTTCATCCACATCATTAAGCTCATCGTCACTATCCATCTTCACAGTAGGAGCATCTTTCACAATCTCATCGGGATTCAGTCGGAACATCTCAGCCAGTTGCTCATCAATAAGGTCGTGAATTATTTCTCCTTCTTCAGGAGTGTAACTCACAGTCCTCCTGACTATCCCTTGCGGATCAAGATTCATTGTGAGTTGTGACTTGATCTGCTGAAGGGGAGCAACATCATACTCATCTTGTTGAGATGTGTGATCTGCTTTATTTAAATATATAAACACATCATGCATTAGTAAATAATCAAGACATTAAACATTAAATATATACATTAACATTCAAACACATAAGTTTAATACAATATTCAAATTACACATGATTTAAATTACACAAAACTCTATGCATTACTTTTGCCTTGGATCATGTGTTCTTCTGTTGTCGGGGCTGATGTCAAGGCACCTAGATTTTTAGTCTTTTTGGTCCACCTCTCATTAGCTTCCTGCGCTCCCGAAGCAGATGACTCTCCTCCTCCTTCATAGTCTCCTCCATCCTCATCATCACTTGTTAGAGGACCGTGTACCAGACAGAGTACTAAGTGATCTATGTGTATACCTAATCAAATAGTGTAGAATCCTATTTGATTGGCGATCCAATTAGTGAGAAAGTTAACTCGATCGATATAAGATTAATCTAAACGTTAAGAACGAATAGCAATCGATCAAGAACGATCTATGAATTCGGACTGGGTCATGGATGTTTTGGATGGTTAGGGTACGTGTATGAGTCGAATTCTTCAAAGTGTTACGTTTTTCCATGAATTAAGTGGTATTTATAGGATTGGGTTACTCATTCGTGTGATTGAACCATTAGCATGGTTCACTCGTGCGATTGAGTCATGCGGTTGATCCATTCGCACGACTGAGAGTTCAGTCGTGCGACTGAGTCAATCTCTTGTCACAATTGTGCAACTAATCCAGTCTCCTAGTTCAGTCGTGAGACTGGTTCATTAGCATGAAGTTGTTCATGCGTATGGTCCATTAGCATGGGCTATTCGCATGAGAACTTCATATGACTAAGTTTGAATATATTTCAAATCATTAATTGACTTAGATCTATTCAAACAACTAGAAACCTATATAGTTAGTTCAATAAGCGTTAATACATAATAATCAATGAAATATTAAACATTATAAGCATAAACCACACATTGTATTTCATTCAAACCATCTAGTTATATATATGTAAGACATGAAAGACTTTTTTACATTAAACTCATAAACTAGGTACATATGCATCTACAGTGCAAGCCCCCGACCTTTGATGGCAACGGCAATGCTACTGCCACTCACCGTTGGGTCAGAGAGATGGAAGTAGTGCTAGAAATCAGTGAGTGTCGGGAAGATCAAAAAGTTAAGTTTGCCACTCATTCTTTTGTTGACTAAGCATTGTGCTGGTGGGACAATATTGTCCAGGCTGAAGGAAGGCGATCGATAGCCAGAATCAAGTGGCCTGAGTTGAAGGAGTTGGTGCTGGACGAGTATTTTCCCCATCGGGAACTAGACAAAATGGAGAAGGAGTTCTTGCATTTGGAGGCTGGGAACATGACTCATCAATAGTATACCTCCAAGTTCAATGAACTTGCAAGACTTGTGCGTAACACCTGCATCCAAGAAGATGAAGAGATACATGCAGGGTTTGCCCGTGGATATCAGGAGGCACATGATTATGGCTAGACCAGGCATGTTTAGGTCTATGGTGGATTTAGCTGGTAGGTTATACGAGGAGAGAGATCCAATGTTTGTACAAAAGAAGGTGGAGAAATGGAGTGGGAAGAAAAATGTGAATGGGAAGAGGTTCGGAGGTGATAACTTCAGGAGTGGGGAGAATAGGATGAGAGTCTAGGATTAGTCAGGGAGAAGAGGAAATACAAGTGAAGGAGGTGCTTGTAGAAAATGTGGAAAAGGTCATTCGGGGGAGTGTAGACTTGGGACCGAAAAGTGTTAAATGTGGAGGTGAGGGCCACGCTAAGGATTGAAAGGCGGTGAATTGTTACCAGTGTGGCAAGATGGGACATGTGGAGAGGGACTGCAAGAAAGGAAAATCAGGAGGATTAGGAACGGTTAAAGCTGGAGATAAGGGAAGGGTGACGGTTCGAAGGCGAAGGCGAGGGCATACAACATAACTCGTGAGGAGGCCAGGGCGGATCCAGAAGTAGTTTCAGGTATGTTTCTGGTAGACCATGAATATGCTTCTGTGCTCTTTGATTCTGGTGCTAGTAGGAGTTTTATGTCTGTTGCCTTTTGTCGTTCTGATTATAAAATCTTTTATTGTAATTTAAGAACCAGTACTATGTTTTATTTACAATTGATGGACAAATGTATGGGTACAATGTGGTTTCCAAGTTTTAAATGAATGTCTGTTTAATTCCGCTGCAATGTTTTGGTTATTAAAATATGATTTTATGCTATGATTAACCAACTGTGAGGTTTTCCAGGAACGGGGCCTTACACCTTGGTAATCATCATATCTCAAGTTCATTAAGATTTGAGTGATATTGGATTGATTTCGTGTTGAAAAAGTTTTTCAGAATCATCCAACAAAATTACTGTTCTATCAACAAAAAAGTGACCTTCAGCTAGCGAAACTACGAGTGTTTAGCTTATTGTGATTTTTTTGCAACCTTAGCGAAAGTACCATGATTGAACGAAAGTTCAATAATGCTTGTGATCCATTATCAAGCGAAATTGTTGCTGAATTTACATTTGAACGAAAGTTTAAGCTAGTTTCGAGCGAAACTGTCTGCGAAACTAGCATTATTAAGCAGTTGGCTAGCAAAACTACTACTGAAATTATCAACGAAACTGCTACTGAAATTATCAGCAAAACTACCATTTCTTTAGTGAAACTACTCAATCCAGTGAAACTACTAATTCTTCTATGAAACTACCATGTCAAAGTTGACTACTCTCACCTTTGCTGATTTGGAGAGTGTGGCACCCAATAGACCTTGGAGGTTGATCAATGGAGACAACTTTGAGGATTGGAAGAGATGTTTGAAAGCATTCTTTTACTACAAAGATCATAATCAATAGGAATCAATCTTCTCTAGACCACATTCTGACTTCACTATTGGGGATATAGTTTCTCGAAACAAGGACCCAACCACATTCAATGAAAAGGATTCGAAGTTGATTGATAGGGATCAAAAAACATTTGGAGCACTAAATATGTTCCTCGCACTAGATATTTACAATTGCTTTGCTGAACACAAGAATGCAAAGTCTCTTTTATGATGCTCCACGTGAATTTTATGATGGAAATGATGAGTTAGTGAAAGATAAAGGTATACAAGCTGAGAAGGAGTTTAACTCTTTTGTGGTTACAAGTGAAGAGGTTATTAGATTCACTTCTACTATAATGGAGTCTACAAGTGAGGATGCTAAAACAAGAGAGAGGGTTTACTGATTACAAGCTTATATAAATTATCCGTAAGTTTAAATCATTTGAATTAGACATGAAAAGAATGGAGTTTATAAGTCCATGATGCCATCATCCGATTTTCAACAGAATGCTGTATTGCTTAGTTCCGTTGAAAACTCACCAATACAAGCTTCTAGACAATGAGCAGTGAACACAAATGCCTCATGTAATCAACTTGGTGGTGGTATTAACTCTATCAGAGATCAAACAAACTCAAAAGCTACTTCTAGAATGTCAATCCCATCTGAAAAATGACACTGTTTGGCATGTTTGTGCAATGTTATGAGGCATTGGTGGCTGGAGAAGTAAAAGGGAAAAGTATGACTATGGAAGACATGTATCAGGTTGATCCAGATGAATTAGAAAAAAACCGACATACAGTGGCAAATGGCGATGTTGACTCTCAAGCAAGAAGTTTTATGGAAAGAACAAGAAGGAAGAACTTTGGAGGTCAAAACTCCAACTATAAGTTAGGATTTGATAAATCCAAATTGAGATGTTTCAACTACAATCAATTAGGATATTTCAAAAGAGAATGTCCATTGCCAATTGTCGTAGATCCAAGCAAATCTGGAGTTCCATTACTAGTTTCAAGTGGAGAAAAGGACGAAAGTAAACAGAAGAAAGAGAAAACTTTGATTTCAAGCTTTGACTGGAGTGCAAAAGCTGAGGAACTAAAGAAGATATCAATCAAGCCCTTGTTGTTGAGGTTATAGAAGTGGAGGAGAATATGGAAGAGTTTGATCCGTTAAGGAATTCAAAAGTGAAGTTGAAGTATATCAGGGTGTTAGAGAAGAATGAGACTGGAAATTTAATGGGTGATGATTTGAAAGAAGATGAATGTGAGAGGTAAAGATAGTATGGAACCAGAAAGAAGTGAAGAGCAAAGAGATGAATGATGTTACATCCATTGTTAAGGAAAACTTGAAGAGTACTCTAGTGTGTCAATGTGAAAAGCTCTACTAGTTGAGAAAGTGGTAATAGGCCTCCCTTATGAGGTAATACAAGACATGTGTTCCTATGCTTGCAAGATAAGGTTATTTGGTGTGTATAAAGCAAATCATTTGTTGCTTGAAAATGATGGGCCTTAAAAGAAAATACACATTTAAAAAGAATTGTTTTACAAAAAAAAATTGAAATAAATACGTTGACTGAAAGAGTGGCACTTGTTGAGTTTGAAACTAGTAAACTTTAGTCAAAGCTTGATAAATGGACAATTTCTAAAATGGGCAATTTCTAGAATGAATCATGATGATTTGTGTAAATCACAATGGGGAGCTAGGATTAAAACGGGTTTGGGTTATGAAAATGCTTCGGTTTATCCTCTTCCTACTACTTATTGTTATTCACCTATGCCTGTTCCACACCCTTCAAATGATTTGATTCAAACAAATACCAATAGTATGGCTGCAGTTTAGAAGGTGTGAATCATAAGGAAGCGCGTGCGGAGTATGGTTATAGAGCAACGAGTGGGCTTGGATGCAATAGTTTTAGTACACCTACACCTCAACATTCTATTTTAGATCATAGTTCTAGTTTAATTTTTGTTTTTGTTCCTAAAAATCTGTCTCAAACATTGACTCTGTGTGTTCTAGTGATGTTTCCACGTCTTTATTAAATGATTTCAAATGTAATGTTGATGCTTCTAATGCTTGTATGAATGAAGTGGTGAATGATCTGTTCTCGAGAGTAAAGATAAAATAAAAAATAATTGTTTTGAAAAATTCTTTTCTCAACCCATTCCATCATTTACTCCAACTAATATTTTACAATCTAATGAAAAGGTAATGTCATCTTCTTGTGCAAGCACAAGTGGTACAAGTGCCACATGTACTTCAGATGAGAATGAATCAGTATCTGTAACTAATCATTCTTTAAAAGACAAAAACAGAACCATAGATATGTACGAGACTTATAGTGATGTTGATTCTAGCTTGTCCGAATGCGATGAGGAAATATACATAGAAAAAATTCCTAACTTGAGGCATAATAGACCCAGATTAAAATCTCATTGCTTTAGGTGTGGTAAAGATGATCATGCAATTAAAATATGTCCTGAGCTTCATCACAGACATGTTCATAAGAATTCTTTTGGCAATTGATTAAATCATCTTCTTAATAATTTATTTAGCAAAAGATCAATAGGATCGGTTTTCGTCACTAAACACTTGGTTTTTTGCTCAAACTCACTTGAACTACATTCGGATGAAAGCAAAGACAATAAGAGTTGATAACAATATAATAAGTAGTAATAAACACAAGAAGCAATTTTCAAGGTATTTGCATATATTGCTTATCAACTCAAAAAATTACACGACTCTTACAAACATCATGTTATGAGTTACAATGAGAAACTATATATAATACTACCTACAGCCGGATATACTTTGATACTAGCTGGAATCCTCTAACTAAAGCAAATAATACAAAGCTATAGTTTAAGGTATCTTAGATAAAGTCTTATCTAAGATATGGTAGTCAGGACATGTCCCTAGCTTACCTTTTGTCACCAACTAAAGTTGGTAACTTGCACTAACATAAAAAGGTGAATAGTAGAATAAAGTATGGTCAACTACATGGCCCTTTGAGAAAACACCATGTAGTATCAATGGTCTGCAACGGAGTGTAAGAGACCATACTTATGTCCACTGGTTCATAGCAGTGTCTTCCGAAGGTCAAATGGCTTCGGAAGAACAAGTACTTCCGAAGCCACTTATACTTCAGAAGAGGCTACTTCTTCCGAGACTTGAGGACTTCTTTTTTTTCATACTTCAGAAGTTGTGTTTTCATTTCTTCTTCTTAGACTTGGTCTTTGGAAATAAATACTTTGACTTCGGAAGTAGCGTTTGTCTTTGGAAGTTGATCTTTTACTTTGTCCTCAGAAGAACTCTACTTCCTTTGGAAGTTCCACACTTGGCTTCGGAAGCCTTTTGTAAGTAGCACCAAAATTTGTCTAAGTGATTTGGTTTTGTTTACACCAGCCTTCTTCTTGATCCAACAAACTCCCCCTAGACTGATGCTACCAAAATCTCAATTGTTTCTGCTCCTCAAAACCTTTAGCACCAAGGAATGTAAATATTTGTCAGTTCTTTGTTCTTCCCTGAAATGGTGCTGAGAAGCTTGTATAGATCATTAGTTGACAGGAACTCCAGTCTGTCACCCTGAATGATATGTACCCTATCTTGTGTCCCTCTGAAAAGAGATAGTTGATGGGAGCTATAATCATATTGCCATCTAACTGTAGGTTCCAATTCAGGACCCTGCACCATGTGTAGAAAGGTTGTGCCTTGGTGGGAGGTCTATCCTTATCTTCCTTTCTTCTCAGCTTCAACTCTTCTTCAATCTTAGCTTTTGTAGTTAACTCAGCAAGATGAAGACTGCTGAGATGATTTTTGATGTAAGTAGCAGTTTCAGAGTTAGAGGGATAATAGAATGGTTTCTTTGCTAACTCAACAATGTCAAACCTGCTAGAGTGTAGCAGAGATGAGGCATTCCGTCTGTTGATTTCTCCATTCTCTCTTTCCATAACAAAGTTATGAGAGCCTTCATCGAAATTCCACTGGATTATTTTCTTTCTAGGCACAAGAGGCTGACTAGGAATCTTGTCCTCTTTCGTTGTATCTAGTAGAGTCACCAGCTTCCTTCTTAGTCTCTTCTCTTTATCATTTAATGAGTCTGAGTTGAGGCCTAGAAGTTTAGCAGCATGGTCCAGTGTTCCTCTGGGCAGATCAAGAAATTGATCTCTTATGAGGGAACATGAAGATCCATCAACATAGGTCAGTTTGATAGAGTCTTCCTCAGAGGAGATGTCGCTCAAGGTTGTGCAGTTGGTGAGCTTTGTCTTGATTGCCTTAAACTCCTCTTGAGAGAGATGTTTAGAAGGCTAAGGGGATTGTTTGGAAGGTTGTTGGGTAGGTTGTGGTGTAGTGGTTCTAGAAAGTGTTTTGGATTGAAGGATGGGTAGTTTGGGTGGTTGAGGTGAGGAGGTGGGTAAGGATAGTGGTGTGGGTTTAGGTGTGAAAGGTTCAGTTTAATGGTGAATGGTGAGGGAATTGGTTTAGGTTTGGGTTGAGGGGTTGGTGTGAAGGTCATCCCCTGTACCCTTTTATAGATCTCTATCTTTTTGCCCAAACAAATGTCAGCCTTGATTTCACTAACAATTCGTTGTAGTATTCTTTTAGACATTGGTTCCACCTACCTTCCAGAGAAGCCGTGGGCCCGGAGATAGTCCTTCATCCAGCTTTTTCACTTATCTTCTTGGTTGCAATGACCCTAGCTTCTTCTTCTTTCTTCTTTTTCTCTTGTAGCTCTTTTTTTTTCTTTCTCTAGTTGATCCTGCTCTTTGTTGAAGAGCCATAGGATCGTTTCACCATTATGTGGAGATAGCTCTTGAAGAGAGAAACCTTTAGAGGTTAAGAAAGCTATCCTTTCCCTCCTGAGCTACGTGTCAGCTTCCCTCTATTCTCTTTCTCTTTCTTCCTTTAAGGCCAACCTTGCTGCTTCCAATTGTTGTTCATTTTGCAGTATTGTTGCCTTTTCCAGCTCTATTAACTCCACTAGTGGAAGTAGGAGTATATCTTCATTGACGACTCAAAGCTTTATGAGCCGGTCAATGACCTCAACTCTCTTCTTGTTGTTAACTGCCTCCTGGTTGGCTGCAGATGCTTTTGTACTATCAGCTAACAACTTCCCAGTTGGAAGTTTCCCTTTTCTTTTGAGTTTCTTAGTCATTTCCTCCTCCTGAAGCTCTTCCACTTTCATTTTCTTCTTTCCTTTGTCATCTTTTGATGTGCTTGACTTTGGTGGTTCTTGGAAGGAGGACTCAGATTGCAAGAGAGATAGTGAGTATGTATGAGCTAAAGGTTTGTTGAGAAAGTCCTCACTATTCACCTCAGATGCCAGCTCTAGAATTGCATCTATGATGATTAGATCCTCAGATAGTGAGAACAGCCCTTCCGTAGCTTCCATTTAAACTTCGAAAGATTCGGCTTGTTCTTCCGAGGCTTTAACTTCAGCTTCGGAAGTTTGAGGGAGTGTAGTTTATGTCCCAACTGTTTCAGTTGCTGGGCCATCAGTCCTCATTTCCCCTTCAAATTAAATCTCAGGTCCCATGTGGACCTTAGGTTGACCAACTTCTTCCACAGTGGTAGAAGGTGCACTTAGCCTCTGAAGCTCTCCAGCTCCAAAATACATCATTGCTGCATCAGGCTAGGCTGATCAAGAGAGGATCTCAACGGAAACTTGGAGAAGAGTCTGTAGAGATCTCTGAGCATCTTGGGTCAGTTTGTAGTATAACTTGGGATGGCTTAGAAAAAGTTGTAATGGGAGCCGAATATTTAGAAGTTGAAGTTTGGCTTAGTGGTTCCTCTGATGGTTGTCTCTAAACATTCTCCCCCTTTTTGGTAGCACCTTCTTGAGAGCTAGATGAGCTAGAGGAAGAGGTCAGGGAGACTTGAATGGGTACATGTCTAACATATCTCTCATATGTTTCTCAGCTAGTCGAGCCTTGAGATTGTCAATCTCAAGTTTTTAAGTGGCGGACCTTTCTTCTAAAGTCCTAACCTTGGTTTCAAGGTTTGAGACTTTAGATAGTAGGTCTTAAATGAGGAGTTGCATACTTCGCTCATCTTCTTTTGAAGAATCACGGGGAGATGAGGTAACATACCTAGTATGTTCAGTCTCACCACCAGATGTGGTTTCTTGGCACCCTTTTTCCCTGCTTAATGATGTCTCTTTCAGAGCCATCAAAAGGCATGATTGCCGCAGATTCAGTCTCATAAATGTTACTACTATCCATAAGGTGCATTGATGCACCTTTTGTAATGGCAGCTGGATCTGCATTAGTCCCATCCACATTAGTGGGACTCACCTTAGTAAAGGTTTGTTGATGGGGGATAGAGATAAGAGGTCTCTCTAGGCTATGTTAATCTTGGAGAGGGTGTTGTAGATCAACTTCATTTCCATAGAGGGACGTAATCTCTTCATCAGTTTTGAAGAGAAGGACGGTGAAAGATAAGGAGGTTAAACCTACTGCCACGGGACCTTGGTCAATGTCTACAGGCATTGAGCCTCTAGTGGGGTTGTCCCTTGTTGGCTGCTCAGAGGAGTGTAAATACTCACCCTAAGGGCTTTCAGATTGGGTAGTGGGCTTATGGGTTTGAGACTGAGGAGACTTAAGACCCATATTGAGGTCAATGGTGAAGGATGGTGAGACCTCAGGTTGAGTGGGAGCCTAATGTTCCACTCTAGCCTTTTTGGATTGAACAGGAGGAGCTTGTTCAATCATAGCAGTTTGAACAAGGTTCGTTTGGGGCGTCTTTGGTAAGTTATGGTGATGGGGAGAAGGTAAAATTGGCATTGTGGGGGCGTTTGCTGGTGTGGGTTCATCACCTGTGGGGTCAACAGGGATGTCACCAGGAGCTATTTGCTCAGTCATACATGGATGTAGAGAAGTGTACCTTCCAGTGAAGTTGGTGCACACCTTCTTCAGAGTTTTGAAGATGTAGGCCTCATTGAGGAACAGGCAGAGTGGCTGCACAGATACGCCGACTCTGGTCCAGCTCATAGTTGATAATGTGCTAAACAAATTAGGATACATAAAGAATGTTTCCCTCTGGAGGTTTCCAATGAGATTGCTCAACACAAATCTTGAGTAGTTGAGTGAGGCCTCTCACCATTCCATGAACTAAGCACCCTAGTTCGTATGGAATTTGGTCCCATCCCCCAGATTTATTGGACAGACAGTGAAGGACAACGTGTAGGAGGAACTTCCAGTTGTATGAGAAGTTAAATTTGTAGACAGTTGACCTGCTGACATCTCCACCATATCCCATGAGAATGTAGGTGCTGTCTAAATCTACTTTAGAGAACTCTGTGGGTGCACCCTCATCTTGAAGCTTAAGATGCTCCCTAATAAATTGTTCAGTGATGACCAACTCTTGGCCATATATGCTGGATCATATTACACGAACCCCTTTAGGTTTCAACCTGACCGTTACCCCATAATTCAGCCATGTGAATGGTGTAAACAATGAGATTAACAGTTAGGACAGAGTAGTAGGATGATTGAGTGAGGAAGGAGATGATTTCAAAGAAGTCCGATCTCTTGAAGAGTCAAGAAGTGCGACTTGATTTTGTTGAGGATTTAGGGCCATTGGGGAAAAGATGAAGATAGAAGAGTTTGAGCTTGGGTGAATTAGGGAGAAAGGAAACTTTTAGGGCAGTAAAAATTGTGGTAAGAAGATGAAAGTGAATAGTCGGGATTATTTAAAAGAGGGTGAAATAGCGGTAATGTGGTTAGGATAAGGTGATGTGATGTTTTAGTGGATGAGGTGACAGGGGAGGCAAGGTTTAGTTCAGTTAAATAATCCGACATCATTAACAAAATATTTACTTTTTACAGTGTGGGGCCCAAGATATTTCCGTTACACAGTAAAATCTCTGTTCCGAATATAAAACGTTTCCGAATGTAATTTGTCTTCCGAAGGCAATTGCTACTTCCTAAGGTAAAAAGTTAGTTCCGAGAGTAAAGTTTGCTTTCCGAATGGAGAGGTTTTGTAAGCTTTGGAAGTAGATCTGATATGTAATCAATCGCTTCTTCCGAGAAGAAAAATTATCCTTGGAGAAATTTAGCTTTGGAAGATATGTAAAATATCTTCTGAGGGTTAATTTCTCTCGGAAGAAATTTATACTTAGATAAAAATTTAGAGAGACATTTTGTAACATGGCTTAGTGTATTAACATAAGACATTACACATTAAAAGGTTTTCAAAAGAGTAAGCTAAACAATGTTTACTATCCCATAGCTGTTATGAGATACTTAAATCTCTGTTCAGCAAAAGCTTTGGTGAACATCAACATATTGTTCATTTGAATCAACATTGATTAGCATAATCAGATTCTCTCATGAATATCTCTAATGAAATGATACCTCATATCATAATGCTTTGTCTTGGAGTGCTTCACCGGATTTTCAGTGATGGAGATAGCACTGTTGTTGTCAATATGGATAGGAGTACTCATAAAGTTAAATCCATAGTCTAAGATCTGATTTTGAATCCACAGCAGCTGAGCATAGCACTTGCAGCAGCAATGTATCAGCTTCAGCAGTTGATGTAGAGACACAAGATTGTTTCTTACATTTCCATGAGATGATCCTTCCACCAAGAAATTGACATCCTCCAGATGTTGATTTCTTGTCAATGTTGCAGTCACCATAGTCACTATCAGAGTATCCATAAAGATTAAAATCATTGTTCCTATGATACCAGAGACCTAGTTTAGGTGCTCTATTGAGGTATCTGAGGATTCTCTTGGTAGCAGCTAGGTGAGATACCTTTGGAGCAGCCTGGTATCTTGCATAAATGCAAGTTGCAAACATGATATCAAGTCTACTAGCTGTGAGATACATCAGAGAACCAATAATCACCCTATACTGATGTTAATCAGTATCCTCCCCTTCAGGGTCAGGACAAAGATTATGGTTTCTGGGTATGGGTGTCTTGGCTAGCTTACATTCTTTCATTTCAAATCTTTCTAAGATGTCATTGACATACTTATATGATTGATGAAAAACCCTTCCTTCAGTTGCTTCACCTGAATTCCAACAAAAACCCCCATTTTTCTCATGGAACTCATCTCAAACTTCTTCTTCAAAATGCTTTCAAAGTCTTTGCACGTTTGGTCATTTGAAAAACCAAAAATGATGTCATCAACATAGACTTGAACAAGCAAAATATCCTTACCAAATTCCTAATGAAGAGAGTCTTATTAATGGTTCCTCTAGTGTAACCATTCTTTAGAAGAAACTGAGACAAAGTCTCATACCACAGCCTAGGTGCTTGGTGCAGCCCATATAGAGCTTTATCCATTTGCACACATAGTTGGGGTGTTGCATGTCTTCAAATTCTGGAGGCTAGCGCACATACACTTGCCTATATATATACCCATATAGAAAGGCACACTTGACATCAAGCTGGTAGACAGTAAAATTCTTGGATGCAGCATAAGCAAGGAAGATCATAACTGCCTCAAGTCTTGCAACAGGTGCAAAAACATCAGTATAATCAATTCCTTCCTCTTGAGTGTATCCTTGAACTACAAGTCTTTCCTTGTTCTTGATAATCAAGCCTCTGTCATCTCTTTTGTTCCTGAAAACCCATTCAGTGCCTATAGGTACTTGACCAGATAGTAACGGACATAGGTTCCAAACATTTTGTCTCTTGAATTGAAGCATCTCCTCTTGCATCGATTCAATCCAGCTACCATCTTTCAAGGCATCTTCCATCTTCTTGGGTTCCATCTAAGATAAGAAGCATGAGTACAAGCATACATTCCCATGATGAGTCTGCCCTCTTGTTCTCACATCTTCAAAGACATCCCCAATGATGCTCTCAGCTGGATGAGTGTTATGAATCCTTAAACGAGGAATCACTTCCGGCAAAGATAAATCCAGATTAGACATATTTTGCTTAGGATCAGGAACACTTTGTCCAACTGTTGGTTCAAACTCATTCAATGAGGACTGATCGAATGAATGAGAAACATCATCAGTTGTTGGCTATGAAGTAGCATTAACAATTTCCTGTTCCTTCAAAATGCTACTTTATTTAGCTTGGTGTTGTGCTAGATCACCTGATGAGCTTCGAGGAACAACAGGTGATTTACTGGTTGAAGCTTCACTACTATTTGATATAGTTATACTAACACATCGGTCAATAGTGGAAGCTTGATTTGTGGCAGCTCTTGGAGAACTTGGAAGAGGTCTGGGTAGCTCAAACAGTTGATCAGCTTCAGCATCAATATCATTTTGAGTGCCTGTTCTAACTGAAACATTCTCACAAGATGGCTTAGAATAGTGTGGAAACAATTCTAAATCAAAAATATGATCAGGGCCATTCCCCCTAACACAAGGAGTGTGATCATTAAAAACTATATTGGATGACTCCTCAAACTGTTGATTCTTGGCGTTGTATACTCTATAAGCTTTATAGCTAGAAGAGTATCCAACAAAGATAGCATCATTTGACTTTTCAGCTGTGAAGGCGCTGGATCGGTAGACATCCAAGCATGTTCTTGATGGAAGGAAACAAACACCAAAACCAAGAGACAAACAATAAACACGAACTATAATAAAATGGTTTCATTGATAAAACCTAATGATTACAAGCTCATTACAACATAAGAATCAAGACTCTTGGCAAGGGGAGATCAAGCATGATCTCCCCTCTTATCCGGCAGCACCTAGGCCCCGGGCACACACCCTCCTCAACCTTTAATCTCTCTAACAATGAAACTAGTATTTATAGGCCTCAGCCCATATCAGATGCCACTTGGCCCATTCGTACGATTGGGCCATGTGTATGGTTCAATCGAACGACTAGACCATACTTATGGTTCAGTCTTACGAATGGCCCAATCGCACCTCTCAGTCGCACGACTGGTCCATTAGCATGGCTCAGTCGTACGGCTGAGTCTAATTCGCATATGCCGCTATGAATGACCCAGTTTTATGTGTTTACAACATATCAGGTGTATTACATTAAGCCTAGACTATTCGACAAGCAACGGACACACTATATATGACAATATATTCTCCAACAAATTCCTTTTTGTACGTTGCTTGCGAATAGTAGATAACACCTCTTACAATCTTTAGTCAATATTTGCTCTGGTTTCCAATAGAATCAAATGAAAAACCATATTAGCCAACGTTGCCGATCTGTCAGGTTGCTACAGTATCCCTGAAAATGAATTTAGGCATAATAGCTTTCGTTTATTTTGCATAACACCATCATAGTAGCAAGATTCCCCATATGACTGATTTTTCCAGATAGTGACAAGAATAGTTTTCCATTGCTTTAATCTTCACACAGGCTAACTTGATTAAAATTAATACCTACAGAAATTCCCCCTCAAATTCAGCATATCCCAATATATAGAAATTATGCTCTCCTGATGTCTTCATACGGTGTATTGGGCAAAAGGTAAAGGGTTCAAATCCACAACTAACAATCTCAACCAAATCACCATGCACTCAAATTCATCATCAGAAACTGGCTAACATCATCACTTTCAAATTACGTCTTCAATTTGTCTAAACATGGATTTCCCCTAAGAATGAGAATCCTCTCTGTGCGGATAGATATAACTTGATTGGCCCATAAATAGTCAGATGCTCCTATGTACCCCACAATCTCAGCACCAACTGCTGACATCTTCTCTTTACTCTTTCGTGTTCTAAGAAAATTCACCTATTCTGGAAGACCAACGAATAATGGGGTATACATCAAACTTATTTGACAAAAGAACCTCAAGGTGAATGTGCTTTGCTCATCCTCAAATCTATGCAAGAGGAAGTTCCAGACTCTTTTTTTCTAGTCTGGAACGCCGTTCATTCGTATGACATGAAGGACAATATCACATTCGTATGAATGAATGATACAAATGAGATATTCATGAGACTAGTCGTAAGACTAGTCCTGTAGCATGACTGGTCATAAGACTGGTCCAGTAGCATGACTGGACATAAGACTGGTCCAGTCGCATGACTAGACATAAGACTGGTCCAGTCGCATGACTAGACATAAGACTGGTCCAGTCACATGGTTCAGTCATACGAATGGTCTAGTCGCATGGTCCAGTCATACGAATGGTCCATTAGCATGGTCCAGTCATATGAATGGTCCATTAGCATGACCTAGTCATACGAATGGTTCATTAGCATGGTCCAGTCGTACTAATGGTCTATTAGCATGGTCCAGTCGCACGAATGGTCCATTAGCATTGTCTAGTCCCACAAATGGTCCATTAGCATGGTCCAGTCGCACGAACGGGTCTGCACGTAGATTTTCAGATCTGTAGCCGCCATGGCTGCCAAACACCCTAATCTAATGAGTTTTACATGAACCGAAACAATATTGACATCATCAAATTTGCAAGGGTGATAAGAACGTGTTTTTGAGTTCGCTTTTAACATAGAGACAACACACGTAACAATATCTGAGCAGAACACAAAGTGGGTTTAACGTCAAAGAACCTAAAATCGATCCAGAAATCAAGAGCTCGGGTTGCTAGTATGATTGTTTGATCATTCTAGCAGTAACCGGCTCTGATACCAATTGTGAAGGCGCTGGATTGGTAGACATCCGAGCGTGTTCTTGACAGAAGGAAACAAACACCAAAACCAAGAGAAAAACAATAAACATGAACTATAATAAAATGGTTTCATTGATAAAACCTAATGATTACAAGCTCGTTACAGCATAAGAGTCAAGACTCTTGGCAAGGGGAGATCGAGCATGATCTCCCGCAGCACCTAGGCCTCGATTGCACTCCCTCCTCAACCCTTAATCTCTCTACACAATGAAACTGGTATATATAGGCCTCAACCCATATCAGATGCGACAGGGCCCATTCGTACGATTGGGCCATGCGTATGGTTCAATCGTACGACTGGACCATATGTATGGTTCAGTCTTACGAATGGCCCAATCGCACCTCTCAGTCGCACGACTGGTCCATTAGCATGGCTCAGTCGTACGACTGAGTCTCACTTACATATGCCCCTGTGAATGACCCGGTTTCATGTGTTTACAATATATCAGGTGTATTACATTAAGCCTAGACTATTCGACAAGCGACGGACACACTATATATGACAATATATGCTCCAACATCAACAAATTTTTCCAAATTATCCTTTGTGTTAAGTATGGTACACCTGCTGCCAAAGGACCTTAGGAATTCAATGAACGGTGGCCTTTTGTTACATAACTCATAAGGGGTTTTTCCATGTGGCTTAACTATAAGAACTCTATTCCGCATATAGCATGTAATGCTAACAGCCTCTGCCCAGAATGTTAGAGGTAGTTTGGAATCAGCTAACATAGTTCGAGCAGCCTCAATAAGTGTCCGGTTCTTCCTCTTAGCAACAACATTTTGTTAAGGAGTTCTGGGAGCACTGTATTGTCTGGCAATCCCTTTTGAGTTACAGAATGAGTCAAGAACAAAGTTCATAAATTCAGTCCTTTGATCACTTCTAATAATCTTAACCTTGTGATCAATTTGATTTTCTATTTTAAGAATAAAAGATTTTAATGTTTGAGCATTTTCATGTTTAGTTCTTAAAAAGAATACCAATGTAAATCTTGTAAAATCATTAACTATCACAAGGCAGTATAATTTCCTTCCAATGCTCATTATACTTATGGGACCAAAAAGATCCATGTGTAATAAGTTTAATGGAGTAGTGATGAGTTAACACTTTTGGATTTATGAGATGCCCTGTGTTGCTTCCCTTTCAGGCATGCAACATAGTTATCTTTGCAGAAAAATTCATTTTTAGGCAAACCATGTACCAAGTTATTTTTAGCCAATTTTTTCATTGTCTTAAAATTTACATGACACATATGTTTATGCCAAAGTTTTGACTCATCAATATCAGCTTTGGAAAGAAAGCATGATACTTCACCCATTTAGGAAGCATTGTTCATATCCAGCTTGTACATATACCCTTTCCTGGGAGATATAAGAAGCACCAATTCGGAGGAATTGTCATCCCTGGTTTGAGGATAACGCACTCATGTTTTGTGAAAAGCATTTGATGCTTTTGATCACAAAACTGAGAAACATTTAATAGATTGTGTTCAAGCTGTTTGACAAAGTTAACTATATCACTTTTAATTTTTTGTTGGATATACTCCCTCTGCTAGAAATATATCCTCCAGCCTCACCTCCAAATTGGACAGGACCTCTATAATAATGTTGAAACTATTGAAGGAGAGATCTGTTCCCTGTCATATGCCTGGAGCATCCACTATCCACAATCCAGACATTGTTATTCTTGTCATATGGATGTCCCTGCACACAAGATGAGATAATTAGTTTTGGCTGGAGACCCAAGCCTTGTTGGTCTTGGGCTCTTCCAAAGATATTGACATAATTGAACCAAATGTTAAGCATACGGGTTCAATGGATGTCTTTGAGAAGAGGCTTGGGCTGCAGCATCTTTCTTGATCTTCTAATCCATCCTTTGGTTGATCACGGAAGATATGCTTGTAGAAGATTTTGTAGCATGGCATTCTTCCAAAGCTTCTTTCTTTTCAGAAGAAACCTTCACCACCTTTTCTTCTGATCCAGTCTTCTTCTGGGATGGTTTCAAGGGAACTTTCTTGTTCTTCAGATTTTTAACAGCTTTTGCTTCCGAAGCCATTTTCCCTTCAGAAGAAGGGTTTTCTTCCGAAGACAACCTAGCTTCGGAAACTAGCCTTCCTTTTTCATCACTTGGACCATCTGATAAGGTCCAAATGATAACCTTCTCTGACTCCTTGCTTTCTAATATTATTTGCATAATGTGTACTAGCATGATTGTAGTAACAATCTTTTGCCATATGGTTTTGCAGACAACACATTATGCATGTGATGTTAGTCTTTTGGGAGCTTGTGGGTTTTTGTTTCTTATTCTTTTTCTATTTGTTAGCAACCTTTCCCTTCAACTTCTAATCCTTTGGTAGGACAGGAGTGCTGGTACTACATTCCTTTCCTGAATCAGAAGTACCTACTACTTGGAATCCAGCTGAGATGAATACACCCTTTTGTTTTGGGTCAATCATCAGCTTAGACTCAGTCACTTTCTTAGCAGTTCTTTAGTACACCCTTTTGTTTTGGGTCAATCCAGCTGAGATGAATACACCATCTTGGTCTTTAGTACCACATCTAGGTTGTCTTATGTACTCATAATAATGTGGTGGAGCAATTTCATTGGTCCCCAAACCTCTTTTGTTTTGATAACAGATTTTGGAGTAAGAGGATGATGCAATAATAGCCTGGAAGTTCTGCTCAGAAATAGCATACTTCCTAGCTTGAGCCTTAACAGTGACAAGCTGGGCTTGAGCCTTAGACAATTTGGATATTAAATCTTTTATTTGAGTTTTGTAATTGGTGTGTTTATGTTTTAATAGGGAAACCGTTTTCTCTAACTCTTCAATTTGTTTTGGTAGTCAGATTCAACCCTTTTAAAATCAGTTTCCAAAACATTTAAAGACTCAATATCAGATTTAATTTCCATATTGTAGTCCTGATATAACTTAACCTTAGCAATACAGGCAGGAGTACAGAGATGTTCATATACCTTGTTATCATCTGTTCCAGCCATGAGTGCTTGAGCAGGAGTCACATTCTTGCAAAATGACCAAGTTGGTTATAGTTGTAACATGGCCTTCGTTTTGTCAAACCCAAACTTGCTGTTAGTTGGGTTCTGAGGGAATTGTCTTCTAGTTCTCTTGAAGAACTTCTTTGCTCTGTAGGTTAAAAGAGCCATCTGTTGGACAGTGTCCATATACTCTATATTATCTGGACTAAAGCACTCTAGATCATCAATGCAGTATTGAAGGACACTAGAGTCTCCACTTCCTAAGACAAATGCACAACTGTCCTAAAAAGAACTATGTTGAGCCTGTTGAGACCTTAGAGTCGCAAGGAAAGTGATATAAGGTCCAGATGAGCAGATGGCTGCTTGTTGTATGTCAGGTATTGCTGAGGTTGTGGGGTTCCTAAGCCTTTAGCTACCATTAAGGCATTGCTAGCAGGAAGACTCAGAGGTCTGCTTGTCTGGTGGCCCTTCTTATTCTCCATCTCTAAACGATATCCATCAAGGATGCCATAAAGTTCAGTCATAGTGAGAGTGTTCAATTTCTCTGTTCTCTTGATAAAGACACAGTAGAATGTCCACTCATTTGGAAGAGCACTCATAAACTTTCTTATGAGGTCTCTAAGTTCAGGAGTGATCTTCATAGACTAAAGAGAAGAAATAAGATCCTTGTACCTGAAATACTGCTGGCTGAGAGACTCTCGAGCACTATAGGTGAAGTTCTCGAACTGCTGCTTCAGTGAGTCCTTCTTGGAGTCGTTGGAACTTGAGTACATTTGAGCAAGTGCATCAAACAGTTCTTTGGCAGAATTGCAATGCTCAAACCCCACCATGATGGAGTTGGGTATTATAGTCATAAGAATAGTCATTGCATTGCTATCAATGTCCATCTTCCATTTGTCTACTCCAAGACCTAAAGTTTTTAGGAGTGATGATGGGAGCTTTAGTCATAGTTCCCATCTCTACTTTGGATTTGTTAAGGGCCATTTTAAGAGAGTTTTAAGGAGGAGTGAAAACAGGTTGACTTGGATGGTTAGATCTCACAATCAAGAACCTACAAAGCTCCGATACCAATTGCAAGATTGGGTTTTGTCACTAAACACTGGGATTTTCACTCAAACTCACTTGAACTACACTTGGATGAAAGAAAAGTCTCTAAGAGTTGATAACAATATAACAAGTAGTAATAAACACAAGAAGTAATTTTCAAGGTACTTGCATATATTGCTTCTCAACTCAAAAAATTACAAGACTCTTACAAGCATCATGTTATGAGTTACAATGAGAAACTATATATAATACTACCTACAACCGAATATATTTTGATACTAGTTGGAATCCTCTAACTAAAGCAAATACTACAAAGCTATAGTTTATGGTATCTTAGATAAACTTACACTAACATAAAAGGGTGCACAGTGGAATAATGTATGGTCAACTACATGGCCCTTTGAGAAAACGCCATGCAGTATCAGAGGTCTATAGCGGAGTGTCAGAGACCATACTTATGTCCACTGGTTCATAGCAGTGTCTTCCGAAGGTTAAATGGCTTCGGAAGAACAAGTATTTTTTAAGCCACTTATATTTCGGAAGAGGCTATTTCTTCCGAGACTTGAGGATTTTTTTTTTTCATACTTCAAAAGTGTCTTCTGATCTCTTCTTCTTAGACTTGATCTTTGGAAGTAAGTACTTTGACTTCAGAAGTAGAGTTTGTCTTCGGAAGTTGATCTTTTACTTTGTCTTCAGAGAACTCTACTTTCCTTCGGAAGTTCCACACTTGGCTTCGGAAGTCTTTTGTAAGTAGCACCAAAATTTGTCTAAGTGAATTGGTTTTAGTTGCACCAGCCTTCTTCTTGATCCAACAAAATCATCTACACCAAATCTCAAAGTTGTCAAACATGGGTTCCTGTTTGAGCTGGTTAATCTATTCATTCTACTCTTGTAGGAGTCATCCACTAAAGTGGTAAATAGTGTTTGGCATGTTGATAGTGGATGCTCGAGACATATGACAGGTCTGAAGGACTTGGTAACAAATTATCACATTATTAATGGAGGATATAGTCGAATTTGATAGTGATAAAAAGGTGGTAGAAGGATTGGTCAATGGGAGGTCTCCAATGGATCCCTTACACTGAAAAAATCAATTTTGTACCAGAGCTCACCTTCAATCTTTTGAGTGTCTTTTAGATCTATGATAAAGACATCCTAGTTCTTTTTCTCTCCAATGAATGTCTATTTCTGAAACATGGGTTTGTTGTTCCTAAGGAGATGGTGCTCATGCGAGCTCCGAGAAAAGAATGATACATATCTTCTTGACATGGGATCTATAGAATCCACATCCACTTTCACTTGTCTTCTATCTAAAGCTTCCACATCTAAATCTTTCTTGTGGCATCACATATTGGGCGATGTTAATTTTAAAAATATTAACAAATTAGTTAAAAACAATCTTGTTAGGGGATTACCATTAAAAGACTTTATAGTTGTTGAGAAATGTATGACATGTGCGAAAGGAAAACAACATAAAAAACACCATAAACCAAAACTTGAAAATAGCATTCTAATCCCCTCAAGTTGTTACATGCTGATTGTTTGGCCCAATCAATGTTAAATCCATTGCTAAGAAATCTTTTTGCCTTGCTGTTACTAATGACTTTTCAAGGTATTCATGGGTGAGATTTCTAGCCAATAAAGGAGAAGCTGTTGAAGAGCTGCAGAAGTTAATTCTTCAATTGAAGTGATAAGCAAGAGGAAGGTAATGGATATTCAAAGTGAGAAATGATACCGAGTTTAAAAATCACATCTTTGATTCCTTCTATGCAAGTAAAGGAATTTTGGGACAGTTCACGACCGCTGGAACACCTCAACAAAACGGTGTTACTGAAAGGAAGAATCACACCCTTATTGAAGTCGCTCGTACTATGTTGATTAAGTCAACTTTACCAATTATTTTCTGGGCTGAGGCGGTGAATTGTGCTTCCTATGTTCTTAGCGGGTGTTGATTGCAAAAGACAAAATGAAGACTCCTTATGAACTGTTTCATAAAAGGAAGTCATTGATTGATTTCTTTCGTCCATTCTGATACTCATGTACCTTACTCAACACCGGGCACATTGTTGGTTATTCATCATCTCAGAAAGCTTATCAGGTGTATACAAGAGAACACGTATTGTGCAGAGTCATTTTATGTTGATTGGAAAAAACTCTAATCCTTCTGCTGTTTAGACTGAACCTGCGTGGTTCTTTGATTCCAATACTGTCTTCAACTTATTCAATCTTCCAGTTTTTGATAATGATGCATCCTTTTCCAATGTCCATACGAACATTATTCCTCCATATCCATCACCTTATGTCCCTCCTATTCCTCAAGCCTCTCCCAATTCATCATCCAACAATGCAATATCAGTTGACATTCCACCTTCTTCTTCATCATTTAACATTCCACCCCCACCTGTTTCAGTATCTCTTCCCTCGACACCAACTTCTACCTCAACTCAAACTTTTCCATTGTCCTCAGTTATTGAACCTATTCAACCATCTTCTTCTCCATTATCTACATACCTCAATCCATTATCCCACCTTGATTTAATCCATTACCATTAACCACTGAGTTTAAAACTCTAAAAAACCATTCTCATGATAACATCAGTGGATCAATTACTGATGGTGTTAGGATAAGGATTCAATCTAGTTTGATAAGTGTGTGCTTATTCTCTTGTTTTATATCTCAAATCGTTCCAAAGAATGTTCATGCAACTCTTTAGGTTCCATGTTGGGTCGATTCGATGCAATTGGAGCTACAATAGTTTAGGAAACTCAAGGTGTGGATGTTGGTTGATCTTCCACCAAACAAATGCCCAATAGGCATAAAATGGTATTCAAGAACAAAATCGATGATCTGGTATTATGGTAAGGAACAAGTGAAGGTTGGTGGTTCAAGGATTTGCCAGGAAGAAGGGATTGACAACATGGAAGTATTTGCTCTTGTAGCCCGTCTTGAAGCAATTTGAATCGTTCTGGCTCATGCCGCAAACATGCAATTAAAAGTCTATCAGATAGATGTCACTTGTGTCTTTCTCTATAGAGACATTGATGAAGAGATATATGTGTGTCAACCACCAAGGTTTGAGGATCCAAATTTTCCTGACAAAGTATACAAGCTTGATAAATCTCTCTATGGTCTACATCAAGCTCCTCGCATCTGGTACGAGACTCTAACACAATATCTTCTAACAGTGGTTTTTCTCATGGCGCCATCGATATGACTTTATTCAAGAAAGAGGTGGATGGTGAAATTCTAATCGTACAAGTCTACGTTGATGATATTATTTTTGGCTCCACTAATCCCAAGATGTGTTAGGAATTCGAGGAGGTTATGCAAAGTTGTTTTGAAATGAGTATGATGGGAGAGATGTGCTTTTCCCTTGGGCTGCAAGTTGATCAAAAGCCTGAAGGAATTCTTATTCAAAAGGAGAAGTATGTCAAGGAGATTCTAAAGAAATTCAAGATGGATGACGCTTCTTTTGAATTAACTCCATTCATTGCTCAAAGATGCCTCACTCCAAATAAGAACGGGAAATTTGTTAATCCTCATCTATACAGATCCATGATAGGTTCCCTTATGTATCTTACAGCAAGTCATCCCGATATCACCTTTCCTGTAGGATATTATGCTGGATACCAATCTAATCCTAAGGAGTCTTATTAGAAAGTAGTCAAACGAATCTTACTTTATCTTAAAGGCTCCTCTTATTTAGGTATTTGGTATCCTTATGCTGGAAATTTTGATTTGTATGCTTATTTGATAGTGATTCTAATGGTTGCAAGTTAAACAAAAAGTCTGTCACCAGAGGTTATCAATATCTAGGAAATTTTCTGGTATCATGGCAGAGCAAGAAACACTACTGCGTCTCTTCCACGGGAGAGGCAAAGGATATTTGTTTCAAGCTATTCTCACAAGTGCTGTGGATACAATATCAGATAATTGACTATGGAATCAACTTCTCCACACTCCTTTATTCCGTGACATTGAAGCTACCATTGGAATTGTAAAGAATCCAATTCACCATTCCCGCACCAAGCACATCGAGACAAGGATTCATGCAATCCGTGATGCTCAGGAGACGAGTTTTATTGACATTATTCCTATTGATACTTGTAAGGATTCCTGAAGTCTGATGCAACCCAAAACTGCCTAAGTGTTTCAGCAACATGCACTAAGTACTGAAGTGAAGAATGCTTCGGAAGAATTACACAAAGCATTAGAAAATACTCTAAGTGTAATATCTTCCGAAGCCAAGACCAATATCTTCCGAAGCCAAACATGAAGTCTTCCGAAGCTTCAAGAGACAAAGTCTTCCGAAGCTTCACCCTATGAAGACAGATTTCTTCCGAAGACTTTTAGTACACATGCTTTATCTGATGTACTGTTCCATAAAGCACCTTTTCCGCTGCGTCTCTGATAAGTCACCAACTACAAGAGTTGGTGAAAAGGTCCATGCTTTTGGTAACTGTACATTGAGGTCTTGAGTCTGAAACTTTCCACTTTATGTACTTTATCCTTTTTGTATGTATAAGGATATGAGCTATGGCATGTCATAGTCACAAGGTCAAAAGGCAATATGCCTTTTGATTCTACAATTGATTTGTTAGTGTCTAGTCAATTGTATCCAGCTGGCTTTCATAGTATAGCCGGCTGTAGGTTGTAGTATAAGTATTCCAAATTCTTGTATCTTTCTTTGCTTTGTAACACTTGTAAAAGAACTTGAGAAAGCAATATACTGCTCCCTTGAAAACTATATTCTCTTGTTCTGTCTCTTGCTTTACTTGTGTTCTTTGTATCACCTTTGGTTACCTATTTCACTGTTTGATTAAAAGTTTAGTTAATCTTCTCATTGTGTTGTTGTGTTGTAATTGTGTTCAAGCCCTTAAACGATCCTGCAATTGGTATCAGAGCTCTCGGCTCGTGATATAAGATCTAACCATCTTAAGATCCCTCAACACACAAAAAAACTAAACTCTTCAAATGGCTTCCATCTCAAGATTGATATGGAGACTGGAACCATGAACAAATCCCCACTGATCACTCTTGATGACTTTGACACCTGGTGCATGAGGATGGAAGGCTTCATCAGGTCTCTTGACTCAAGAATGTGGGAATCTGTTGAATATGGACCTTTCATACCCAGCACCCCCTCTGCTACTGGTGCTGGTATGATTCCTAAAGATGTGGCCAACTACTCAGATGAAGATAGGAAAGATAGAGATTGACAGGAAGGCCATGACTGCTCTTCAGACTGCTATCCCAACCTCTGTGTACAGAGGTTTTAAGAAGTGCAAGACAGCTAAACAGCTATGGGATGCACTGAAGCTGATGTATGAAGGCTCCTCTGAAGCCAAGGACAACAAAAAGATCTTCTGAAGCAGCAGTTCGAAAATTTCACCTTTAAAGCAGGTGAAACCATGACCCAACAATACTTCAGGTATGTTGAGATTGTGGATACCCTTGTGGATGGAGGAGTTCCTCTTGAGAACAGAGACATTGTAAGGAAGTTCATGTCCTCACTTCCTAGGTAATGGACACACTATTGTGTGGTAATCAAGAGGACCGAGAACCTTAAAACTCTTACTCTGACAGAGTTATATGGGATTCTTAGTGGATACCAGATGGAGATGAACTTACAAGGCTCATCTGGCAACTCTAACAATCAAATGGGTTCAGCCCTTCATGTGTTTGAAAGGGACAACATAGAACCCCAACATCATCTCCTATGCTACCTTGACACTCACAAAAGGGTCCTTTCATCACCTTCCCCGAGACACCAAGGGAGAACTTTACTCAAGGAAGCCCATTCCAAGAGACAAGTTCTTCTCAAGCCTTTGTGTCTGCAGATGAAAGCTGTGGAAATTATCTCTTCACTCTTGAAGACCTAGACTGTATCCATCCAGATGACCTGGAATACATGGAGATAGTTCAGCAGATGACTCTTCTCACTCACAGAGCCAAGAAGTTCTACAAGAGGACAGGAAGAAGATTTCCAAGCAATGCTACCAGTGGTAAGTTTGGGCTGGATAAAAGCAAAGTTACGTGTTACAATTGTAACCTTATGGGTCACTTTGCTAGGGAGTGTAAGGCACCTAGAGCAAATGGAGGTCAAACACAACTCAGACCAAACTACACTAACAATACCCCTCACGCTGAGAAGACAAAGCAACATGCTGCGGTTGCTGTTGAAGAGGGAGGATTTGACTGGAGTTTTCAGGTGGAGGATGCTTCTCCAAACCAAGCATTGATGGCTGACCATGATGAAGCCAAGGTATTAGAACATCTTTGCTCCCCTGAATGCATTGCTAAAGTAAATAGATACAGGTCCTACAACCTAGAGATGAGATCTGATCTTAGTCATTAAACATATTAAAATCTGATTTTAGAAAGTCTGAAAATGATTACAAGTTAAAGATAGAAGACTTGGAGAAAACCATTTCAGTACTAAAACATGAACATACAGATTTTAGAACTCAGATCCAAGATCTCATCACTAAGTTGACTAAGTGCCAGGCTGAGCTTGTGATCAGCAAAGCCCTGGTAGAGAAAAGTGTTCTTGAAGAAGAGACCTTCAAGAACATGATATCCTCATCCCTACACAATAAGGTTTGTTATCAAAATAGACAGGGACTGGGATCAAATGAGATAGCTCCTCCACACACAATCTTGTCTGTAAGATCTCCTAGGTGTGGAACTTGTGAAGATGAGCTTCCTCTCATAGATCCAATAAGTGAGGATGATGAAGAAGTGATAGTGAGGAATCCCTCTGAGAAGAGTGAAGAAGAGGATTCCTCCAAGGGCCACTATCCTTCTGAGGAGAAGAAATTAACTGTGATGACCAAGTCCAAGAGAAAGAACTTGATCAGAAAGAGCAAAAGGAAAGCAAAGAAGGCTCAAGAAATCAAGGCTACTTTTGATGCTAAGCAGAAACAAGTGTTATCTCTGCAGGTTTCAAAGCAGTAAGGACTGAAGACATCCACCAAAGCTTCTTAGCCAAGAGTTCTAGTTCATGTTCAAATCATCTCAGTACAAAGAAGAAGACTGAGCTGCTGTGTACCACTGCTGCACAGCCTGGACCATCAAATTCCAAGAACAGTTCACAGCCCAAGGGAATTGTGTCTGCATCTACCAAGATGAAGGTGAAAAAGGGATGTGACCAAAGCCAGTCTTGCTCTCAAAAGGAATTTCTTTGAAGAAGAAAATGTTGTGTTATGTGTGAAAGTACTCCTCATATTGCTAAGGATTGTCCATACAATCCTAAAAGTACTATCCACATGACCAATACAAAGACTTCAAAGAATCTCAAGAAGTCTCAAGCTTCGAAGGAAAGTCTGTTTCCTTCGGAAGCTCCAAATCAAAGAAGAAGGTAATGGAAAATTACCTTCGGAAGCAAGTTGGTCTGGGAAGAAAGGAGTTCTTCCGAAGCACTAAAGTGTACTGCAGTGACTGTAGATTCTTCCGAAGTGTCAGTCATTAAAACTTGTGAAGCTCCAAAAGCTTCTAAGTTTTGAAGGTCAAGTCCAAGACTCCAAAGGTGGTGTGGAAGTCTAAGAAAGACCAAATGACTGAGGTTTCTCCATCAACAACAGCTGAAGATCCCCTCTGTACAACCATAGGATCTATTACTGTTGCATTACCTTCTATTACACTTACTGACCCAAGACAAGTAAGGCTTGGGTTTCCAAATGTAACTAATCATTTTCTTTGTGCAGGAACAGCTCAAGACAAACAAGAATGTCTGGATAATTGACATGGCTGTTCCAGGCACATGACAGGCAATAGGTCTTTACTTCATAATTTTGAGAGAATTGATGGAGGACCAGTTGCTTTTGGAGGAGATGAAGGTGGTTACATTTATGGAAGGGGCAAGGTCACAAATGGTAAGCTCAGCATTGAGAAGGTAAACTTTGTTAAGGAGCTTGGTACAATCTTCTGAGTGTATCCCAATTTTGTGATCAGAGTCATAACATGCTTTTCACTGAGCATGAGTGCATTGTTCTCAAGCCTGGAGTGGTCATTCCTCATGAGCATATCCTGCTCAGAGCCCCCAGGAAAGGGAACATGTACAAGATGGATTTGCAAGAAACATCTCCCTCTGGAGAAGTTTCATGCTTTCTATCTAAAGCAAATAGTTATGAGTCTTTCCTATGGCATAAAAGAATGTGCCATGTAAACTTTAAGAATATGAATTAATTAATCAAACATGATCTGGTAACTGGAATGCCAAAGAAAGAGTTTACAAGTGATGATCATTGTGTTGCATGCCTGAAAGGGAAGCAACACAAGGCATCCCATAAGCCTAAGGAAATGAACTCCATCACTACACCCCTACACTTGTTACATATGGATCTCTTTGGCCCCACCAGTGTAATGAGTTTAGGAAGGACCTTATACTGTCTAGTGATCATAGATGATTTTACAAGATTCACTTGGGTCTTCTTCCTTAGAACTAAAGATGAGACTCCTGAGATTTTAAAGAATTTCATCTTAAAGATTGAGAATCAATGTGATCACAAGGTCAAAACCATAAGATGTGATCAAGGAACTGAATTCAAGAACCAAATCCTTGATACATTTTGTGATGAAAAGGGTATTACAAGACAATATAGTGCTCTCAGGACTCCTCAGCAAAACGGAGTTGCTGAGAGGAGAGAAACAGGACACTTATTGAAGCTGCAAGAACTATGTTGTCTGACTCTAAACTGCCTATCACCTTCTGGGCAGAGGCAGTTAATACTGCTTGCTATGTACAAAACAGAGTTTTAGTAGTTAAGACACATGGTAAGACTCCTTATGAACTTTGGCACAAGAGGAAACTTTCATTGGTTTTCTCAGGTCATTTGGATGTCCCTGCACCATCTTGAATACCAAAGATCAAGTTGCCAAGTTTGTGAGAAATCAGACGATGGACACTTCATTGGAGACTCTTCTCAAGCTAAAGCTTATAGAGTATACAATCTCAGAACTAGAATCATTGAGGAGTCAGCCAATGTGACTTTCAATGAGCACACTCCCAGTGTGGCTGGTTCCGGTCCGGTTTGGCTATTTGATCTTGATTTAGTTACCAACTGTTTTACTAAATCTTGTGAGCATGTTTCAGGATCTGCAGAAAATTTAAATACAGGTGATCCTGATCCAAGATTTGAGCTAGGAAGACCTTCAGCTCCAGTTGAAACTACTTCAGCAAATGAGGTTTCTATCAGCACAACAATGACAAATCTAGCTGATACATCTGGCATGCCTTCAAATTCCAGCTCAGAGGCTTCTCAACCAGATAAAGACATCTCAATTGCAGAAGACAACAATGGTGATGGTGATAGTGATCAAGAATTTCTTGATGCTAATAACCATACCATAGATGACAACATCAATGATGTCACACACTAATTGGATCAAGTTAATCTTGATAGGTGTGATAATGTGGAGGATCAATCTTCAAGACCAGATCTAAATTTCTCAAATTTGGATCTATCTCAGCAACTTGCTGTGATCCCTCAGCTAAGGATCCACAAGTCTCATCCTACCACAAACATCATTGGAGATGTTATCTCCGGGGTAAAGACAAGAGGGCAAATCCATGAAGCAAATGTTTGTCTTCATTCTTGTTTTCTATCCCAGTTAGAGCCAAGAAAGTTGAGGAGGCTCTAAAGGATGGAAGTTGGGTTGAAGCTATGCAACAAGAGCTGCTTCAATTCAAAAGGCAGAAAGTTTGGAACCTTTGTCCTCTTCCTCATGGGAAGACTACCATTGGAACCAAATGGGTTTTTAGGAATAAAAAGGATGATAGAGGAATCATCATCAAGAACAAGGCAAGACTAGTTGTTCAAGGATACACACAAGAAGAAGGGATTGACTACACTAATGTCTTTGCTCCTGTAGCTAGACTAGAAGCTGTTAGGATATTCCTGGCATTTGTTGCATCCAAGAACTTCAAGGTCTACCAACTTGATGTAAAGTGTGCTTTCTTATATGGAGTGATTGATGAGGAGGTTTATGTCAAACAACCACCTGGTTTTGTAGATCCTGATATCCTGATTATGTCTGCAAGCTTGACAAAGCTCTATGGGCTGCATCAGGCACCCAGGAAGTGGTATGAGACACTGTCTGAGTATCTCTGTAAACATGGTTACAGGAGAGGTACTATAGATGGAACTCTCTTCATCAAAGGACAAGGAAACGACATTCTGCTAGTTCAAGTATATGTGGATGACATCATCTTTGGCTCAACCAATTCAAGGCTCTGCAAAGACTTTGAAAAGCTGATGAAAGATAGATTTGAAATGAGTTCAATGGGAGAACTTAATTTCTTTCTGGGAATTCAAGTGAAGCAGGTTGAAGATGGCATTTTCATAAGTCAGTCAAAGTATGTTCAAGATATACTCAAGAGGTTCAACATGACTGATTGTAAGACTGCTAAGACACCCATAGCCAGAAATCACTCCCTTGGTCCAGATCTTGAGGGGGAGTGTGTAGATGAGCACTTATACAGGGCTATGATTGGGTCTCTTATGTATCTTACAGCTAGCAGGCCTGATATCATGTTTGCTACATGTATTTATGCAAGATATCAAGCAATCCTAAGATGTCTCACTTAATCACTGTGAAAAGGATTTTAAGATACCTCAAAGGTGCTTCAACACTTGGTTTATGGTATCCAAAGAATTCTAATTTCAATCTGTATGCCTATACAGATAGTGATTATGGTGGCTGCAACATGACTGCAAAGTCTACATCTGGGGGATGTCAATTCCTTGGTGGAAGGGTTGTCTCATGGCAATGCAAGAAACAAACCTGTGTGTCTGCATCAACTGCTGAGGCTGAATACATTGCTGCTGCAAGCTGCTGTGCTCAAGTGCTTTGGATTCAAAATCAGATGCTAGACTACGGATTTAACTTCAAAGAGACTCCTCCACATAGACAAAACAGTGCTATCTCTATCACTGAGAACCCTGTGCAGCACTCAAGGACCAAACACATCAACATCAGGTATCATTTAATAAGAGATAACTATGAAAAGGGGTTAATTAAACTAGTCAAAGTTCACACAGATGAACAATATGCTGATCTGTTCACAAAAGCTTTTGATGAACAGAGATTTAAGTATCTGATATCAGCTATTGGATGATTAACTTTGAGTAGACTTTTTCTTAAAACTAATTCTAATTATTTCTTCTTAAAAATATATGTGTGTCCTAAGTTGTCTAGTTCATCACTTTCATAAGCTCATGTTTTCTTTGAATGAAAAACTCTTTTTGAAGACTTTCCTTAGATTCTTGAAAATTTTCTGATACTTCGGAAGATAACGTTTTACCTTCGGAAGAAAAATATGTCTTCAAAATAAATGACTGTCTAAGAAATTTTACCTTCGGAAGAAGTCAAAATTTATCTTCCGAAGCTTAAATTCTTAACTTAGACACTTATTCATTTTTAAGGACTTTTCCTTCCGAAGCAAAAATTACTTTCGGAAGCTTTGTTCATTCTTATACAAAGCATCCAAAAGTTTATTTCTCTTCCGAAGCATAAATCTTTAAGACTCTCAGGAAAATTCTTCCGAAGTCACTTTAGCTTCGGAAGCTTTTTCAATCACAACTTCCGAAGACAAATTACTTTCGGAAGCTTTTCGAATTCCAAGAAAATTACTTTTTGAGCAAAAAGGTAAACTACTTTTTCAGAGGTGGGACCGACATACGGATTTCAAAGTTTATCCTCTTTCATTAAACTTTATCTGAAATCCTTCTCTCTCATATAAACCCAACGGTTTTCCCCCTCTTCTATCATCTGCTTTTCTTCCATACCTAAAACCCAAAGCTTTCTCTCTGAAATTTCCTTCCCATTCTTTTCTCTTCATCTCTGAGCTACCTCACAATGGCTGACCTTACACATAGAATGATCCTCACTTTGACATGCAGCTACACAGACAACACAATCAGGTTGCTCTGTTATGCTCTGACAAAGATCCTCATTTCTCAGGGGTTTGCCGTTTCTTGTCTTTGTCTCACTACTTCACCTCCCTAACCATTGATCCTCCTCTATATGAGGATCATTTGCTTGAATTCTGGAAGACCTGCCAAGAGGTCATTATGGATGGGGAGAAGGCACTGTCTGCCACAGTGCAGGGGAGAACAATTTCATCACTCCGGCCATCATCAACCGACATCTTCAGCTGGATGATGAAGTAGGTGAAGTGTTCTTCCCAAAGAAGCGGTTAATCATTCCTTCGAGCAGATGGGCTATGAAGGAGATTTCTCTGTAAAGACCTTCAGGAAAGGGAAGGTCTCATCCCAGTGGAAATACCTGCTCCATGTGGTTATCCACAGCTTATCAACAAGCATGGTGGATGGGACCAGATTCCTGAGGATCTCTCCTTTATAGTTCATGGGATGGTTCAGGGAGTCAAGTTCAGGTATTCACAATTGTTTATACTAATTACTTGCAAACTTAGACTCCTTAGAGTATTACATGTTTCCTAGATATGTTCAACACATTCTCAACTGTGAACTGGGCTCACAGTTGAGGGAAACGGCAATATTCTTAAACTAGGACAGATGAACGGCATCTTTAAAATTATGAAGAAGCCAACTGTAGGCTTCTCAGGGGTAGAAACAGCCCTAGTCCCAAAAATGTTAGAGCTCATTGCTCAAGGTGACAATAGCAAGTCCAAGCTAGTGTTGAACCCACACCTACCGCTCTCCTACCCTCTTCACAACCTCAAATATTCATCACCTACAAAAGAAAATCCCAACGAACCCCTGCTCAGGCTATTGAGTCTGTGCAGGCCCCCAAATACTCAACCTTACAAGAAGAAGTGGACCAGAGCTCCCACTTCTCCTGAGGAGCAAACCACTCCCATTATACCTATCAGGGCTGAGGTTCCTCAAGCTCAACCTGATGAGCTCATTAGCCCAACAACCGTAAGCTTTCACTCTGAGTCTCAACACTCAAGTGAACAACCTTCAGGGGACAGCTACCATCCCCAGCCTTTGGATCTAAACCAACCAATTCCCAACCTATCCTTTTACACTGATGAAGACTTAGGATTCAGTGATACCATGAGTCTTCTTCTCCTCCCCTACTCAAAGAGAGATGAGTACCTCTGACTCTCCTCAGTCTATCCCTCATCAGTCACCTATTACTGAGGTGGACACATCTGAACCTGTTCAGGATGTCCATATGGAAGAGGCTCTCACTTTTGAAAGTGATTACATCATTAAGACCTCAACCATGGCAACTCAGCCCATTGGCATCTTAACTGAGGTTGCCATGAGCAAAGGAAAACCAGCAGCCAAGAAACTCAAGCTGGTGGTGAGAGAGAGGACTTTGGTCCAATCCTCTCATCCCCCAGTGATTCTTCTGATGAAGATGAGGGGAATTTGAGACTAAAGGTACAAAAATTGTCACAAACATGCACCTATCTAGTCTCTAAGGTTAGTCACTTGGAATCTCAGGTGACTACCTTACAAAACAGGGTCAATGATCAGCAACTTCAGATTTCATATTTGAAGGAAAAACTAGCTGAGAGACCTTTAAGGAGACTCAACCAAGAAACACAGAACCTGTGGAAGTGACTGATTATCCTCCAGCTCACCTATGCAAGTGGGTGATGCTACCAAAAAGGGGGAGAAAGTATCACACCACAGAACCGGAGTTCTTCAAAGAGAATGGACATAGAGGACTCACCATCCTCACTTGCTGTTGTGCATTCTCAGCAACTTCCTCAAACTCACATAATGTGGACTCTATAGACTCTATCATCAGGAGTCTCTTTGAGGAAGGTATACCAAGGGCTGTCTCATCTCCACACATGGAACTGGCAACTACATCATCAGATGGAGGTATGATGATGACAGAAGAGCCCTCATACTTCACAGAGTTCAAGGCCAACAAGAAGTCTTCAGTTCCAAAGCCTGAGCTTCTATGAAGGACTGGATTAGTCAACATGCCACTTGTCAATCCAAGCAAATCTAGACAAGCTGATAGGCTGGCTCAAAGAATCCAAGACAGGATCCTTGCAGAGTTCTCTCTAAGAAGGAGACTTAGGCATCAGGCAATGTCATCGGTCAACTGGATGTTGAGGTGGACCCTAAGATTAGTTTCATAGGGGAAACCTTGGCTGAAGGCCCAGTGGCAGAAACTGAGACCCTGTCTCACCATCAACAACTGCTGCAGAGGTCCAAACTCCATCTAAGACACCTGGTGAAGGTTTCTCAGCCTCTCTCTGGCCAAGATGGAAGCTACACAAGCAATGAAGGCCAAGCCTCAATCCACCTGAGTCAAAAGGTCTGTTGGTGACAAAGGGAAAAGGATAATGATCTGAGGAAATGAGAGGAAGAGAGAGAGAGAAAAGGAGGTAGGGGAGTGACAGGATCAGCGATCACAACGTTTGATGTATTAGGATAAAAGCAGCGGAATACAAACTAGAATTAGACAAATTGTAGCAAGCAATCGATACTTGTAAGCATTAAGATCGCATACGGTTATAGGGAGAGAATATATATTTCTGATTTCAAGGAATGTTTATAGATGTAGAATATTTCTAATCAAATCAACATCATTCCATTCATTCACTCATTCATCATTGATTACAATAGGTTGTCACTCCTTATATAGAGTGCAACAATCACTGCTGTTATCACGGAAAGTGACAACTGGCAGATCAATACAAAAATAACTAATTCTTAACAAACTACTGAAATGTTCACAACTACTGAGAACATATCAGCATGTTATGTACAAAATATAAAACTACTGAAACTACAACGACTGAAGAACAAGCTCTTCAGTCGTTTTACAAAACTACTGAAACATAAAAATATAAAACTACTGATATCACAACTACTGAGAAGT
Source organism: Flaveria trinervia (assembly GCA_025506515.1). Taxonomy (NCBI): domain Eukaryota; kingdom Viridiplantae; phylum Streptophyta; class Magnoliopsida; order Asterales; family Asteraceae; genus Flaveria; species Flaveria trinervia. Next base: position 64,642,568 of record CM046441.1, read on the forward strand.
ACTCTTCAGCAGTTGTGACAAACTACTGAGGCTTCAGTACTTGATCTTCAGACTTTGACCTTCAGGTGTTTCAGCTGATGACTTCAGTAGATACCATCAGCTGATGTCTTCAGTCTTTGTCTTCAGACCTTGTACATCAGTTGTTGATCTTCAGCACTTGTAAACTCTTCAGCTGTTGTACTTCAGTACTTTGGTCTTTCAGCTTCAGCACTTGTGTTCTTCAGCTGTTGTACTTCAGCACTTTGGTTCTTCAGCTGTTGAGGTCTTCAGCACTTGATCTTCAGCTGTTGAAGTCTTCAGCACTTGTCAAACTACTGATGAGGCTTTCAGCAGTTGTTGTGATACCATGTGGGACTTAGAGGTTTTCTGATCTTGGCTCATTGGTTCTTTTGGTCCAACAAACTCCCCCTGAACCAATGCAGCCAAAACCTCTAACTTATTTATTCTCCCACTTATTGATGGCAAAATGTTGGTCTTTTTCCTTCTTGATCAGTAGAGAAGATGACCCATGTAAGCTCCGGCCTGGGAAGAAATCTCAAATATTTGTTTGGCAGAGTATGAATGGGAACTCTGTTTTGGGGAACTGGACACAGAGTTGTTATCCCATTCATGAGATTTACTTCCCCATAATGAGTCTGTATGACTCACGAACATAGGCCTCAAGGAGAACAACTTGTTCCTCCTGAGAGAGTTCTTCTGCTCCTCCTTCAAAGAAGAACTCTGGACCATAGTACTCTGATAAGTACTTCATGGTCCTGCCATTTTTCAGCTCCACCGTAATTACCTCCCTATATACAAATTCATCAGGATGGTTGCCTTCAAGGAGTAACTGGAGCTCATTCTTCTGGATGTCTTCAAGCTTTTATATAACAACCCCTTCTTAATCATCTTGTTTTCTAGTAAGGCTTGAGGGGTCTTCTTTGCTTGGTGAGCTTTCTTGAATTCATCAATGATTTCCCAAGGTGAGACTACAACGGCCAACATGATGGTAGACTCTATTGTTTTTCGTACCTGGCCGTTGTATCTGTGTGGGATAGTTCTTTTATGGATTCTAGAACTCACCCTGGGGTCTGGCCATACTCTCACTCTCTCCTTCTGATACTGAAAGGTGTGCCTGAGAGTGTACAGCCTTTGAGCATGCCCTTTCATGGCTTGAATAGATGATGACTGAGGAAATTCCTTGTCAACCATCTTCAACAGTTGCTCATCGGTTGTTTCTGCTATTCTTCTTCTTCTATCTTGACTCTGACCATTTCCCTTTGAGAGTCAGGTGTGATCATGGGTTGACTTCGGGGTTTTGGTAGCTTCAAAACAGCAGAGAGTGGCAGACTATCATCTTCATCCTCCTCTTCTTCTTCTTCTTCCATCCTCAGCACCCTTCTCCTCCTTCTGGGTACATCACTGGATGATGGTTGGGTTGGTGAAGGAATTGGTTTTGAAGAGTGAGGATATTTGGATTTTGGCTTAGAGATGGTTGGGAGATTTGAGGGATAGGATCTGTTTGAGTGGGTGGAAGGGAAGGTTGATCCAACATCTTTGTAGTTAGTTTCGCCTTTGTGAGTTTAGCCATCTCTAACCTTTTACCGGCCCCAGCCTCATCAAGGGCTTCCACAATAATCCCTTTGTTGAATTGCTCAGACAGACAATTCTCGTGGCTATAGCCAGAATGTTGTCCCTGGTCCATGCGCGAATCTCCACTAACGATCTTCCTAAGTATTTTGCAATGAAGCGGATCATTATTTCCAATCTCTCTTTCTCAAGAGCATCATACCCTTCCCATCGGGTTTGTATCTCTTGCACTTCTAACCTTCTGATCTCACTATCCAGTGTGGCTGTGTCAAACCCCTGCCTAAAGAGTTGTTCAATTATTTTATCCATGGATCGGCTATGTGTGGTGTCAGCTTCTTTGACCAGCTCCTCCAAGGATTTGTCTTCAGCAGTGTGATCATCAGCACTTCTCTTTCGCTTGTAAGTGAGCAGAGGTTGCTTTTCTTTTTCCTCCTCTTCCTTCTTCTCCTCTGTTCTTTTCCTCTTCTTTTCTTTCACTGCAGTACTCTCCCCCTTTTTGGTTGCATTGGAGGAAGGGGTTTGTACCGCAGAAAGAGTCTTTTGGACAGCAGCATCAACCAAGGGCTGTAATGTTGAGGAAAGCCTCTCATCAATGGCTTTGATCACTATATCAGTGATTATGGGTGTGATGAGAGGGAGGGAATTTTGGAGTACAGCACCTATTTGCTCAGGAGGGTTCTGTTCCTGAGAAGTAGGGCCTGAAGCAGAGGCAGGTGGTTGATTTTGGAGTGACTCGGTGTTTGGGAAACCTTCAAGGGAAGGTGCCATCTCTGGGTGGATAGAGGCAGATGGTCTTTCTCCTTGTGAGAGTTGGTCAAGTAGGTTTGCAGCCTACTGACTTTCTCTTCAAGAATTGTGTTCTGGGCACGAACATCATAGAAGAAGCCCAGGTCATCATCAGCCGAAGCTGAATCAGCTGACCTCCTGCTTAGAGCAGGATTTACATGCACTGGATGTAGACCAGTTGGTGCATGTGCCCCTTGTGCTTGGTACTAGGGACTTCCAGCCTCAGGACAATGTCCATCATCAGCTGTTGCCTCTAGTGTGGTCTTAGCAATGTTACCAGCCGCACTCTGGTCATGTGCTGAGTCAGAGGAGGTGGCAGCCTCACTAGATATTCTAAGCTCCTTGTCTACACGAGGAGATAGAGTTGGGAAACCCCTGTGCTGTGGGTTCTCAAGTGCACTGTGTTCCTCCCCCTCAATTGTAGAGGTATTCCCAGTAGTGAGTGGTTTCTGGGGAGGGGGTGAGGAGTGCAATTGAGTCAGCACTTGTGCAACTATTAAAGTTGGGCTGTGAGGGGCGGTTGTTTGGGGTGAGGGGATAGAAGCAGTGTGCACCTGGGGAGGTTGGTGCTCTTCAATGGCAATCTCCTCAAGTGAGTAAGATCCCAGATAAGTAGGTGCCCCTTGGGTGGTTGCTGCAGGCTCCTGTTGAGAGGAAACCTGAGCGGCTGTGGCTGGAGGAGTCATTGTATCCACTAGGGGGTTGGACTAGTGGATATATCCTGCGTTTGTGTTGCAGGGGCATCCTCAGGGGACTCAATTCCCTGAGTAGCCATTTTGGGTTTCTTTTTGGTGGGTTTGGTGGGGACTTTGGATTTGGAGGTGGTGGCTGTGGGTTCCAGCTGCGTGGGTTTTCGCAGCTTGGCAGCCATTTTTAGTGTCCGGTCAGAGTTGTGCCGGGAGTATACTTCCGGCAGAATAGCCGTAGCAGGGACTCCCAAGCCAACAAGTCCCTCAGCATTAAGCTGGTCGTAATATGGCCATTATGAACCGTGGATAAAGTATCCAACGGTTGGCAGTTAGTTTTTGAGCCATATCTTTGAGCTCTGAAAATATTAATTCTGAAAAGTTTAGTGGTTGTTGCTCAAGGATAGAATACATTACCTGCTGCCATTTGGTGGACATTTGATCCCAAGACGACGTCTTAGGGGCCAAACATACATTTACCATGTGAAAAACCAGGCGCTCAGCGTCATTAAAGTGTTTCTTCATGATGGTGGAGGCACTGAGATCGCCTTGATATCCATGTTGAGCAAAGGATAGATCGATGGTGCCCTTCGGATATCCAGCAGGAGAAGTAGCATCATTCAGTTGAAGAATTTTGCGGATTATTGCAGGAGTAATGACTACTTCTTTGTTGTTGACGACCGACCGGAGGGATGGTGTGTTGCTCTCCTCAGTGGTAACAGTAACGTTCATCCAAAATTGGTTCAAGGATTCGGCATGTAAGACGGGGTTCAGAAGAATGCCTTGTTGTATTGGGACTGAACCATAAGATCGATAGCAGTATCCAACTTAGTCCAGATCGGCGATTTAGTGAGGTAGGCAACACAGTTGTTTCGCGGTTTAATTTGCATAGACGCCATTGAGAAGAGGGAAGTTTTGGAGAGGAACGTTAGGTTTGAAGAAGATGAAGCATTGAGAGCTAAGGTGAGGGGTATATATAGGGTACGGGTAAGGAAACGACTAAAGGATGTGGTGTTAGTCATCAGTAGTTTTAAACGACCGTTGACATGGTATTATCTTTTCAGACGTTGAAACAGCTGAAGTCGTGGTGTTAGGCATCAGTAGTTTAGAAAACTACTGAAAACCGTGGTTTTGACTTCAGATGATTGAACAACTGAGGACTTGGTGTGTGTCATCAGTAGTTATGAAACTACTGAAGACAGTGGTTTTGTCATCAGCTGTTGTAAACAACTGAAGACTAGGGATTAGTCATCAGTAGTTATAAAACTACTGAAGACGTGGTTTTGCTTCAGTTGTTTAAAAAGAAACAGCAGTTGTACAAACGACTGAAGAGAAAGTTCTTTTCAGCTGTTTTCGTCAATTCTTAGCTTTTCAGCTGTTTCATTCTGTCCTCAACACATTCATCAGTCTTTTTGGCTGATTTCAGTGTTTCATAGGACATCAGTACTTATCTGTTTTTACTGATTGCAGTAGTTATAACTGCATCAGTAGTTGTGACTACATCAGTAGTTTAGAACAGATGAAGTACTTCAGTACTTGTGAGACATTTAGCCTTCAGTAGTTATAAAAACTACTGAGGTTAAAAGAACTCATCAGTACTTATATGTGACATAGGTACTTATGATCATCAGTATGAATTACTAAGATCATCAGTAGTTGTCACTTATTCTAGTTGCAGCATACCAAGCCTTAACACCAGGTTTTGGAAAGTTGAACTATCAAAGGCTTAGTAAAAATGTCTGCAAGCTCATCAGCACTAGGCACAAACTTAGGATCAATCAGACCTTTTTCAAAACAATCCCTTATAAAATGATGTCTGATCTCTATATGTTTGGTCCGAGAGTGCTGGACTGCATTTTTGACAATACAAAGAGCTGAAGCACTATCCATTAACAATGGAGTCTTAGTCTCTGTAATGCCATAATTCAAAAGTTGGTTTTGAAGCCAGAGTACCTGAGATGTACAACTTGCAGCAGCAATGTACTCTGCTTCAGCAGTGGATGTAGCAACTGAGGTCTGTTTCTTGCTCTGCCAAGAAATCAAGCAGTTGCCTAGGAATTGACATCCACCAGAAGTTGATTTCCTGGTCAACTTACACCCTGCATAGTCACTGTCAGAAAAAGCAACTAATTTACCAGAATGGCTTCTAAACCAAAGACTAAAAAGAAGAAGCCAAAGTCATCTACCTCTACTCCCCAGGCTGAATCAGATCCACCTGAGGAAGTGGCTCCTCTAGCAACTGAGACACCCATCTTATCCTGGACTTACTCTACCAATCCAGAAAGATGGAATGTTATCAGAGATCAAGGTGTTGAAAATGTCTACTCATGGCAAGACATAATCAACTTACCTTTGCATGATCTCTTTGAAATGAGAAGATACTATGAGAGTCTTGATGATCCTGACCATCAAATGAAGAAAGGAATGGTCTTGATTGTTCTGAAGACTACAAACATTTAAAGATCTTCTAAGTGTTTTGGTAGCATCAGCCTAGGGGGAGTTTGTAAGGATTCCTGAAGTCTGATGCAACCGAAAACTGCCTAAGTGTTTCAGCAACATGCACTGAGTACTGAAGTGAAGAATGCTTCGGAAGAATTACACAAAGCATTAGAAAATACTCTAAGTGTAATATCTTCCGAAGCCAAGACCAATATCTTCCGAAGCCAAACATGAAGTCTTCCGAAGCTTCAAGAGACAAAGTCTTCCGAAGCTTCACCCTATGAAGATAGATTTCTTCTGAAGACTTTTAGTACACATGCTTTATCTGATGTACTGTTCCATAAAGCACCTTTTCCGCTGCGTCTCTGATAAGTCACCAACTTACAAGAGTTGGTGAAAAGGTCCATGCTTTTGGTAACTGTACATTGAGGTCTTGAGTCTGAAACTTTCCACTTTATGTACTTTATCCTTTTTGTAATGTATAAGGATATGAGCTATGGCATGTCATAGTCACAAGGTCAAAAGGCAGATATGCCTTTTGATTCTACAATTGATTTTGTTAGTGTCTAATCAATTGTATCCAGCTGGCTTTCATAGTATAGCCGGCTGTAGGTTGTAGTATAAGTATTCCAAGTTCTTGTATCTTTCTTTATGCTTTGTAACACTTGTAAAAGAACTTGAGAAAGCAATATACTGCTCCCTTGAAAAACTATATTCTCTTGTTCTGTCTCTTGCTTTACTTGTGTTCTTTGTATCACCTTTGGTTACCTAGTTCACTGTTTGATTAAAAGTTTAGTTTATCTTCTCATTGTGTTGTTGTGTTGTAATTGTGTTCAAGCCCTTAAACGATCCTGCAATACTAAAAATCAAAAAGCTGATCTTTTCACTAAAACGTTCGATAAACCTTGTTTTATGATTTGATCTCCATGTTAGGATTGATATCATTTTAAAACTCCATTTCTTAATTGTCTCATGTCATATTTGTACATAATTCTTTTTTATCCTCTTTCTGTTTCTTTTTAATTTTAAGCTCTATAACATATCATTATCATACATAATATATATATATATATATTATATATATATATATATTATGTATCTTCTTATTTTAGTTAGAAATTTCTTCAATCTTGTAGATTTGTAGAAAATTTAGGGGAGATATAAATAAATGTTTTCTTGTTTCTTGTCTTCATTATGGAATCTCTAAAATAATATTGTTTGCTGCATGAAAGATCTGAAAGAGGTCAAGCGTATTGTGATGGGATTTATATAATAGGCTCAGCCTGAACGTGAAGTAGACAACGATCTTGTGGCCAAACTAAGAGTATAAGAAACTTATTGACTCGGATTATCCCCTTGACATTCTTTGCCATCACAAAGTTTCAAGTATTTGTCCAAAAAGGATTGAGAACATGATATCTCTTCTTTGATGTGTCTTTTTTTTTTGACAAATTCCTTACTCATTTACCCATTTTATCAAAAAGTGCTACTTGCTAGCTCTTTTTGTATCAAAGAAGCTCCTTCCTGAATTTTACGTGCTTATCTCCTTTGGTATATGTAAACATTGAATTCTGTGATGATCTCCTTTGTTATACGTAGGTATAGACCTGGAGCTCTCATAAGCATGTCATGATGATGTTCTTTGTTATACGTGAGTATAGACCGATGCTCTCATCTATCTTAATTAACTGATCATCTCCTCTGTTATACGTGTGTATAGACCTGGAGCTCTCATCACTTGACATCTATAAGGTCTGTGCTTCTTTTGTAAAAGTTCTTTGTTGTTCTTAATGGGATAATCAAGCAGAGTGTGTCATTTGTTCAATATATCATGAGGACTGGATGAGTTTCTTTGCCAAATTTCTGGGGGACTGAGTCATCTAAGTCTTTTTTAAACAAACCAAAAACATGATAACAGAAGCTACAGTTCACTTGTTGAAAAGAAGAAGGCATGGGTTTAAAAGGACAAGTATATCATCAATCGCGCCAAACATTGATTTTTCGGAAGATCTCTTCAGTCTATCGTAACTCTATATTCTTTCATTTCACTTTAGTTTCGTCTCTTAATTTTTTCAGTTTGGTAAAATTATGTTAGGTCTTGTGGGTCAATTTTTTTATTTTATTTTTGATTTTTTGATTTTATTTTTTTTCTTATCTTAATTTTCTAAATAGTCATATATTAAAAGGAAATAAAAATTTTTATGTTTTTGGGTTCCAGTGAAATTATAGATTCGTTGGTAGTATCGCGGTGCGAAACTACAGATTCGCCGACACTTTCACTCTCTTCTAAGTGATTTTTGATCAAAACATGTACCGGGTGAAACTACAATTTAGCTGTCAGCGAAACTAAGTTCTATATACTGCAATGCAAAATTAAAAGCTCATTTTTGCACGATTGTAGGTTTTCGGTCTCGGAGCCCTAAAAATGGACCTCTCGTATGATCTTGAGCTTTAGTGTGTTTTTTAGTAATTGATGATTATTTGTTCTTTAGATAAATGGCTAATTTGAAATTCAAGGAACAGAATAACAACATGACTATTCTTGATGATACGAACCCAAAGGGCGCAGGATTCCGTGATAGTATACGATGGCTCCAATGCTCACCTATAGCTTATGCGGTCTCTCACTCTCCTACTATATATGATCTTCATATCTGATACTTCTGAGAACTACTGAGTATGACACGAGAGCTAATCCTCATAGGATTATAGCTAGAGGTCTAAAGAATGACATCTCGATCATTGTGGAGGTTATTGTACGGGTACTAAGGCTTGAAGAAGACAGTGGAGATGAGGTTATATTATCTAATCAGGAGGTGTTTGAGGCCTTCAAGAGTATAGGACATTAGGGGCCTCCTTTCGGGACAAGGAATAAGATCAAGAAATCTTTCTTGTCCAAGGAGTGGAGATATATTTCTCATGTTTTGATCATGTGTTCAGATGGGCTAAACTTGGACTGGGCCAAGGCCATGATTATTTTTTTATAGAGGGTAGTAGGGTAACATAGCTAAGCTTAGTTTTGACTGCATCGCCGAGAATATTATGGCACTAAAGATGGATAATGGTTGCTATATCCAAGGTTCCTCCAGATGTTGATTAATGATTTGATACAAAATATGCCTAGACATGGAGAGATAAAAAGACTGGTTTAGATGAATACAAGAATATTTGCTGATTGCTCTGCCATCAGGCATGACTTTAGTGGGAAGGTCACTCATTTGTGAAAAACATGTATCTAGCTCAAATGTGAAACTACATCAGGTGGGTGATAGAAGCTAAAAATAAACATGCTGAGGAAACAAGAGAGAAACAGGCGGAGTCAGTGAAGAAGAGGAAGAGGTATGCGAAGGGGAAAGATTATGACTATGAAGAGTATATAGATGAGGTGGAGCAGGTGTTAAGAGCTGAGAAGGACAAACGGTCAAAGAAAAAGGCTGATCATGGTGAGACTAAGAGGATTTACCGAGCCACAGAGAAGAGAAGAGAGAGGAAAGATGACGACGTGATCAGGTACCTCAACTCTTCACTTGCTGATGATCTGAGCATGATAAAGACAAAACTGACAACTCAAGAGTTAAGGGAGAAGAGGAAGGATGACATGTTGGAAGGGATGTCAAAGATGTTGGTTGATCAGTAAAATATGATTAAAATATTGTTAATAAAGGTTAATGAGCTTAAGGCTGTCGCCGACCTACCTAATTGGCTAACTCAATCTGAGTTAGATGATCTTACTAATATGTCAAGGTACATATTCCTGAATGTGGGTACCTCTTCCAAGGTAGGAGAGGGCATAAGTGGTGCAGCAGATGAGACTGTAGGAGGATCAGATGTGAGGAATATGGAGGAAATAGAGAACGAGGATAGAAGGAAGGAAAATAAAGAGAATGTGGAGGAGGTGATTGAAGCGGGATTTATAGAAATTGGGCTGAACGTTGACACTGACCTTGGAGGTGATGAGATAGTCAGAAAGAAAACTGTAAAGTGAATAGAAAACAGTTAAGATGAGCTTGATTGATGAGGTTGATGAACGACCCTTGACTTATGTCACCAAGAAGGGCTCTGTTGATGGTGATGTATATGAACTTGAGAAGGAGGAGTGGTTTGCTAGGGAGAGAGAGCCTAAAAAGGTAACCATTATTCTAGAACATACAGGGACCGAGCAAGAAAGAGGCTGACAAGAAAATAATCAGCTAGAAATACAAAACTGGCTTGAAAATGTTTATGATAAAAAGGAGAGGGGGAAGTATCACTTACCTGCATAAAAGGAAGGCGTTTAAGACCTTGTCTAAATGGGATCTAAGGAGGTTGGCTGTGATTCCCATGATAGATTTTAATCTCAGTGAGTGAGCCAAGTTGTTGGAAGAAGAGATTAAACAAGGGCTAAACGATAATTTTGAGGCATTCAGATACATGAAGGCTAAAAGAAGGAGATCAAAGAAGGATAAAGACTAGGAGATAGGAAAGGGAAGGATCGTGCTAAGGATTAAGCCCCCAAAGACTATGAGTAGAGTGAGGTTACCTGATCCCCTTCCCTAAAAGCTTTAGAGGTTCAAGAAGTGGTTCTACAATAACAACACAAGGGTGTCAGTGAGTAGGTTAAAGGATGGAACTGAATTCAAACTCTTTGATCGAATGGGGATATTTTCGTTATGTGATGAGGATTTGTTGGTGTTATGTGAAAATCACATAAAAGCTGGGGCAGGGGCTGAACAAGAAAAGAGGTAAGCCTGTTCGTGACGGTTGCCAACAAGGTTATAGGGGTTAGGATAGAAGTACAAGAGTTGGCCGAGAAAAATCATGAGGCTGATGAAGGAAGGATAGATGTGCGGGATTTGGAGAGATAGTCTGAGCAAGCTAGCACACATGCCAAGGAAGCTACTACAATAGCACCGACCAAGAACAATCCTTGGCTAAAGCTTTTGAGGATCATGGTACAGTAGGAGCTGAAGCAAAAGGCAGATCTATGGCTAGAGAAGAATATGGATATGAAGCAAAAGGCAGATCTATAGTCAGTGAGGTCCAACCTAGGGGGAGTATTGAAGATCAAGATTAGGTTAGACTCACCTTAGATTAGTTTTGTTTATGTTTAATTATAATAGGTTAAATGTTAGATTACTTTTGTAACTATTTTAGTTATTTGAGTTTTGTTGTCCAGTGAAACTATGAGCGAAACAACTGCCAGTTTCACCCGGCGTAACTGTGTTTCTCAGCCGGACAAAACTAGGCTCGGGCATGATAGTTTCACTGACAGTGAAACTGTGAGCGAAACTATCAACAATATATATAGAATTTGTTTCTTTCATTGTAGAAACTCTTGCAAAACCCTAATTTGTGTTATCATTGTTGCAACACTATTTTGTAACCGGAAATTTCACTGAAATATTATTCTGCTTTTATTCTTTGTTTGTATTGAATTTTATTGTATTATTTTCAATACTTTTGGTATATTCTTCATTATCAATTGCTTCTATTATGTGTTTGGTATTGGTATTGAAAATTCTCTCAATCAATTGTACTATGATTCAATCAATTTGGACCAACAACATACCTTAATCTTCTCTCTCTAGGTGCTTTCTCTCTCTAGACTACCATTAAGGGTAGTTTTCATATGGAGTAAGGGAAAGGGAGGCATCCCTTTTTTACTTTAATAGTAAGTTCCTCCAGAAGTCACGCATGACTGATATATTTGATAACTACAGTTGTGTCATATCCATGTCCTGAACATAGGCTAGGCAGACACCACATCCACTCTTTAGACACTTCTCAGCTAAAATCACCATATCACCTTTGGAACTTAGCACACTCTATCCCATAAATAGTAACAAAACTACCATTGGACGCAGCTAGTCGAATCATCTTCTTACCACATACAATATTAGTGTTGTAAGAAGCTAGCCAATCCATCCTTAGGACTACATAAAATCTTCCTAAGGTCATAATGAATAATTTAGTAGTGAATCTATGGCCTTCTAGTTCTATACCATAGTCATCTATAGCCTTGGATACTTTAGTGGACTTACCAATACTAATTTTTACATCAAAGAGCATGTCAATCCTTCAACTTCTATCAGACATTTTTTCATAGAACGTCATTTAAAGAAAACTCCTACTAGTATTGAAATCAAAGAGTACATACAAATGAACATGATTTAATAGAAATGTACCTGACATAACATCGGGATCCACCCTAGCCTCCTCGCTGGTCATAGTGAGTCCCTTGCCTTGGTTTTCTACCCATTCTTTCTTTTCTTTACCATCTTTATTGCTCTAGAGTTCTTTAATCTTGGCTTCTTACAATATCTGCTCAGATGGTGTGTTCCCTCATACCATATATCCTTTTTCCTACATCTAAAGCATTAATTCATTCCTCGCTTGCATTCAACCACGTGATTCTTCCCATAATTTTTGCACTCTTCCATGCCACCTACATCTGCGTCCACATTCCTTGACTTTCGCCCTTTCCTTCTTTGGCCCAGTTAGAAAACAATTCTTCCTAATAGTTTTCTATTTCCATCCTTCTCACCATTAAACTTTCTCCTAGCCACAACTACTAGCACCTCTTTCCATTCATCATAGAGCTTTACCATCAGATCCACCTCAACCTGAAGATATCTAGTTAGGAGGTGATCATATATCTTAAATATCTACCAAAAATCCCTGAATATACCTTTTGGCCCTCCTAGACATTAGTGTGACCAAATCTGGCACAAGCCTAACCATCTCATTGAACTTTATAGTGTACTTTGATGATTATGTTCCTTACTTCATGTGGGAAAAACCTCTCAATATGGTAAAGTTCCTTATGAGGATAGAATTCCATAATTAACAACACAAGAATGAGTCCACAAAGGAGTGAGTATCAAATCTTATCTTCTAATCCTCTCCACATTCACCCATATATAAAACCCCTTCAACTTCTCTTACTTATCGGTGAGTGGTAGTTTCATTTCCACTACCATCAAATACTAGGAGCTTGCACCTGTGAAATGCCCTATAGTTTCATCCCTTTGTAGACTCTCTTGCTATTTCACTCTTCATAATTTGAAACAACCATCTCAAACTCAGGTTGTTCCTTATATCCATATTCCTTTTCTTTATCTTCCTTTTCAATTGAGCACTTCTTGTTCTTTTTTTGTTACTCGTTCCCATCTTAATGGCTTTGATGACCTTAGTCATAACAGATGGTAGAACTGTCTACATGATCTTATAGACGTCATCTGCTTTAGCTTTACTCCGGTGATGCATGGTCAGGTTCTGTGACAACCTTCATGAGATGTTTTGGTAGGCTTTCTCCCAGCCATTTCTTAATTCCTATAAGAATCATGACAATAACATGGTCTTTGAAGATAACAAACTTTTTCACAACCTAAGCATTCCTTATACTTATCACCTATGTATGTAAATTAACTATAAATACATATTCATATAGCACATAAATACTTTTCCTAGTTACTTTAAATTACTTGAACATCTATCTATAGGCATGTAGCTACTTAAAATAGCATCCTTCCCTTTTCTTCTCCATTCATAGTTTAAGTTTAATTTTTAAAACTAATTTATCCAATTATCTTAAACATTGGATTTAATACCTACTTGTAAGGTCCTGTTCTCGAAAACCCCGCTTATTGATCATACGAAGCATAAAACATTCATACTTAGTAACTAAAATCATAATTAGCCATTTATTAAAACTTGTTTGAATAAAACATTAAATCGTATTTAAAAAAATGTGTTATCAAATGTTCAACCTATTTAATCTTTGGATGCAAGACTTGAAATCTCTTTCTAGCTATGATATCCATGCATGCATTCCTTATAACCTTATACATTATCTACCAACTAATATGCATACAAAGTTATCAAAGTTGAGTGAGCTCTTGTCCTATAATGAAATATGTTTTTAGAAATCCATTTCTTATCACATATTAATATACATATCAGTATGATCATTTCTTTTAATAACTTTAGTGCCATGTGCTAGACCCCCAACATTATACACAAAGCTCGTTATATTACTAAGGTCAAACAATAAATATCCCCTATCATTCCTTGTTGACTACAATGATTACACCCATGTGCGTATGCTTCAATCTAACTAAGCCACCTTAATATGAGCTAAAAACCTCTTAGTAGTGAACCACCATAGATTACGCTTGCAAGACTTCATTCATTCATTCATTACGCTTCACTTGTCATCCATGTTACCTTTCACATGCATTACATAATAACTTACTTGTAATAATAGATAATCAAGTCATAGAAATTGAACTTAGTTAATTAGCATAAATCAATTCAATTTATACAAACAGCGCATCACTCAAAAACCTAGTCAAGCGAGAACGTCCTTAGCAAAAACCAAGACATGCGAAAACCAGTGTCATGTGAGAAAATTATTGTACAAAAACCTTTTTGTGAAAAAAAAATAACCTAGTAAGAACTACCTCTTTCAAGAACTCCTAGAGCGAAAACCCTACTAACCGAAAAGAAGTATTGTGTTTACATGGTGTTCATGCAAAACATTAATGCAACTCAAGCATATCGACCTTTTACCGGTAGATGATTCAAACCACCGAGAAAATGTAATAACTATAATAAAAATCATCCTAGTATTCATAGAAAATCATATTTGTATACATATCTACCCTAAGACTAACAAAAACTTGGAAAGAAGTGGGTAGAATTCACCTAATTGAAGATTGCAATGAAATACACCTTATAGGAGCTTAATGACCCTAAATCTACATATTTACACAATAATACCTTACCTAATTTTTCCTTAATGTATAAATGGATAGAAAATATTAATTTTTTTCTTCTCTACTTTCTTTCTCTAGGTCTCGCTTTCTTTCTCTAGACTACCACTAAGGGTAGGTTTTGTATGGATTTGGGGAAATTGACTCACCCTATTTTGCTTTTATAGCAACTTCCAATAGTTTTGGACTTTCTAATTTTGGCAACATTGACCCCTTGACTTCATTTCACAATTAAATTATGTCTTTATTGATTTTATGAAAAATTACAGGGTGTTATACAAAAACATAATGGAATAGAGTTTTGCAATTATAATCTGAACGAATTTTATGATTCAAATAGGATAACGAAACAATTTAGCTCTATAGGAACTTTGCAACAAAACTGAGTTGCTAAAAGACAAAACAGAACCTTGATTGAAGCAACTAGAACAATGTTATCAATAGCTAAATTACGTTCTTTTTGCCAGAAGCTGTTAACACTACATGTTATGTTCAGAATCGTGTCATAATCAATAAACAATAAAATATGACTCCTTATGAAATACTTTTTAAACATAAACCCAAAGTGAAATACTATAAGACATTTGGATGTTATTGCACTTTGTTACACACTTCGGATCAAAATCAAAATTTGATGGAATAACTGAAGAGTGTTACTTTGTTGGATATTCAGCTGACAAAGTATCATATAGGGACATTTATTATAGATTGGCATTAATCTAAGAAAACAGATACCGATCTGCTCTTTCTTATGTATACAACTATGCTTTATTGTTTGAAACTTTTAATCGATCTTGTGATATGTTTATAGCTACTTAACCTTTGATATCATCCATTCAAGATGCTTTGTCTGATGATGTTAGATCTATTCATCTCCAGCTATGAGAAAAATTTCAGACATATCTTCTTCTAATATATTAGCTGCTCAACCATCAGTTGCTAATCTGAGTTGACTCTAGTTGATCCAATAATTGATCAAGCTCCACATGATCCTCATCCAAGTTCTTATTCTACATAAGATTATCTAATTGATACAATTTAAGTTCCATTGGAAGATTTATCTATTGATAATGATATTAGTCAAGATGAACAATTGTGTATTAACCTAAAGGAGGAACTATTATTGAAGAACCACTTGGTCATATGTCTAATTTAGATGAATTTATTTCTAAAGATCTCATTCCTTAGTTGAGAATACATAAATATCATCCAACATAAGAAATCATCGGTATGTCATCACAAGGCGATAGAACTCGAGGTCAATCTTGGTCAATAAATACAAGAGTGTATTCATCTTTTATCTCTTAAATTGTGTTTAAAAATATTAAGATGTCTTTGAAAGAAAATAATTGGGTTGAGGCCATGCAAGACGAGCTGATGCAATTTAAGAAATTACATGTTTGGCATCTTTCTAAACTTCCAAAGGTTAAGCTGTTGATCGAAACTAAATGGAAATTTAGAAACAAAATAGATGAGACCGATGTTATTGTTTGCAATAAGGTTAGACTTGTTGTTTAAGGATTCTATAAAGTTGAATGTCTTGATTATAAAAAATATCCGCTCTAGTTGCAAGAACTAAAGCTATACATATTTTTCTAGCTTACGCTTCATACATGAACTTCAAAGTTTCTTAGATGAATGTAACACCCGGTTATTTATTCATTTATTTTGAAGTCGACTAAAGAAGAAAATAAATAAAGTCCAAATTCGAGGGACCAAACTCGCCAACGAAAGAAAATCGGGTGAGTGGGAGTATATAAGGGAGATGGCAGCCCTTACCCTCTCCCCCACACTCATAAATCAGCCAAAGAAAGGGGAGAAGGGAGAAATAAGAGAAAAAG
The DNA here is from genome assembly GCA_025506515.1 of Flaveria trinervia. Lineage (NCBI taxonomy): Eukaryota > Viridiplantae > Streptophyta > Magnoliopsida > Asterales > Asteraceae > Flaveria > Flaveria trinervia. The sequence goes on from CM046441.1 coordinate 64,658,642, forward strand.
GAGAAAAAGTGTTGGTTCGGGTTGGTTCGAGTTGCCAAAGTTGTTGAGAAACGAGTCAAACCGAAGCTCTACTTGTCGTGGTCGTTTGTGTGAGTTCTAGAACCCCACTTTTACTTGTTTTCAAACATTTTGGGGCTAGAAAAGATCTGAAATCAGGTTTTTTGAGTGTGTGTATGTTGACCCGTTTGTATATGTGTATGTGTATGTATGATGCGTTTGTGGCTTGATTGTGAGCTAGTGTGTGCTTGAATGGTGTTGTGCTATGCATCCCTAAGGTGTAGGATGGTCGATTTGGGCTTAAAATGGGTCTAGATGAGTTGGAGGCCGAAAACCCTCGGCTGCAGTCGGAATGAACTGCATTCTGCATCAGCTAGGGCTAGGCGACCGACTGGAGGCCGAATGGAGGCCATACGGCCAATTAGGGTGCGATTGGGGTCCATTCGCACGATTGGGGTCCATTCGCATGATTGAAGGTCCATTCGCATGATTGAAAGGCCAGTCGCATGGAGGTCATGCGATTGAAAGGCCAGTCGCATGGAGAAAGGGCAGATGTAAGTTTTGACGTAAAGGTTTTCGTAAGAGCATGTAAGATGACGATTGAGGCTTAGAGAGCATGTTCGGCATGACGATGATGATGTTGCATGTTTATGCTTGTTATGTATGTATGATGTTGCCCTGTATGATGATGATGATTGCGTATGATATGTTTCTTATTATGATGTATGTTTATCTTTCTTGTGGCTTTACGTGTCATGTTATTGAATGAGTGAAGTAGTATGTAACGTAAAGTGAAAGATAATGAAAAAGGAACATAAAGTAAGAATGCATGCATTATTGAACGGTGAACGAACGAAGGAAAGGCTTGCAAGCACATATATGAGGTGAGCAACCCTGTTGTTGCAACAGACTCGGATGTTGTGCAATCGTTAGGATTTCCATGAGGTGAGCAACTCGAGGGTTGTAAGAGACTCGGATAGCATGCTATCAATGAGAATGGCAATGAGGTGAGCAACTTGATGGTTGCAACAGACTCGTATAGCGTGAAATTGTTGGGGGCCAATGAGGTGAGCGACCCTGTTGTCGCAACAGACTCGGGAGGACGTATAGAATGAATGAAAGTTAACGAATGTAATTGAAGATAATAATTTTATTATCAACGTGTACGTATATTGCATGGTCAGGAACGAAAGATTTTGTATGAAAGAACAAAGTATGAATGAACGTAAATGAATTATCGGAATAATGTACAGAACAGGATCCTTGTCATTCGACCTCAGTAATCGTGGCTGAGTGCCACGAAGTGGGTGAAGTCTGACCGGATCTAGATAGAGAAACGAACGATAATGTAACACATGAATGAGCAAAGTTAATGAACGGAATGATGAAGATAATACTGATATTATCTGTATGAACGTATGATGTATGATCGCGAATGAATGTAAAGTATGTTTTATTTATAAAACTAGAACTCACTCAGCAACGCTGACTTTGATGTGTTTCCAGTTGGCAGGTAATGATTGCTGAGGATGGCACGAGCGACTACTCAGCTCCTTTGGGATGGCATTCTTTTGATTTAATGTTTTTGCATTGTAATGCGAACAAGCTATTTTGTAATGAATGATGTATTAATTTGCAAAAGCATTTAATCGGAAATGAAAGATTGTTTTAGTTTTGCGCTGTGATTTTATGAAATATAAATGTAATTATATGTTTTATCTGCAATGAGAACCCAGCTGCAAGTATCCGGGAACAGGGCCTTACAAGTTGGTATCAGAGCCAAAGTTTAAGTGAAGTGGGTAAATTTTCAAAATAAACCTTATCTTAAAGTGAGAATGGGATGGAATAGGAATAGGATGCCAATCTGAATAGCTACGTGCCATCAGGTATTTTCATAAGTTAACCGGTTTTATGTGAGCATGGTATGTGGTTATGTGTTGTATGTAGATTTAAATACTGATGTGGCCAGGACAGGTAATGCTTAGGGTGTGAAGAGTAAAGTAAGTGGCTAATCACAACTGGCCACTGTAATTAGGGACTTGCTATACTTAACATAAACTGAGTTGTTCCCTTGAATGACCGTGTTGGTGTTTGAATCTTTCAGTGTGCGTGTGATGCCCGGTGGTAGATCTTCGAAAGCTTCAAGGGGTGGAGGTCACGGTGCTGAACCGCAACCCAAGAGAGGGAGACGCAGAGTGGAGAAAGTGGTTCATGAAGAACCAGAGACCCATCATCCAGAGGGTGGCGACGAAAGCGCCAATCTGAGAGCCTCAGTAAAGGAGGCTGTTGTAGAAGAAGTCCATCAGGTCATGCAGACAATCTTACCGTCTGTGGTGACTGAAGTTATTAAGGCTGTACGAGAAGGGGAAAGAAAAGAAAGAAACAGATCCTCTAGAGAACGGGAACAACCAGAGCCAGAAACGGTTCTATCTGATGACGAAGAGGAAGAAGAAGAGCCTGCGCCGAAGACGGCACGAGGATGCAATTATGGGGCTTTTAGGAGATGCAAGCCCCCTACTTTTGATGGAAATGGCACTGCTGCAGCTGCTCACCGGTGGGTGAGGGAAATGGAGGCTGTTCTCGATATCAGTGAGTGCCGAGAGGAACAGAAGGTGAAGTTTGCTACCCACTCTTTTGTGGATTAGCTCTGTGCTGGTGGGACAACATTGTCCAAGCTGAGGGTAGTAGGGCCATTGGGAAAATGAACTGGCCTGAGCTAAGAAAGTTGGTGATTGAGGAATTTTGTCCTCATCGGGAAATGGACAAGGTCGAAAGGGAATTCTTGCAACTGGAGGCAGGAACTATGACGCACCAGCAGTACACTACTAAATTCAACGAGATGGCACGTCTGGTGCCGGATCAGGTGACACCTTTGTCACGAAAGATTAAAAGGTATATTTAGGGTTTGCCAGCGGATATTCGCAGCCACATGATAGCTGGCCGGCCGAGTACGTTTAGGTCGGTGGTGGATTTGGCAGGGAGATTGTACGATGAGAGAACGGTGGTGGTGACTGAGGGTGGCAAGAACAGTGGTGGTGATCGAAATTGGTGGGGGAAGAGGTTTGGTCTGGGTGATGCCTCGACGGGTAATAAGAAGGCACGAGCGGATGATCGCCGTGTGGTCACATCAAGTATGGGGTCGAAAAGGTGTGGCAAGTGTGGAAGGGAGCACAGTGGGGAATGTAGGTTTGGGTCAAACTTGTGCTTCAAATGGGAAAGCGGGGCACCTGGCAAGGGACTGTCGTATAGTCCGGTGCTATAACTGTGGTGAAGAGGGTCACGTAAGTAAGGATTGTAAGAAGTCGAGGGCTGAGAGTTCTGGGATGAAGAGAACTGGAGGTGAAGGACCGAGGGTGAGCGCCAGGGCATTTACCATGACACAGGAGGAAACTAGGACAGACCCTGATGTCGTGTCCGGTACGTTTCTGGTGAACCAAACTTTAGCTTTTGTGCTATTTGATTCTAGTGCTAGTAGGAGTTTTATTTTTGCTGCTTTTCGTGCTAAGCTGCCTGTTAGTAGTAGACGTGTTGATACGCCCTTTGAGGTAGAAACTGCCATAGGTAAGTCTACCAGGATTTCTGAGATGATAGAGAATTGTGACGTGGAATTGAGGGTCATAAGTTTCCTGTTAGACCGTTGTGATGACCTTGGGTGGTTTCGATTTGGTTCTTGGGATGGATTGGTTGGCGGACTTCGAGGCGAACATTGTGTGTCGCAAGAAGATGATTCAGTTGACAGCACCCGACGGAAGTTTGGTAACGGTTTATGGTGATTGAGTCACGACGATCCCGAAGGTGATCTCAATGGCGGTAGTGGAAAATTGTATGAGGCGTGGATGTAGCGCCTACTTGGCTTATGTAAATAATGTAGATGCACCAACACCATAACTGTCTGATGTACCGGTTGTGTGTGACTTTCCAGACGTGTTCCCAGAAGATTTACCAGGGGTACCACCTGACAGAGAAATTGAATTTCAGATTAATCTGATACCGGGTGCCCAACCTGTTGCCAAGGCACCATATCGGTTAGCTCCGACGGAGATGAAAGAGTTAATGGAACAGTTGCAAGAGTTGCTTGATAAGGGGTTCATTAGACCGAGTATCTCTCCTTGGGGTGCTCCGGTCCTGTTTGTAAAGAAGAAGGATGGTAGTATGAGGATGTGCATTGACTACCGCGAGCTGAACAAGTTGACAGTGAAGAACCGATACCCCTTACCGAGAATAGATTATTTGTTCGATCAGCTTCAGGGTGCCAGTTGGTTTTCAGGGATAGATCTTCGATCTGGCTATCATCAGTTGAAGGTGAAGGAGCAAGATATCCCTAAAACAGCTTTTCGCACGCGCTATGGTCATTACGAGTTTCTAGTCATGTCTTTTGGTTTGACCAACGCGCCAGCTGCTTTTATGGATCTGATGAACCATGTGTGTCGGACTATGATGGATAAATCAGTGATTGTGTTATTGATGATATCCTGATTTATTCGAGGAGGGAGATTGAGCATGCCGGTCACATTCGGGAGGTTCTGGAGACGCTGAGAAGGGAGAAATTGTATGCTAAATTCTCCAAGTGCGCGTTCTGGTTGCGCGAAGTTCAGTTCTTGGGTCATGTGGTGAATCCCGACAGGATCATGGTGGACCCGGTGAAAGTGGAGGCGGTTGTGCAATGGAGGTCACCAAAGACGCCATCCGAGATTCGTAGTTTCTTGGGTTTGGCGGGCTACTATAGAAGATTCATCCAAGACTTCTCTAAGATTTCTTCTCCACTAACTAAGTTGACCCGAAAGGATGTGAAGTTTGTATGGGGTCAAGCTCAAGAGAAGGCGTTCGAAGAGCTGAAGGCAAGACTGACTCAAGCTCCTGTTTTGACATTACCCGATGGAAGCGAAGATCTGGTGGTTTATTCTGATGCTTCCTACTTAGGGTTGGGGTGTGCGTTAATGCAGAGAGGGAAGGTTATAGCCTATGCATCCCGACAGTTGAAAGTTCATGAGGTTAATTATTCCACTCATGACTTGGAGCTAGCAGCCGTGGTCTTTGCACTAAAGATTTGGAGGCACTATCTCTACGGGACGAAGTGCACTATTTTCACTGACCACAAGAGTTTGAAGTACTTCTTCGAGCAAAAAGACCTGAACATGAGGCAGAGGCGATGGTTGGAGCTTATAAAGGATTATGATTGTGAGATCCATTACCATCCAGGCAAAGCTAATGTGGTGGCGGATGCCCTTAGCCAAAAGGAAAGGCCCGAACCGATTCGGGTGAAAGCTTATCAACTAATCATGACCTCTGATGTGATGAAGCAAGTCAAGGAGTTTCAAGATGAGGCATTGAAAGAAGATCATCTTAACTCGGAAAAAATGAGAGGTCTAGTTAGGGAGTTGGGTGAAAACACATTCGGTGTTAGAACTCGATTCGGTCGTGTGTGGATTCCTTTTTTTGGGGATCTACGGGTGAAGATAATGGATGAAGCTCACAAGACTCGATACTCCATTCATCCTGGTGCCACGAAAATGTACCATGACATGAAGAAAGATTATTGGTGGCCGGGTATGAAGCATGACGTGGTGGAGTATGTGAGTAAGTGCTTTACTTGCTTACAGGTGAAGGCAGAGCATCAAAAGCCGTATGGGAAGATCCAACCTTTGGATATACCAGAATGGAAGTGGGAGCACATCACCATGGACTTCATTACGAAGCTGCCACGTACTCCGAAAGGGTACGATGCCATATGGGTGATAGTTGATCGTTTGACGAAGAGTGCTCACTTTCTACCGATCAACGAGACGTATTCATCTGAGAGGTTGGCTGATCTGTTCATCAAGGAAATTGTAACTCTTCATGGTGTGCCGGTGTCTATTGTGTCTGATCGCGACACTCGGTTTACATCTAAATTTTGGAAGAAATTGCACGACGCTATGGGGACGAGGTTACATATTAGCACGGCTTATCATCCCCAAACCGATGATCAGTCAGAAAGGACCATTCAGACATTGGAAGACATGCTCCGGGCATGTGTGATTGATTTTGGTGGAAGCTGGGATGATCACCTACCGTTAGTCGAATTCTCATACAACAACACTATCATGCCAGCATTGGCATGCCTCCATATGAGATGTTATACGGTAGGAGATGCAGAACACCCGTTTGTTGGGGTGACATTGGTCAAAAGGAATTGGGGAGCGTCGAGGTAATCGAGGCTATGACTAAGAAGATTGAAAAGATCAAAGCCTTTATGAAGGCAGCCAAAGATAGACAGAAGTCGTATGCTGATAAACGACGCAGGCCGATTGAGTTCCAGGTGGGTGATCGGGTTATGTTGAAGGTGTCGCTTTGGAAGGGTATTATCCGATTCAAAAAGCGTGGCAAGTTGAGCCCAAGGTATATAGGCCCTTTTCCGAATCATTGCTCGAGTGGGAGAGGTGGCCTATAGACTGGAGTTACCGGATGAGTTAAATGGAATTCACCCAACATTCCACGTATCTGATCTAAGGAAGTGCCTAGCAGATGAAGATATGATTGTCCCATTGGAAGATCTCGAAGTAGATGAACGGATTAATTATGTGGAGCAACCAGTGGCAACCATCGACCGAAAGGAGAAAAGGCTAAGGAATAAAGTGGTTCCTCTTGTACGTGTACAGTGGAAGCACAGGAAGGGATCCGAGTCAACGTGGGAGACTGAGGAAGAAATGGGACAACATTATCCATGTTTGTTCGAAGAATAACAGGTTTCAGGAACGAAACCTATTTAAGGGGGGTGGACTTGTAACATCCGGTTATTTATACATTTATTTTGAAGCCGACTAAAGAAGAAAATAAATAAAGTCTAAAGTCGAGGGACCAAACTCGCCAACGAAAGAAAATCAGGTGAGTGGGAGTATATAAGGGAGAGGGCAGCCCTTACCCTCTCCCCCACACTCATAAATCAGCCAAAGAAAGGGAGAAGGGAGAAAGAAGAGAAAAAGGAGAAAAAGTGTTGGTTCGGGTTGGTTCGAGTTGCCAAAGTTGTTAAGAAACGAGTCAAACCGAAGCTCTACTTGTCGTGGTCGTTTGTGTGAGTTCTAGAACCCCACTTTTACTTGTTTTCAAACATTTTGGGGCTGGAAAATATCTGAAATCGGGTTTTTTGAGTGTGTGTATGTTGACCCGGTTGTGTATGTGTATGTGTATGTATGATGCGTTTGTGGCTTGATTGTGAGCTAGTGTGTTCTTGAATGGTGTTGTTGTATGCATCCCTAAGGATTAGGATGGTCGATTTGGGCTTAAAATGGGTCTAGATGAGTTTGGAGGCTGAAAACCCTCGGCTGCAGTCGGGATGAACTGCATTCTGCATCAGCTCGGGCTAGGCGACCGACTGGAGGCCGAATGGAGGCCATACGGCCGATTAGGGTGCGATTGGGGTCCATTCGCACGATTGGGGTCCATTCGCACGATTGAAGGTCCATTCGCACGATTGAAAGGCCAGTCGCATGGAGGTCATGCGACTGAAGGTCCAGTCGCATAAGTGCTCATCCGCATTAATCCCATTCGCATGAGGTTCATCCGCATTGTCCATTCGCACGACTGAACGTTCATTCGCATGGGTATTCATCCGCATTAGTTCATTCGCATAGTGTTCAGTCACATGGAAGCCACGCGACTGAATGGTGTCCATACGCCCGAATAGGGCTGTTGCACCCGTGGGAAGCGTAGTTGGACTTCTGACTTTCGGGAGAAAGGGCAGATGTAAGTTTTGACGTAAAGGTTTTCGTAAGAGCATGTAAGATGGCGATTGAGGCTGTAGAGAGCATGTTGGGCATGATGATGATGATGTTGCATGTTTAGGCTTGTTATGTATGTATGATGTTGCCCTGTATGATGATGATGATTGCGTATGATATGTTCCTTATTATGATGTATGTTTATCTTTCTTGTGGCTTTACGTGTCATGTTAATGAATGAATAAAGTATTATGTAACGTAAAGTGAAAGATAATGAAAGAGGAACATAAAGTAAGAACGCATGCAATCCTATTATTCCAACAGACTTGGATGTTGTGCAATCGTTGGGATTGCCATGAGGTGAGCAACTCGAGGGTTGCAAGAGACTTGGATAACGTGCCCTCGATGAGGATGGCAATGAGGTGAGCAACTCGATGGTTGCAAGAGACTCGGATAGCATGCTATCAATGAGAATGGCAATGAGGTGAGCAACTTGATGGTTGCAACAGACTCGTATAGCGTGAAATCGTTAGGGTTGCCAATGAGGTGAGCGACCCTGTTGTCGCAACAGACTCGGGAGGACGTATAGAATGAATGAAAGTTAATGAATGTAATAGAAGATAATAATTTATTATCAACGTGTACGTATATTGCATGGTCACGAACGAAAGATTTTGTATGAAAGATAGAAGTATGAATGAACGTAAATGAATTATCAGAATAATGTACAGAACAGGATCCTTGTCATTCGACCTCAGTAATCGTGGCTGAGTGCCACAAAGAGGGTGAAGTCTGACCGGATCTAGATAGAGAAACGAAAGATAATGTACCACGTGAATGAACAAAGTTAATGAACCGAATGATGAAGATAATACTGCTATTATCTGTATGTACGTATGATGTATGATCGCAAATGAATGTAAAGTAAAGTATGTTTTATTTATAAAACTAGAACTCACTCAGGAACGCTGACTTTGATGTGTTTCTAGTTGGCAGGTAATGATTGCTGAGGATGGCACGGGCGACTACTCGGCTCCTTTGGGATGGCATTCTTTTGATTTAATGTTTTTGCATTGTAATAAAAACAAGCTATTTTGTAATGAATGATGTATTAATTTGCAAAAGCATTTACACGGAAATGAAAGATTGTTTTAGTTTTCCGCTGTGATTTTATGAAATACAAATGTAATTATATGTTTTATCTGCAATGAGAACCCAGCTGCAAGTGTCCCGGGAACAGGGCCTTACAATCGATATCAAAACTGAATTTTTGTATGGCAAAATAAAAGGAGAAACCTATGTTTGTCAACCACCTGGTTTTGAGGATCTGGATAATCCTGATTATGTTTACAAGCTAAACAAAGCCCTTTATGGATTACATCAAGCACCTCTTGCTTGGTATGACACACTTACATGTTTGCAAATGGTTATATTCTTAAGGAAAACTAGTGATGACCTTATTCTTGTTTGATCTATGTTGATGATATTATTTTTGGATCTACTAATGAAGACTTGTGGAAGGAATTTGAAGCAATGATGAAGAACATGTTTGAGACAAGCTCTGTTGGTGAAATTGCATTTTTCTTGGGTATTCAAGTTAAACAATATGACTAGGGTATTCTGATACATCAAGAAAAGTATGTTCATAGTATTCTAGATATATATAAATTTCAAGAATCCAAAATTGCACTGACTCTGATTTCTTCTCGTCCTAATTTAACTCCTGATCTTACGGGTGAAGATGTTGATCAACATTTGTATTGATCAATGATTGGATCCTTGATGTATCTTACTGCCAGTAGGATTGATATCATGTTTGGTGTCCATCAATGTGCATGGTATCAAAGTAATACTAAACAGTCTCACATGAAAGCTATCAAGCGGATTTTCAAGTATCTCAAGGGCCAACCAAAACTTGGACTTTGGTATCCTAGAAATTTTGATTTCAATTTATATGCTTATGTGACAATGATTATAAAGGTTGTAATTTTGGAACAAAATCAACAACACGTGGATGTCAAGTTCTTGGAAATATGTTGATTTCATGGCAAAGCAAGAAGCAAGCAAATTGTGTCCACGTCCATTGAAGAAGTTGAATATATGGTTGTATCAAACTATTGTTCTAAAATTTTTTGGATCGAATAACTTTTTGATTATGGTCTTAACATTTAGAACACAAAGATCTTGTAATGATTCTGCAGTGTTAAACATCGTGAAGAATCCTATACAACATTCAAAAACAAAACACATCAACATCCAAATGCATTTTATTCATGATTGTTTTGGTCGAAAGATTATTTAACTTAAATAGGTCAAATAAGATGAAAACATTGATAATCTATTTACCACAGTGTTTCATCATTCCTGATTCGCCTCTCTTGTTCAATCACAAGGAGTGATTAACTTTGGTTAATGATTAACCTGACACCCTTTTCAAAAATAAATTGTCATTTATGTTAAAATTTTTATTTTCTTACTACATAATCACAATTTTAGGGGGAGAAAAACATGAAAATATATCGAAAAGGATTTTGGTATTAGTGGCAGTAAAGTTTAAAAAATTACAACAAGATTTTGTTCAAAAGTTCAAAAATAAATTTTCAAGGTTAGGTAAGAAATAATAGTATATTTTTATATTTTGATATATTACATACTAAAGCTTAACAGAATGAAAAGCACTATGATCTGTGATGCATGAAAGTTAAATTCTCTATTACTAAAGTTATGCATCAATTTTTTATTGTAACATTGATTTTTTGCTAAAACAGTCTAATAGATATAGTCTAGTCATACTTCATCCGGTGGTTATTCCATATATATATATATATATATATATATATATATATATTTATATAAAGTGATAAATATGAAAATCATGCAAAAAGAAAAAAACAAAAGAAAGTTAATAAAAGAGCAAAAAGATACCAAAACCAAAACACCATACATAATAAAATATGCCGATGTAAACAATAATAAAAAATATGTCGAAGACAAAAAGACTATATGATAATTATTTTTCTTTTTGAGAATATATTTTGACACACGAGGCAAAATCAAAAGATGATGCATGTAAGTCCGAATTGGAATATAAGTCCTAAACGTCATGCGAGGGCAAAACTTAAGTCCGAGTGGCTGTTAATAAGTCTTACAACTTGTTAATATTCTTTGTTATGAAACGTTTATCAAACTAGTTATGCTCTATGTAGATATTATAAGAAAGAAAATAATATTGGGAATGTTGATCAGTGGTAAAAGATTTAAGTCAAACTGGGGGACTTAAAATCTTAAAAGTGTCTTGAAACTGAATAGGGGTTCTATAAGATTTTTAATTATGGGATCCATTGATTTCATATAAATAACTAAAACATCATAAATATCACAGCATATGTGTCCAAATAAAAATTAGAGTATGAGTTTAATATGGATAAATCATATTGACAATGAGCTTAAGCAGTCTTATTACAAGAAAATTAATTATTAGGAACTCAACTATTAGAGAGTGATTTATTAGTCTCAGATACATAGTATCGAAGACTAATATATCAGTTACAAATGATATTTGAGACTGAATTTTGTATGCCTAGTGTAAGTGACCAACAATTAGTCTCTAAAACTGAGACTAACTTATTAAAGACTACATTTTAGTCCCAAATATACATACACAATATGATTTTTTTTCCTGAGAAGTTTGATGGGAACTAATTTTCAATTCCATATAAGATACCTAAATGGTGTCATTATATTAGTAACTGGTAATCAAATAAATAAGTGATATATTGAAGAGTAAACATTAGTTCTAAAATATTTAAAATGCATACCGAATCAGGGACTGAAATGTAGTCTGTAAAAGATTTTTGCATTGGAAAATAATTTACAATCTCTAATTATTTGATGCAAATTATGTCATCATAAGAATATATTGAACAATAAAAATCAGTATTAAACATATTGTAATTATCATAATTTGAAATTGATATCCAATCCTTAAAGGAGTTTATAGATGTAATAGTTGGAGACTAATATTCAGTCTCTAATAAAAAAAATAAATTTACTATGTGTAGAGAATATTTTAGAGAGTATAAATTAGTTATTGATATTCATATTGTTAATTGAATCGGGGATTGACTTTCAGTCTGAAATGACTTTCACATAGTAATAATGATTAAAGATGGATTTATTGTCTCTAATAATATGAATCAACTTATATAATTTTAAATAAGAACTAATATTCTCACTCCAACAAAGAAAACAATTTAACTATTTCTAAAAACATAATATAGATTACACATTAGATACTAATATTTCTAAAGCAAATCGAAGCAAAGGCTGACTTTCAATTTGAAAAAACTTTTGTGTAGAAAACTAATTAATGATCGATTCATATTGTCTATTAATATGACCCAAGTTATACAATTATAAAAAGGTATTGGAAACTGAAAAACAATCTCTTTAAGTTAAATTATTTTAAGACGAAAAGGATAACAAAATTCTATTTATGTAACCTGTACTATTTTATTAATAACCAAACAAAGAAATATAATATACACATTTCCAATTGAGAGTTTGTTCAAATGGTATATGCATGAATATAAGTTTAACATAATACATAATATTATAAGTCAATCTAAGAAAATAACACAAAAACAAGTTCCAAAGTTAAACAAATACAAAAACACTCTTTATCATCCAAACCAACTTGCAACAACATTATATTAACAATCTCTTTATGCTCAAGTAACTCAAGTCTCTAAAATAAGTTCTTTTGGAATGCATCTCTATCACAAATCAGAAAATATATTATAATCGGGTTAGCAAAATCATTAAATATAATGGCGAAAATTTAAAAGTTGCCACTATATTTTGGTAAGGCCCCGTTTCCGGGACGCTTACAGTTGGATCCTCATCGCACATAAAACATATATTTACATTTGCCTTTTGAAAATATTGCAGCGGAAACATAAAAAAAATAACTTTTCATATCATTATGAATGCTTTTGCAAGTTAATACAAGCGTTCATTTCAAAACATCATTCGTTCACATTACAATGCAAAAACATTAACAAAAGAATGCCATCCAAAAGAGCTGAGTACCCGCCTCGTGCCATCCTCAGCAACGTTTACCTGCCAACTGAAAATGTATAAAGTCAGCGTCGCTGAGTGAGTTCTAATTTTATAATAAAACATACATTCCATCGATAAAATCGTTCTTTATTTTCTTTCAGAATCATACTATACTTTTTATTCGTTCGTGATCATACATCATACGTACATATAGATAATATCATTATTATCTTCCATTACATTCGTTAACCTCATTCATTTATACATTCGTCCTTTCGAGTCTGTTGTGAAAACAGGGTCGCTCACCCCATTCACCATCGCAACTATTGCAGGCTATCCGAGTCTGTTGCAACCATAGGGTTGCTCACCCCAATTGCCAATTTCAACGATAGCATGCTATCCGAGTCTGTTGCAACCATAGGGTCGCTCACCTCATGGCAACTTCATGATAGCTCGCTATTCGAGTCTGTTGCAACCATAGGGTTGCTCACCCCAATTGCTAATTTTAACGATAGCACGCTACCCAAGTTTGTTGCAACCATAGGGTTGCTCACCTCATGGCAACTTCACGATAGCACGTTGTTCGAGTCTGTTGCAACCACTGGGCAGCTCACCTCATATATGTGCTTGCAAGGCTTTCCTTCGTTCATTCGTCATTCGATAATGCATGCATTCTTACTTCGTGTTCCTCTTTCATTATCTTTCACTTTACGTTACATAATACTTCGTTTATTCATTAACATGACACGTAAAGCCATAAAAAATAATATATATATCATAATAAGGAACATAACATTCAATCATACATAACCATCAATCTTACATCACATCATACATCACTCATCACAGCATTAATGACTTCAAAAAATCAACTTACATAGCCCCTAAGAACCTCCCAAGTCAAAACCTACATTACACTTTCTCCTAAATATCAGAAAATATTCTAAGTCCTTAGGCGCATGGGCACTATGCAGGCGCATGGGGAACACTTAGGCGCATGGGGAACTTTCAGGTGCATGGGCACTATGCAGACGCATGGGGAACACTTAGGCGCATGGGCAAATTTCAGGCGCATGGGCACTATGCAGGGGCATGGGTGCCTAGGCGCATGGTAATCCTAGACGTCTGGACACTTAGTCAATTCCAGCCTAATTCTAGGCGCATGGGTACTATTCAGGCGTATGAACTTAGGCGTATGGACTAATCAGTCACATGGACACTTAGAGGCATGGCCACTTAGGCGCATGGGCACTATTGGGGCGCATGACCCTACACTTAGTCATCTGACCAATATTTCTAGGCGCATAGACCACTGTTCAGGTGCATGTGCTATACTTAAACATTTCGAAGGCAAATTTCAGGCGCATGAACTCCCTGTAAAACATGTTTCTAGGATGTTTTCGAACCCAATCATCAAACCCATCTGTTCTAAGCTTACCAAGGCTATTCTAAACAAGAACAACCTATAAGCATCCAAGAATCATCATCCAACAAGCATAATACATACGGGCATACATACACAAACATTGTAAAAATCATTTTAATACATTTTCAACCCCAAAGAGTTTAAAACAAGTAGAAATCGGGGTCTAGAACTCACCTGGTGCAACTTGGGTGTATCTTCCTTCTAACCCTTTTGCATATGAGTTTGAACGCCTAAAAACCCCAACAAACACACACACCCGAACACACACAAACATATAAGCATAAACCCGAGACCAAAACCCAACACAAACACCTAAAACCCACGAATTCATACCTTAAATTCAACCTTCTTTTTCTTCTTTAACCGAGAGTTTCTGCTCTTTCTCTCTCTCTCTCTCTAATCCGAATGAAAAGTGATGTGAAGGGAGGGTGGGCAGCCATGCCCACCTTTACACCAACTTTTGAAATATTTTGTCCTTTTGCCACTTCTAACCCCTCATCTTGGGTTTAGTTGCTTTCGTTCTTTTATTCCTCATTTCTTACTCTTCTTTTTAAAAAATAAATGGGTGTTACAATTTTTAACTATCCAGCGTAGTAAGTCATGTTCATGTCAACCTTAAAATTACTTATGAGCATACATGTAACAGAATAGATCAGATCGGGCGGGGTGCATCGTCAGGAAAGGTTTGGGTCAGGACGTGTGTAAGGCCCCGTTCCTGGGACGCTCACAGCTGGTCGATCATCGCACTTAAAACACATAAATACATTTGTCTTTCATAAAACATCGTAGCGGAATTACCAAAATATACATCTCATTTCATTATTAAAGATTTTGCAAAACAATACATCGTTAACAAGTTACAAAATACATGCTGCATTACATCACAAAAGCATTATAAAAATGGATGCCATCCAAAAGAGGTGAGTAGCCGCCCCGTACCATCCTCAGCAATCATTTCCTGCCAACTTGAAACACACAAAAGTCAGCGTTACTCAGTGAGTTCTAGTTTTATAATAAAACATACTTTTCTTTTATTAAAACCGTTCTTTACTTTCATGTGATCATGCATCATACGTACACACAGATAATATCTTTATTATCTTCATTAATCATTCATACTTCATTCTTTCCTTCGTACGTTCATTACTTCCGATGACATGTACATTACCCCCAACATTGTGTACGAAGCGGGTAACTAGGCCTGAGGTCTTTCATAGACCTCGAACATTGGCACGGAGCTGACTCCAGTACCTTGGGTAAGTACATTCACCACTTATCTTTTCTCTTTCATTCTAGATCAATGCCATATGCAATACCCGACATTGTGCACGAAGCTGGTAACCAGGCCTGAGGTCTTTCATAGACCTCGAACATTATGATTGAAGCTGACTCTAGCACCTAGGGCAAACGACAAGGATCCCATACATATGGTCAATCACAAAGATTGGACCCCAGTGTGCATCCTTCGGGGTAGTTAACCTGCACACCGTTGAGCTAACACCTTCATTGGGTGTGCACGTCCATACATTTGCTTGCAAGCCTTTCATACGTTCATTCATTCATTAATGCATGCATTCATTCATCGTGTTCCTCTTTTCATTATCTTTCACTTTACGTTACATAATACTTTCATTTCATTCTTTAACATTTAATGTAATGCCACGGGAAAGATAAGCATAAATCAAAATAAGGAACATATCATGCACAGTCATCATCGTCATACAAGGGAACATCATACATACATAACATACATTATGCATAAACATGCAACATCATACATCATCATGCCCAACATAACCTCTATGATCTCAACTGTCATCTTACATGAAGTTACGGGAAACTTCCACGTCAAAACTTACATTTACACTTTCCCCCGAAAGTCAGTACATAAACTATGTTTCCTCGGGTACACCAGCCACCTTGGGCGTATGGGCACCCTTCAGTCGCATGGCCTTCAGGCGATTGAACATCATACGAATCGACCAATACGGATGAACACCTATGCGAATGAACACCCATGCAAATGGACCTAACGTGGATGAGTTCTATGCGAATGGAACTAATGCGGATGAACTCTTATGCGAATGGGCTCTCAGTCGCATGACTCCCCAGGTGAATGTCCTTCAGTCGGACGACTGGCAGGCATATAGGCTCCAGTCGCACGACTCACATGCGATTGAACCTCAATCGCACGAATGGCATGTGTGTGGACTTCAGTCGCATGACTGGCATGCCATTCGGTCACATAACCCTAACTGTGCAGAATACAGCTCACTCACGAACCCAATCTGCCATTTTCGACCTCCAAGCTCATCCGAACCCATTCTAAGCCCAAATCAACCATCCTAAACCTTAGGAAAACATACCACAACACCATTCAAGCACACACAAGCCCGAAATCATACATCACTCGCATCATACACAAACACATACAAATGGGTCAAACACACACACATACAAAAACAGGTTTTCAGATGTGTTCCAGCCCCAAAATTGACCAAAAACGTTAAAAGAGGGGTCCTAGAACTCACACAAACCACACCAAGAAGTAGAGATTCGATTGGACCCGCTACACGACAATTTTGCTCACTTGAATCTACTCGAACCAACTTTTTCTCTTTTTCTCCCTTTCTTCTTCTCTTCTCTTTTCTTTTCTGAATTTAGGGTGTGGGGAGAGGGTAAGGGCTGCCCTCTCCGTTCAAATACTTCAATTCACCCAACTTTCTCTCGTTGGCGAGTTGGTCCCTCGACTTTGGACTTATTTCTTTTCTTCTTTCGTCGGCATCAAAGAAAATATCCGGGTGTTACAAGTCCACCCCCCCCCCCTTTTATGGTTTCGTCCCCAAAACCTGTTATTCCTCGAATAAACATGAGTAATGCTGCCTCATTTCTTCCTCAGTTTCCCACGTTGACTCGGATCCTTTCCTGTTCTTCCACTGTACACGCACAAGAGGAACCACTTTATTTCTCAGCCTCTTCTCTTTTCGATCGATAATTTCCACTGGTTGCTCCACATAGTTGAGCCGTTCATCCACTTCGATATCCTCCAGTGGAACAATCATATCTTTAACTGCCAAGCACTTCCTCAGATAAGATACATGGAATGTTGGGTGAATTCCACTTAACTCATCTGGTAACTCCAATCTATAGGCCACCTCCCCTACTCAAGCGATGATTCGGAAAGGCCATATATACCTCGGGCTCAACTTACCCCACTTTAGAAAATGAATGATACCTTTCCAGGGAGAGACCTTCAACAGAACCCAGTCACCAACCTGGACCTCAATCGGTCGGCGTCGTTTATCAACATATGACTTATGTCTATCTTTGGCTGCCTTTATGAAGGGCTTTATCTTTTCAAGCTTCTCAATCGTAGCCTCGATTACCTTGATGCTCCCTAGTTCTTTTTTACCAATATCACCCCAACAGATGGGTGTTCTGCATCTCCTACTGTATAGCATCTCATAAGGTGGCATACCAATGCTCGCATGATAACTGTTGTTGTATGAGAATTCAGCTAACGGTAAGTGGTCATCCCAACTTCCCCCAAAATCAATAACACATGCCCGAAGCATGTCCACCAATGTCTGGATGGTCCTTTCGGACTGACCATCAGTCTGAGGATGATAAGCCGTGCTAATGTGTAACCTCGTCCCCATAGCGTCATGGAATTTCTTCCAGAATTTGGATGCCAACCGCTTAGATGAATATGTCTCGCAGATCGGTAGGAAGTGAGCACTCTTCGTCACGCGGTCAACAATCACCCATATAGCATCATACCCTTTCGCAGTACGTGGCAGCTTCATAATAAATCCATGGTGATGTGCTCCCACTTCCATTCCAGTATATCCAAAGGTTGGATCTTCCCATATGGCTTCTGATGTTCTGCCTTCACTTGCAGACAAGTAAGTCATTTACTTACATACTCCACCTCATCACGCTTCATACCCAGCCACCAATAGTCCTTCATTTCTTGATACATCTTAGTGGCACCTGGATGAATGGAGTATCGAGTCTTGTGAGCTTCATCCAAAATCTTCACTCGTAGATCCCCAAAACGAGGAATCCACACCCATCCAAATCGGGTTTTAACACCAAGTGTGTTTTCACCTAGTTCCGCAACCAGACCTCTCATCCTTTCAGAGTTAAGATGATCTTCTTTTAATGCCTCATCTTGAAACTCTTTGACTTGCTTCATCATATCTGAGGTCATGATCAACTAATAGGCTTTCACACGAATTGGCTCGGGCCTCTCTTTTCGACTAAGGGCGTCCACCACCACATTGGCTTTGCTCAGATGTTAATAGATCTCACAATCGTAGTCCTTTATAAGCTCCAACCATCATCTATGCCTCATGTTCAGATCTTTCTGCTCAAAGAAGTACTTCAAGCTTTTGTGGTTAGTGAAAATGGTGCACTTCGTCCCGTAAAGATAGTGCCTCCAAATCCTTAGCGCAAAGACCATGGCTGCTAGCTCCAAGTCATGAGTAAGGTAGTTGACCTCATGAACCTTCAACTGTCGGGATGCATAGGCTATAACCTTTCCTTTTTGCATTAACACACACCCCAACCCTGAGTAGGAAGCATCAAAATAACCACCAGATCTTCACTCCCATCGGGTAATGACAAAACAGGAGCTTGAGTCAATCTCGCCTTCAATTCTTCAAACGCCTTCTCTTGAGCTTGACCCCATACAAACTTTACATCCTTCCGGGTCAAATTAGTTAGTGGAGAAGCAATCTTAGAGAAGTCTTGAATGAATCTTCTATAGTAGCCCACCAAACCCAAGAAACTGCGAATCTCGAATGGCGTCTTCGGAGACTTCCATTGCATCACTGCCTCCACCTTTGCCAGGTCCACCATAATCCCTTCAGGATTCACCACATGACCTAAGAATTGAACTTCGCACAACCAGAACACGCACTTAGAGAACTTGGCATACAGTTTCTCCCTTCTCAGCGTCTCCAAAACCTCTTGAATGTGGCCGCCATGCTCAATCTCGCTCTTTGAATAAATCAGAATATCATCAATGAACACAATCACTGATTTATCCAACATCGGCCGGCACACTCGATTCATCAGATCCATCAAAGCAGCTAGCACATTGGTTAAACCAAAATACATGACGAGAAACTTGTAATGATCATAACGCGTGCGAAAAGCTATTTTAGGGACATCGTGTTCTTTCACCTTCAATGGTAACCCGATCGAAGGTCTATTCTTGAAAACCAACTGGCACCTTGGAGTTAATCGAACAAAACATCTATCCTCGGTAAGGGGTATCGATTCATCACCGTCAACTTGTTCAGCTCACGGTAGTCAATACATATCCTCATACTACCATCTTTCTTCTTTACAAATAAGACCTGAGCACCCCAAGGAGAGATACTCGGTTTAATGAACCCCTTATCAAGCAGCTCTTGCAAATGCTCCATCAACTCCTTCATCACAGTCGGAGCCAACCGATATAGTGCATTGGCAACAGGCTGGGCACCCGGTATCAGATCAATTTGAAACTCGATCTCTCTGTCAGGTGGCACTCCAGGTAAGTCTTCTGGGAACACGTTTGGAACATCACACACAACCGGTACTTCAGACAGTTGTGGTGTTAACGTATCCACATCCTTTACATAATCCAAGTAGGCGTTACATCCACGACTCATACACTTTCCCGCCACCACCATTGAGATCACTTTCGGGATCGTCGTGACCCAATCCCCATAAATAGTTACTGAACTCCCTTCAGGCGCTGTCAGACAGATCATGTTCTTGCGACATAGAATATTTGCCTTGAGTCTGCTAACCAATCCATCCCAAGAACCAAATCAAAACCACCTAAGGTCATCATGAACGGTCTAACAGGAAATTTATGACCTTCTAGTTCCACATCACAGTCTTCTATCATCTCATAAATCCTGGTAGACTTACCTATGGTAGTTTCTACATCAAAGGACGCATCAACACATCTACTACTAACAGGTAGCTTAGCACAAAAAGTAGCAGAGATAAAACTTTTACTAGCATCAGAATCAAATAACACAGAAGCTAAAGTTTGGTTCACTAGAAACGTACCAGACACAACATCAGGGTCCGTCCTAGCATCCTCCTGTGTCATTGTGAATACCCTAGCCTCGCCCTCGATCCCTCTCCTCCAGTTTTCTTTGCCCCGGAACCTTCAGCCATTGGCTTCTTACAGTCTTTACTCATATGACCACTTTCCCTACAGTTGAAACACCTTGTACCCCTGTATTCTCTAGCCGTATGACCAGGCTTCCCACACTTGAAACAAACGTTCAACCCCCATCTACACTCACCACTGTGTTCCTTCCCACATTTGCCACACTTCTTCGATCTTGTACCTGGTGTGGCTACACGGCGATCATCCACCCGTGCCTTCTTGTTACCCATCGAGGCATTACCCGGACCAAACCTCTTCCCATGCCAGTTCCGATCTCCACTACCCTTATTGCTACCTTCAGTCACCACCACCGTTCTATCATCATACAGTCTCCCCGCCAAATCCACTACCAACCTTAACGTGCTCGGTCGGGCAGTGATCATGTGCCTGTGAGTATCTGCTGGCAAACCCTGAACATATCTCTTAATCTTTCGTGACAGAGGCATCACCTGATCTGGCACCAGGCATGCGATCTCGTTGAACTTTGTGGTGTACTACTAATGTGTCATGGTTCCCGCCTCCGGTTGCAGGAACTCTCTCAACATTATCCATTTCTCTATGAGGATAGAACTCCTTGATCACCAACTTCTTTAGCTCAGACCATCTCATTCTCCCAATGGGCCTGCTACCCTCGGCTTGGACTATGTTGTCCCACCAACATAGAGCCAAGTCCACAAACGAGTGGGTAGCAAAATACTTCAATTTACCCAACTTTCTCTCGTTGGCGAGTTTGGTCCCTCGACTTTGGACTTTATTTCCTTTCTTCTTTCGTCGGATTCAAAGAAAATATCCGGGTGTTACAACATGTAGAGTTAAACAACATATTATGATTGGTTCAGGTCAAGTCGGGTCGGGTTGATTATATATATGTGCACAAAATAAGTTCAAATCAACAAGTACACTAAATATGATCAATTAGAAAAATACCTCGTATGCCTAAGCCATTGAATCAAATCCAAACCAGAATCGCATGGTATATTATCAAATTGGATAAAAATTTACTAAGTACAACCTATCTTCATATGTAGGTGCCACCATTATATCCATAGTAAATGCTTGAATAATCTTAAATGATTTTGTTAATACATGTATGTTAGAAATAGTATTTAATAAATTTATATGATTAAAATTTTTACAAAATATAAAGACTTGGACCGTACAAATCATTATTTTCTTTGTCAACACCTTCATTATCATTTTTGGATTTATCAGTGTTTAAAATCATCGAGATTTATCTCCAAACCAAATCTTCCATACTATGATGAGAATCATCTTTCTCATCATCAATAAAATCATCTATAATGTCATCAAAACCTGAATAAAAACATTTTCAACAATATTTTGGTAATATCTTCACAAACAAGGTTGAAATCTTCAAACAAATCTTTTGAATTCTTGCCTTCTAGAATATCCCAAAGGTGTCTATAAGTTATTCTTTCAATGATTTTCGAATATAAATTTGGCTTAAATGGATCAATTATATAAAATATTTGTTTAGCCTAGTTTGCAAAAAATAAAAGGATTTTCCTTATAACCATTCCGATAAATGTCTATACTTATGAAATGAAGTTTAGATATGATGTGTTTTCTACGACGATCATTATCAAACCATATTCATTTAAATAAAATAACACGATAATCTCGTATGCATGATAATTCAATAACTTCTTTAAGATATTAATAATAATCATCTTCAACATCATTATGAATGCCAGGAACCGTTACTCGACAATTTTGTGTTTGCCTACGATCATCTCTTGACTTAACTCTAAATTTAACCCCATTCACTATTTATCCTTTGTGATACGAAACTCAATTTTCAGGATGGGAAGACAATTCATATAACCCCTTGTTAATTTGAGATGGATTTAACGTTTACTTTTCTCTAATATGTTCTCAATTTTGAAAATAGTAATCATGTTATAAGGGAGAAATGCAGTTTCTAAATTAAAGCAAGTAAAATAGGGTGTGATTATACCTGTTTTACAAACCAATTCGGGAATGTAGATTGTTTATCTCAAAAAAATCTGATGTTTGAGGATGTTGACGTTGTTAAAACCATAAGTGTTCTCTATAACATGTAGATTAACTATAAATTTATTACATAAGATATTTAATACTATTCACAAAAAAGATAGAAATATACATACTCTATGCATGGTTGAATCTCTTGACAATTATTAAATATAAACCATATTGCTCTCTTCATAAGATTACTAGGAAGGATACGAACTTGTTTCCTCCAATACCTCGGCCACTCAATCTGAAAATATCTAACCCGTAGTTTTGAGCATCAATAGAAATTTAATCATCGTTTATGTCGCATTTTTCCAACTTTGACTCAACACATCGTAAATAGTGTGAAGAAATATTATAGCATCTTCAACAATATAACCTTCTGCTATCGAGCCTTCAGGTTTAGCTTTTTTTCTAACGCATTTCTCTAAATAGCCAAGGTATCTTTCAGTTGGATACATCCACTTGATTGCACAAGTCCTCCCAATATTGCCTTTTCAGGAAAATGAACACACAACCGCACCATAGTTGTAAAAAAATGATGAAGGAAATATTCGTTCAAGCTTGCACAAAATCTTACCTATCTCTTCTTGTAATGCTTTCAACTCCCTCATGTGTAATGTGACCTTAGTTTGTTTCTTGAAAAACTTGAACATAGTATTTGTCTATAACTTAGTACGTCATTTGACAAACATATATAAACACACATGTTGGTAGTACTACTAGTTTTGTCTAGGAAACTTAATTGTGTACTTTTACATTTTTCTAGTTGAACTTCAAGTCAAATAATTAGTGACCTCAATTGCGTACATGTTCATTTTTCATTGAGCATAAAGATCGAATAACTAATAACCTTCATTGTTATCTTAGCTGTACTTTTGTATATGCAACTTAACCCCTAGTTTCATACATTTTAAAGTATATTTATCTATATTTATTTAATGTTCCTACATTTTTATTATCATAGACAAATTACGAGATTCAAACGCACCTACCCCATTTGAAGTGTATCACAAGCTACATTTTAATGCTAATAGACAAGGATGGCTAAACGATGACACACACACTCAATATGCAAGTTATAACTCTCTAGGATCATGTTAACTTGATTGTCTTTCTAAAATTTTACTTGTTTTTATATACCTTTAGTTTTGTAAGGAGAATATTATTCGTCAGAAATAGGAGGGGTGGTGAAGTTAACTTTAGAAGGTACAACTATACGACTACCATGCATCACGAGCTAGAAAAAGATGCTATTCAAAGCATGTGTGCCTAGGAGAAAACAAGAAAATCTGTATGGATAGTAGGCGTAGGACCAGCGCTTAGAAAAAAAGATTTTAGATGACATTAGAAGCTTATTCTTCTTAATAACTTTTTAAGGCAAGGCCAAATCTCTTCGAAATCAAGTAGATTCACTCCAAGAAGAATTGAAATAAACCAATGATAATAATGAAAAATTGTCGATATTCATGAGCACGAAGTTTCCAGAATTTGAGGGTGTATAATCTACGGCTGCAAGTAATGGAGCAATCTGTTCGGAGGAGCAACTCAATGATGATGTTCGTGGCGGTGATAGTTTGATTTAATATGTTAGCTATGATTGTGTTTTGTTGTTTGATATTTTAAATTTTAGAATTAATTGAGTGAACAACATTTTATCTTTATATTACTGTTTATTTAGTAAGTTAGCTAAAACATTTTTCGGACCGATTTTAAAGACAAATCTTTCGACTCTAAATATATATTAAAGACTAAAAAATTAATTATAAGCTACTGGTTATTAGTTTGTAAAAAAAATTTCAAGACTGAAATAGTTATTAAAACATAAAGATTTTTAGTGTTCGATACAAACATTTGACATGAAATAATATGACGTATGTCCTAAAAGGACATTAAATACCGAAATGGTATGACATCATGTACTAATTATTAGTCTCTAAAGAATACAATAGAGACTGAATAGTTTGTTATGAGGGAGTAAATCTCGGTCTTTACAATGTCTTATAAACTTCTTTCATCGAAAGTGTTAGAGGGGCTTCCAGCTGGCATGTGGAATCGTTGGAGCAAGACTGAATTGATGTGAAACCCAGATCTAATTAAACGTATCTAGGACAAAATTGACAAGGTTTAAGAACTGATTTTCGTCTCCAAAAAACTATTACCAAAGACTAATTTTTAGTCACGAATGAAAGGTCGAGATTGAAATGACTTGAAACAAGAGGATAAATTAAGGACTGACTTTATTTGTCTTAGAGACTGAATGTTAGTTCCTATTTATGTCACAAAATCGAGACTAAAATTTAGTCACTAATGCGAGTATCTAGGACTAGGTATTAAGAACTAACTCGAGACTAGCAAAATCAGTCCCTGATATCCATTAGAAACTGATTAAGGAGAATCAAAAACTAAGTCTCCAGTCTCAAATACCTCTATTCTTTGTAGCTTGGATTATGTTAGTAGTTGATTTCAAAGAAATATAATCCTATACTTGAAAATTTAATAAAATTAATTTAAGTTATAAGTATATGTTTGTTTGTTTTAATTTGTTTTCGTTTGTATTTGTTTGCATTTTGTTTTTAAGTTTAGCATATGTTTTAGAAAATTGAGTGTTTCTAGTTAATTATTAACAATTGGTTAAACATGATTTGAAAGCTAAAAAATCAAAAGATCAATTGGAATGAACAAAAATTGAAAAATAAAAAAAGTTTGAAATTTTTGAAAATAATTTGAACTTCTCGCATATGCTAGAAGTTCATTGGGCATGAAAAGTTCAAATGGTGCGATTAGTGACATATAACATGAGAATTTAGAGAAGTATAAAAAGGCCTCTGTGGCAATTAGTAGACTAATCACACCATAACTCTCTGATTTCACTCTTCCAAAATTGTTCTAAGTGTTAGACTTATTTAGTTGATACACTCATTTATATTGTTCGGTAACATATTCTAAAGACAAACAATGTATTTTGACGATTACAACTTTAGATTTAAGTGTGTTTCATTTCTAACCGAAAGTTTAACGACAAATACACTCAAAATTAAACAAAATTAAACATATGAAACCTTAATCAATGCATAATCGACATTAAACAAACACGTATTAGTAGGTAAAACACTCTATATGACTTAATTTGAAATTTGAAAATCTAGAACTTGTTGCATGTGGGAAGTATTTTGAATATGAATAGGCATGAAAAATTTCAAGTTTCGCACAAACTTATCGCATGAAAATGTTGACTTGTCGCGCAAAAAGTTCACTTTTGGTCAAATTCAATTTCATGCGAAACACAAAATTGTCGCGTGAGAAGTGACACTTGAAGCATAACTATTTGCATGTGAAAAGTTTATCTTGTGCGAAAAGTTCAATATTTAAATTTTTAAAATTTTCTTAAGTTTGGAAATTGTTTCATGTGTGACTAATCATTAAAAGACGGTCTTAAGACCTCCCGGATTCATCATGCTATAACAGCCAATCCCACCATTTATACTTATGTGATCGATCAGTTTTGGCTAACGGCTGCTGATGAGAGAGACTCCCAAGTATGGATGTGTATTATAGCTACAGTTTAGGGGAAAAGAGTCATTATTACTTCAGAGGTGATCAACAATGTCTATTGTTGGAAGATCGACCCAACGCTCCAGTCTAAGACCGATAATGACATTGTGAGGGAGTGTCTAACGAGGATTGTTTGTGACAATAGATATTCTTCACTATAGAAGAAGTACTTACATCCATTGTAGAAGTATTTGTTTCACATAGTGGTTCATCTTTTGAGCAATCTAAAGGCTGGGCCGGATAGCCTAAGTGTTGTTTTCAGATCACTGCTAGTATCACTTGTTGATAAGTTACCGTACAACATAACCAAGGCTATTTTTACGAAGATGTGGAACAATGTCATTGCTGCCGCTGGGAAGAAATTCATCATGTATCCCCGATATATCTAGATGATTGTGAGTGCTTCACATCCTGAGTTAGTTATGTATGATTCCACCACTTACTAGTTATGGTGATGAAGAAAGACATTTTCACATACTTAATGGGAGCATGTAGAAATACGTGGAAGGGTTTAACAAGCTGCGTTGATTTTTTGATGTTTATTAGTAGATGTTCAGTCTACCTACCAATAGCATGATGCTGAAACTCATCAGACTAGTTGCTCCTTCTTATAGAACTCTTGATTATGCTACAAGAAGGTCTTAGGGTATAAGGATGTGAGTTGAGGATAAGGTGAACACCTAGTTCAGTAGTGATAATGAGACAGATAGTGAACAGATAGAAAATATTCCTTATGTTTTGCAAATGAGACCAAGAGTGACGCTAACTCCTACTAAGCGCACTACTGAGGTAAGAGGTACTGATTTTGTGCCTGAGGATTCTCCTAATACTCAAGGAGGAAGAAAAGAGTGGCTAGGAAAAGAGCTGATTCTAATAGTTTATGTGGGAGGGGTACAAGATGAGATGTTTTGCGTAAGCATCGACCCCGATGACCACTGTGTCGACTTGCATTGATATTCCAGTGACAGAGCCATGAGTCATAGTTAGTGAGGCAATTCACCAAGATATTCTAGTGATCAATATAGAGTCTATGACTGTAACATCATCTGTTATGCCCACTACTATTGATACTATAAGGACTCAACCAAGGGTTGGATGGACGTCTTCATAAACACTATTCTAGAGCCAAGACATAATGCAAAGATTCTTCTGGTTCACCCACTTGGGTATCTCTTGACGAGAGAGTTAGTTCTTTATAGAAAGAGCTGTTGGAGAAAGCACAAGTGATTGATGACTTGTATAGACAAATGTTGGATAATGATGAAAGGATCAAGAATCTTAAACATTAGTAACAATTCATATTTAGCTATGTCTAGATTCTTGAGTAGAATACTAGAGACCTCACTTCTAGAGTTCAATTTCCATTTGCATAGCAACATACTATAGAATTTGGAGAGTCTAGTAGAAAGCACTTTGTTGGTCCTAATGCTGCTAGTGATCCTACTACCGTTATAGAGCATGTCGATGATCATGTTGAATCTAAAAAGGCAACAAAGACTATTGATGTGATCAAGAGCCATCTAACATTGTTCTTGATAAGGCTACTGAGGATCGACCTGTAGTTTTTATTAGAGAGGTGTTTGTTCAGCCTAAACATGATATACCATTCACTGTGCATGTGCGAGATGATGATGATGATTTGGATATGGTGCATTTTAGTTGTGAGAAGATGATGATATTGATGATGATAATAAGGATGATGATGGTGGTGGTGTTGATAATGAGAATGATGATAAAAAAAGAAAAAGGGTGATGATGATGATGATCAGGGCAGTGATATGGTTTGACTACTATTCATTCTTGTTCTTTGGGTTCCACTAATGTCTCCGGACCAAGACCCGATGATATAAAGACTATGTACCATTGGATCCTGCTACCGAGGAGATGTAAGAGAAGGAGTTCTACACATTCCAGCAATAGATACTTTCTGTAACACCCGGATATTTTAACAGACAAGAAAGAAAGAATGAAAGTGAAGAAAAAAAAGAAACACAATTTAACCCAAGTTGAGGGGTTAAATGTGTCAAAAGGACAAAAATATTGAAAAGTGGGTGCAAAAGGTGGTATAGCCGCCCATGTTGTCTACAAAACATCTTTTCATCGACTTTTATAGAGAGAAGGCAGAGGAAGCTTTGGTTTTAGAGAGAAGAAGAAGAATAAGGCTGAATTCAAGTAAAAATTTGGTGTTTTTGAATGTTCTTGGCCGGCTTATGCCCCGGTTACATGCTTATGTGTGTTTATGTGTGTTTGGGTTTTTGTTTTGGTGGGTTTTAGGTGTTTGAACTCAATTACAAACGGGTTTGAAGGAAGTCATACCCAAAGACTACAAAGGTGAGTTCTACAACCCCCTTTTTACATGTTTTAACTAATATTGGGCTGGAAATGCATGTTTGAATGTTTTATGAATGTGGGTTTTATACCCATATGTGTGTGTGTATGTGTGAATGTGGGTGGATTTCGATTTTGGGTGTTCTTGATGATATGATGATGCCATGTTCATGTTATGATGCTTAGAATGTAAGAAATAAGCTTAGAACATGCTAGATTGGTGAATTGGGACTAATTATGATGATTTATAGTATGAGTTGGCTGCCCATGCGCCCAAAAAGGCCAATGCACCCAATGGTCTAAAATGCCTAAGTGTCCCATGCGCCCAAACTCATGCGCCTAGGATAGGCTGAATTTGGCTAAGTGTCCCAAATGCCTAGATCGCCCTTGTGCGAAGGCACTCATACAGCTGCATAATGCCCTTGCGCCTAGAACCTTGCTAGAAAGCCTAAGTGTTAGGCCATGCGCCCAAATAGTGCCATGTGCCCAGAATGTTTCGCATGCGCCTAAATGTTCCCATGCGTCTAGAAGTCCATGCGCCTTCATAGTCCCATGCGCCTAAGACTTAGAATATTTTTCTAAATTTTGGGAAAAATGTAAAGTGTAGGCATTAACTTGGGTTGTTCCTCAAGGTGATGTAAGTTGCCTTTTGATGATGGATGATGTGTGATATGTCATGTATGATGATGTGTGATGATGTTATGCTTATGTATGTTATGTTTCCTTATGTTTCTTATTACGTATTATGACGTGGCTTTATATGGTGTGATTATGTTATGAGCGTAAAGTATTATCTTAACGAAGCGAAAGATTTAAGATAATGAAAGTAGAACATACTGAATGAACGAAAAGTCTTGCAAACAAATGAAAGGAGATTCACAACTCATTGAGAGTTGTTTGCTCAACTATGTGTTTACAGCGTGCTATCTTGGCTAACCCTTAAGGGTTCAAACACAAGGGGTAGTTAGTCTATGTGACTACTCCATACGTGCGATTTGTGCAATATGGGGTCCTTGTCGCCTAACCCTATATTATATGGCTTTGTGCTTAAGAAAGGGGTTAGGCATACAACAGGACCTAGATAGAAGTGAAAAGATATAAATGTATGAAAAGTGTGATAAGTACAAAACATGTGATAAGTACGAAACGTGCGATAAGTGCGAAATGAACGATGATGGAAGATAATAATTATTACATTGATGTATGTATGATGTGTGATCATGTGCGATGGTAAAGAAAATGTTTTAATGAATGAAAGGTAACATGATGTATTTATAAACCTAGAACTTACTCAGCAACGCTGATTTTTATGTGTTTTCAGTTAGCATGTAGATGTTGCTGAGATGGCACAGGGTTGCTACTTGGCTTATTTTGGATGGCATCCATTTTATCTGGCGATGATGTTTTTGTATTATAATGCGAACAAATGATATTTTGTAATAATTATAAATGTTGTATTATTTTGCAAAAACAATTATTTATATATATGAAAGAGTTGTTTAAAATGATTCCCTGCATATTTTTGTAAAGTTAATGTATATCATATGTTATATGTGTGATGATTGACTAGCTGTGAGCACCCCGGGAACGGGGCCTTACAAGTTGGTATCAGAGCCAAAGTTTAAGTGAAACGGGTTAAAATTTTCAAAAGAAACCTAAACTTAAACTGAAAATGGGACAAGGGAAGGGATGCCGGTCCGAGTAGCTGCGTGCCATCAGTTATTTTCTGTAATGTTAACCAGTATTATGTGCGCATGCTATTTGACTTGTGTGCTTCTTAGTAGATTTAGATACTAATGTAGTGAGGATAAGAAATATTTGGGGTATGAATAGTAAAGTAAGTGGCTAATTACAACTTTTCACTATAATTAGGGACTTATGGTACATGACATAACTGAGCTATTACCTTGAATGACCGTTTAGTGTTTGAATCTTATAGCATGTCAGAGAATGTCCGATGGTAGATCATCCCAGGCTTCTAGAGGTGGAGGTCGTGGTGGAGGTGGTGTTGGACCACAGGTCACGGGAGGAAAGGCTCGAGCTGAAGAGGTGGCTCATGAAGAGCCTAAGACCCCTCATCCGGAGGGTGGTGATGAGAGTGCTAATCTAAGGGCCTCGGTGAAGGAGGTTGTGGTGGAAGAGGTTCATCAGGTCATATAGACAATCCTGCTGTCTATGGTGACCGAAGTGCTTAAAGCTATCAGAGAAGGAGAAAGGAAAGAGAGGATCAGGTCCTCGGGAGGGAGAGAGCAACCTAAGACTAAGACGATTGTCTCTACAGATGAGGAGGAGGAAGAAGAACCGGTGCCTATGGCAGCACGAGCCTGTAACTATAAGGCATTTCAAAGATGCAAGCCACCAACCTTCGATGGCAACAACATGAGTGTTGTTGCCCATCGGTGGTATGAGAGATGGAAGTTATGCTTAATATCAGCGAGTGCAAGGAGGATTAGAAGGTGAAGCTTACAACTCACTCATTCGTGGACTTAGCTTTGTGTTGGTGGGATATGTAACACCCTAAATTTCTATTTAAACGAAAGGAAAAGAAAAGTAAATATAAAGAATAGATAATGAGCACAAGTGGAGGGGGATAAAGTGTACAAAGTACAAAACCTTTTTATTTTAAGGTTTAAAAGGGCATGGTCGCCCATATCAAAAGCAGAAAGCTGCATTGCTCTCGAAGGAAGAAAGAAAAGAGAGAGAGCCCCGGTTCTAAAGAGGGAAAGAGGAAGAAGCAGCTACAAAGGTAAGTCTTCTCTTATATGAGCTCGGTTTCAGCTGGGTTTCGAGTTCTTGACCGAATTTCTTGGTGTTTAGTGTTTGTTTTCGGGATTCAAGAGCTGAATCGAAGGTGGGTCTCAAACTAGAAGAGTGTTACTCAAGGTGAGTTTCTAGAACCCCTCTTTTACTGATTTTTAACTTGTTTGGGGCTATTATGCATACTTAGTAAACATTTTGAAAGTAACCATGGGTCTACAGCCTTATGTTTGAATGATGTATGTATGTATGTATGTATGTTTTAGAGTTGGCTTATGGGTTAGTGATGATGATTAGCATGCTTAGGTGCCCTTAGTATGTTAGATCTGTGTTTGGGTATCATTAGAATGATAATCGGGTGATGTTGATAACATAGAAAATATTTCAGAGTGTTCTGATGAATATGAACAGTGGTCCATGCGCCTAGAGATGGCTCATACGCCCAAGCAGTGGCCCATACTTCCAGCATAAGTGGCCGGACGCCTAAGTGTTGGCCATGCGCCCAAGTGTTGGCCATGCGCTTAAACAGTGGCCCATGCGCCTAAATAGTTCCCGTGCGCCCAAGTGTTGAAATGGCTAAGTGTTGATGTGCCTGAACAGGTGTCATGCGCTAGCATAGTGGCAAAGCCCCTGAATAGGGCAGAAGCGCCCAAATAGTGCCCATGCGCCCAGACTGTTTTGCACTTAGAATTTTTATGCTCATGCGCTTGGAAGGTCCCATGTGCCTAATTTGGACTTAAGGTTTTCTAAGTGGTTTTAAGGGGTATTATGGGGAGATAGGCCTGGTTATGATGTGATGCCTTATGTTTGATATGTGTTATGTATGTATGATGTGCATGTATGGTGATGGTGTATGTTTATGTTTATGTATATGTTCCTTATTATGTATGTATATCTTCCCTTGGCTTTGCGTTGAACGTTAATGAATGTATTGAAAGTATTATGTAACGTAAAGTGGAAGATAATGAAAAGAGAAACGTAATGAATGAATGAATGTATGTATTAATGAATGAACGTGAACGTGAGAGGCTTGCAAGCGAAGTATAGTGAAGTGCACGGCTCTAAATGCCTTAAGCTCAACCACGTGAGGTTCAGCTATCCTAAAGTATGCCACAAGGGTTCCAGTCTTTATGACTGACCTTTAGTGGTGTTACCTATTTTGATAGGGGTGTTGTTAACCACTTTGATGGGGTGGGTGTTACCCATTTCGATGGGGGTGTTGTTACCCATTTCGATGGGGGTGTTGTTACCCATAATGTTGGGGGTGAAATATATGATGGTTACCCGAGTTACGTATAACTTCGGGGGTGCGACATAAAGCCAAGCATATGTATGAGGTGAGCGACTTTGTGTTGCAATAGACTCGGATGGAGTTCAGTCCCTGTGATTGACACATATGGGATCTTTGTCGCATATCCTAGTGATGTGTCAGTCTTTGGACATGAGTCGGGGGTTTGTGAGTAGGCCCCGGCACAGCATCAGCTTTCGAGCATGAGTCGGGGATATTGCATGAGACAAGATTCGAGTAATAAAGAGTAATGAACGAAAGATAATGGATGAAAGAACAAACGTATTAAATGAACATTAATGAATTATCGTAATAATGTACTAAACAGGATCCTTGTCATTCGACCTCAGTAATCGTGGCTGAATGCCACGAAGAAAGTAAAGTCTGACCGGATCTTGAAAGAGAAGTGAACGATAATGTAATACGTTGAATGAACGAAGTTAATGAACGTAATGACGAAGATAATAATGATATTATCTGTATGTACGTATGATGTATGATCACGAACGATTGTAAAGTATAGTATGCTTTTCAAATAAAGTAAAGGACGGTTTTAACAAAAGTAACGTATTTTAATATAAAAACTAGAACTCACTTAGCGTCACTGACTTTGTATGCATGATAGTTGGCAGGTATATGTTGATACTGAGGAGTTGCAGGCATGGATGCATAAGCTACTGGGAGCATTTTGAGGCTGGCATCCGTATTTTGACATGTATTTGTATTTTGAGATGAAAACAAATGTTGTAAATGAATGAAATGACATGTTTTTAGTTATTATGAAAGTTTTAAATTCCTCTGCAAAATAATTGTACGTTTTATAATGTTTTATATGCAATGAATGACCAACTGTGAGGTGCCCCGGAACAGGGCCTTACATGATAATATCGTCCAAGCCGAGGGTAGTAGGATGATTGGAAGGATGAGGTGGGCCGAGCTGAAGAAGTTGGTGATTGAGGATTTCTGTCCTCATAGGGAGCTGGACAAGGTTGAGAGAGAATTCCTCTAACTAGAGGCGAGAACAACGACGCTTCAGCAATACACCACTAAGTTTAATGAGATGGCATGACTGGTGCCGGATCAGATGAGGCCTCTACCACGGAAGATTAAGAGATACGTCCAAGAGTTGCCGACGGATATCCGTAGACACATGATCGCCACCCGGCTGAGCACGTTCAGGTCGGTAGTTGATTTGGCTGGAAGGCTGTATGATGAGTGAGAGATGGTGGTGGCTGAGGTGAGGAAGAAAGGTGTGGTGATTGGAATTGGAACGGGAAATGGTTTGGACATGGTGGAGCCGCTCCAAACAATAAGGTGGTGAAGGTGCGCGATCGACTTGTGATCACACCCGGTGTACTGTCAAAGAGATGTGGTAATTTTAGGAAGAAGCATTCAGGAGAATGCAAATGGGGAACTAACATTTGCTTCAAGTGTGGGAAGCCTGGTCATATGACGAGAAAGTGTGGGGTCGTAAGTTGTTATAACTGTGGGGAAAACAACCATTTGAGCAGGGATTGCAAGAAGCCGAGGGTAGAGAGTTCTGGCATAGGAAAGAAGACCGGACCGAGGGGCAGAGAGCGAGTGCCAAGGCATTCACGATGACTTAGGAGGAGGCTAGGACGGACCCCAATGTGTCAGGTACATTTCTAGTAAACCAAACTCTTGCTTCTGTGTTATTTGATTCTGGTGCTAGTAAGAGCTTTATTTCTGCTGCTTTCTATGCTAAAGTGCCTGGTAGTAGTAGGAGTATAGATAAGCCCTTTGATATAGAATCTTTCATAGGTAAGTGTAGCATGATCTCTAAGATGATAAAAGGTTGTCACATAGAACTAGAAGGTTATACGTTTCATCTTTGACCATTTGTGATGACCTTAGGCGGATTCGATGTAGTCCTAGGAATGGATTGGTTGGTGGACTACAAGGAGAACATTATGTGTCGCAAGAAAATGATTCGATTGACAACGCTTGATGGGAGTTCGGTGGATGGTTTACGGTGATTGAGTCACTATGATTCCGAAGGTGATATCGATGGCGGTAGCGGGAAACTGCATGAGACTTGGATGTAGTGCCTACTTGGCCTACGTGAAGGATATGGATACGCCAACACCACAACTGTCAGATGTACCAGTTGTGTGTGAATTCTCAGACGTGTTTCTAGAAGACTTACCAGGTGTGCCACCGGACTGCGACTTCGAGTTCCAGATTGATTTGATACGCGGTGCCCAACCTGTTGCTAAGGCGCCTTATCGGTTGGCTCTGATTGATATGAAAAAATTGATGGAGCAACAACATTAAATTAAGGGTTTATTAGACCGAGTATCTCACCATGGGTGCTCCGGTCTTATTTGTGAAGAAGAAAGATTGTAGTAAGAGGATGTGTATTGACTAGTGTGAGTTGAATAAGTTGACGGTGAAGAATTGGTATCCATTGCCAAGGATTGATGACTTGTTTGATCAGCTCCAAGGTGCCAGTTGGTTCTTGAGGATAGATCATTGATCTAGCTACCATTAGCTGAAGGTGAAAGAACAAGATATTGCTAAAACGGCTTTTCACACGCAATATGGACATTACGAGTTTCTCATCATGTCCTTTGATTTATCCAACGTGCTAGTGGCTTTTATGTACTTGATGAATCGAGTTTGTCGGCCGATGTTGGATAAATCAGTGATTCTATTTATTGATGATATCCTGATTTATTCAAAGAGCGAGAAGGAGCATGCCGGTCACACTCGGAGGTGTTGGAGACGCTGAGGAAGGAGAAGTTTTATGTTAAATTCTCCAAGTGCAGGTTCTGGTTGCGTGAAGTTTAGTTCTTGGGTCACGTGGTAAATCCCGAAGGGATTATGATAGACCCTGCAAAGGTGGAAGCAGTGATGCAATGGAAGTCCCCAAAGATACCATCCGAGCTTCATAGTTTCTTGGGGTTGGCAGGATATTATAGGAGATTCATTCATGACTTCTCTAAGATAGTTTCTTCGTTGACTAAGCTGACCAGTAAGGATGTGGAGTTTCTATAGGGTCAGACTCAAGAGAGTGCTTTTGAGGAGTTAAAGGCGAGGTTGCCTCAAGCTCCTGTCTTATTATTACCCGAAGGAAGCGGATATTTAGTGGTTTATTCAGATGCACCTTACTCAGGGTTGGGATGTGTGTTGATGCAGCGAGGAAAGGTTATAGCTGACGCATCCTGACAGTTGAAAGTTCATGAGGTTAATTACCCTACTCATAACTTGGAGCTAGCAGTGGTGGTCTTTGCGCTAAAGTTTTGGAGGCACTACCTATACGAAACGAAGTGCACAATATTCACGGACCACAAGAGCTTAAAGTAATTCTTCGAACAAAAAGATCTAAACATGAGGCAGAGGTGATGGTTAAAGCTCATAAAGGATTATGATTGCGAGATCCATTACCATTGGGGCAAGGCCAACGTAGTGGCAGATGCCCTCAGCCAAAAGGAGAGACCCAAGCAGATTCGAGTAAAGGCTTATCAGTTAGTGATGACCTCTAACGTGATGACGCAGGTCAAGGAGTTTCAAGATGAGGCATTGAAAGAGGATCGTTGTAACTCCGAAAGGATGAGAGGTCTAGTCGCGAAATTGGTGAAAAACACCCATGGTGTTAGAACCTGATTTGGACGGATGTGGATTCCTTGTTATGGGGATCTATGTGGAAAGATCAATGACGAAGCTCATAAGACTCGATACTCCATTCATCCCGGTGTTACAAAGATGTATCAAGATATGAAGAAGGATTATTGGTGGTCGGGTATGAAGCACGATGTAGTGGAGTATGTGAGTAAGTACCTTACTTCCTTGCAACTGAAGTTCGAGCATCAGAAGCCGTAAGGGAACATCCAACCGTTGGATATACCGGAGTAGAAGTGGGAGCATATCATCATGGACTTTATTGCAAAGTTACCATGTACCGCGTGAGGGTACATACGTACGTACGTACGTACGTACGTATGTATGTATGTATGTATGTATGTATGTAGATGTATGTATGTATGTATGTATGTATGTATGTATGTATGTACGTATGTATGTATGTATGTATGTATGTATGTATGTATATATGTATGTATGTATGTATGTATGTATGTACGTGTGTATGTATGTACGTATGTATGTATGTATGTATGTACGTACGTATGTACGTACGTATGTGTGTATGTATGTGTGTATGTATGTATGTATGTACGTATGTATGTACGTATGTATGTACGTAGGTATGTACGTATGTATGTATGTTGTATGTATGTATGTATGTGTATGTATGTGTGTATGTATGTACGTATGTATGTACGTAAGTATGTGTGTATGTATGTGTGTATGTATGTATGTAGGTATGTATGTATGTATGTATGTATGTATGTATGTATGTATGTATGTATGTATGTATGTATGTATGTAGGTATGTATGTATGTATGTATGTATGTATGTATGTATGTATGTATGTATGTAGGTATGTATGTATGTATGTATGTAGTATGTATGTATGTATGTATGTATGTATGTATGTATGTATGTATGTATGTATGATGTATGTATGTATGTATGTATGTATGTATGTATGTATGTATATGTATGTATGTATGTATGTATGTATGTATGTATGTATGTATGTATGTATGTATGTATGTATGTATGTATGTATGTATGTATGTATGTATGTATGTATGTATGTATGTATGTATGTATGTAGTATGTATGTATGTATGTAGTATGTATGTATGTATGTATGTATGTATGATGTATGTATGTATGTATGTATGTATGTATGTATGTATGTATGTATGTATGTATGTATGTAGTATGTATGTATGTATGTTGTATGTATGTATGTATGTTGATACATGTGTACCTTGATTCTGATCTTATTGTAATATGTCTATGTTGTCTTACACTTATGTAATAGTTGGGTACTTAATGAAATACAAATGTTTGGTTGTGTTTATAATGTTTAATATTTCATTAATGAGTTGTTTAACGCACATTGACTTGATTATTTAGGTTTGCTATTATTTGAATTGATATGCTTAATGTTATAATAATGAGTACATTCAAACTTGGTGAAGTGAGGTTCTCATGCGTCCGACTTGACCATGCGCTCCAACAGTGGTCATACATCCGAATGGCCATACGACTGAGTGTCCATGCGCCTAGATAGTCCATACGCTGAACAACTTCATGCGACTGACTCAGTCGCACGACTGAACACTCAGTGGTGCGAATGGATCAACCGCATGGCTCAATCGCACGAATGAACCATGCTAATGGTTCAGTCGCCCGAATGAGCAACCCTAACCTATAAATACCACCTAATTCGTGGAAAAACGTAAGCATTCAATCCACTTCGACTCCAGACGTACCCTAGCCATCCAGAAGCCTCTAATATCGTACTCCAAGTTCATAGAACGCTGTAGATCGATTCCTAGTCGATTCTTGACGCTAGTTTCAATACATTATTGTTACTTCGTGCGTTCTCACTGATTGAGCAACCCTAACCTATAAATACCACCTAATTCGTGGAAAAACATAAGCATTCAATCCACTTCGACTCCAGACGTACCTTAGCCGTCCAAAAGCCTCTAATTTCGTACTCCAAGTTCATAGAACGCTGTAGATCGATTCCTAATCGATTCTTGACGCTAGTTTCAATACAATATTGTTACTTCGTGCGTTCTCACTGATTGGATCGCCAATCAAATAGGATTCCGCACTATTTGGTTTGGTTTAACACGTTAATCAGTTGGTGTTTTGTTCAAATACCGGATCCCAACAAGTGGTATCAGAGCTTGGCTCTTGATTACATGTTGATTCAATTGTTTTTGTTGCAAAAGTTGTGTTTTTTCACTCAAACGCAATCCTTTTGTGTCAAACGGAGTTTTAGAAGTTTCCCGACCATAAAGTTTAGTTTTTCCAGCATACGGCTATTAGGGTTTGGTAAAATTCGAGTTTTACGGCCAAAACAAGTTTAACCTTCGAATTATCAAACTTCAGCAAGTTCAATCGCACGACTGGCTCAATCGCACGACTGTCTCAATCGCACGACTGAGTTCATTCGCATTCTCCAACCGCACGATTGGACTCCTTCGTACGACTGAGACCTTCATTCAGACTGTTCAACTACACTAGTTCATTCGGACAACTGACTTATCCATATTTGTTCAGTCGCACGATTGAACCATCCGCATATGTTCAATCGCCCGAATAAGCCCAATCGCATACCTTCATTCGCATACATCAGCAGTTTGTTAAAACAGTAAAGTTAAGTGAAATGGAGGATCAGTTTTCGGTATACACAGCTAGTAGAGATACTCGTATTCAAAATCTACTGTTACTGGAGAACGAAGTGGGAATACACAATAAACCCCCAAAGCTTATCACGTTAGACGACTACCCACAATGGAAGCAACGTTTTAAAATCTACTTAAATGGGGTAGATACAAACTTGTGGGAGGTAATAGAGTCGGAGTACAGCATGCCAATAGGAGCTAACGGAGTAAAACTTACTCTAAGTGGCATGTCGGATGCATAGAAAGTAAAACACAACGCTGAGAATGGCTCACTCAGTCTATTCTGAAGGATATCTTCCATCAGTATTCGGAGTACACTCAAGCAAAGAAACTATTGGATGCGTTGGAGAAGAGGTATGACGGAAATGCCTCTCTCAAGGCCATTAAGGCGAAAGCTTTAAAGAAGGAGTTCGACAACTTCTCTTCAATGGGAAAGGAAGGTCTGGATGATGTGATCGACAGATTCTACCACTTGATGAGTGAGATGCACACTCATGGAGTAATTACATTGATGGAGGATAAAGTATCCAACTTTGCAGATGGTCTACCGGAGAAATGGGCTTCTTTTGTATCAAATCTCAGACAGAATGGGATGCTCTCGAAGTTACATATCAATGACTTCATTCTTAAATTGAGGGAAGAATATCTTAGGATGAAGTATAGAGCCCAAAAGGCCAACTATGATCAGAATCCTGCACTCTACAATGCAACTCCTCCGGTCAAGACATCTGGAGCTCCACTGCAAACTGCCTTTGTTCAAGCGCAACAATTCCAGCACAACCGTCAACTTCAGGTCCGAAACGTCAGGGTCGTCTACCACCCAGTATATGATACCTGAAGCCAATGCAGCAAAACTGAAAACCGACAACTTCGGGAATGTGACTGTGGAGTTGGCCAAAGAACACATGGACCTCTTAGTTGCGGTAATTCACTCCTATGCTGGACTAGTTGCTGGAAAGATAGGAAATTGTCACCTCGCAGATGAAGATTATGAACAGGTGGACGAAATGGAGTTGGAACGTATGGACATAATGTGGGCTTTGGCAAGTGCTGTCCGACGAGCTAAAAAGTTTGTCAAAAAGACCGGATAGAACTTGGTTTCTACCTAAGACACAACCTTTGGCTTCGACAAGTCAAAGGTTACTTGTTTCAACTATGGTGAGAAGGGACACTTCAAGCGGGAGTGTGTAAAGCCGAAGAAGACTGGGAATGGTAATCCTTTCTCGTCATTCAATCATTAGGACAAAGCCACAACTAGCAGTTCTACTTTATCAAGTAAGGACCCCAAAGCCTTGACTGCTAATGAGGATGAAGGATAGGACTAGGGCTTTCGGTTCGTGTCACCGGGAGAGTCCAACATAGCGAATGTGGAGGACATTGATGACGATTCTGCTAGTAAGGGAGACATAGCAGTAGAGCTTGCAATGTCAAATTCTAAAGACACTGCACCTGTGGTCAACCATTTGCCTAAAGAAGAAAAATCTGCATCAACGTCAGAATCACCAGAACCAGAATCAACAGATTCTGTACTCATGGCTGACTCATCTTCAATATCTCAGGTAAGTACTACTGACTAGTTGTTTAATAGTCATGCTTGTTTAGATTGTAATAAATTTAGAGAGAGTATAGATTTAAAATTTTCTAGGTTATTAGATCATAATGATAACCTAGTAAAGGACCTGGAACTGTGCACTGAGGCAAATAGAGTGTTAAAACAAAACGAGCATAGTTATAAGGAAAAAATAGACCTATTGAATAAACAGCTTAGGGAAACAAAGGTAGTGGCCTTTAACCAAGCAAATGACATTAGGTACTCTCTGAACTCATCAGAGGACACTAAGAAGCAAAAGGCTATTTTAGAAATAGAAGTCAACTCTTTAAAACCGAAACTGCATAGCTGGACAAGCTCATCACACATTGTCCAACACTTAGTGAGAGAAAGAAACAATGGGGAGGGGCTGGGATACAATGTGGTTCCACCACCACACATGAGACCTTGATGAACACCAAAAGTAACCTATTAACAATAACCCCATCAAGGATCACGTGGTGTCTCCTCTTGTTAGTAATCCAGATTTAGTAAGTAAATCAAATGAATCTGACTCTAAAAAAAAGGAGGCCACCTCAAAGGCAAACGGGAAGATGCCTTGTATTAACCTAGAAAAAGAGTTTGAAAAGGTTAATTTAAAGTCTGGGTCAAACCAAGTCAAACAAGAACCCAAAAAGACTATAAAACCTAATCAATCATGGGTTTCATGTCAAAGTCAAGGTAAACAAGAAATAAAAGATGTAAAACCAGGTAAAGCAATTAAATTTGTAAAACCAAATCATACATCTAATAAAGAAGTGTCTCAATCCAAACATAATAAGGCCAACTGCGTAACTTTTACATCTCCATCAAAACAAATAAACCGTAAAGTTGAAAGCAGATCCTGCTATAATTGTGGAGAGTATGGTCACGTAGCGTCTTAGTGTCCTTATTATCAGACATCGAGGAGGAAAGTAGAACTTCCAGTATCTACACCTAGATCTTTTAAGTGGAACTCCATGACGCCTCCAAAAAGGTCTAGTGAACCCAAAGTTCAATCCATCAGCCAGTCTTCTATCTATCACAAACAGGCCTTACACAGAGCTGGTTAATGGAAAGAAAAATCTGCCTCCATGTCTGAAAATGAAAACAAACGAAATCTAAGCTTCCCTCAATCTCAAATGGTCAATGGGTTGAATTTATGTTGTGTGATGCCTCAGGAAACCCAAGCCAGTGAAGGCTTGGGTTCCTAACATGAACTAATGTTTTATTGAATGTGCAGGGTGTACGCTATAGTGTTGAGACTAACACGTGGATTGTAGATAGCGAAGTATCCAGCCACATGACAGGGAACAGAGCTCTCTTATCAAATGTCAGACAAATTAAAGGAGGGCACGTTTCATTTGCTCGAAACAAAGGTGGGTACATCACAGCCCAAGGAGAAGTGGGAAATGAGAAAGTTAAGTTTGATAAGGTAAATTACGTCCAACAATTACAAAATAACTTGCTTTAAGTCTCTCAAATTTGTGATAAAGGATTCAAGGTAGTCTTTGACAACAAGAGGTGCTACGTTCTAAAGAAGGACTACATGATCCCGGAGGACCAAATCCTAATGTCAGCTTCAAGATATAATGATCTTTATGTCTTGGATCTCTCAAAGCCTCCACACAACGGATCATGAAGTCAAATGCTTCTGTCCAAAGCTACTGAGAAGGACTCCATCTCCTGGCATAGGAGAATGGGACACATAAATCCAAGAAAAACGAATCACTTGATCCAGAATGATCTTGTAAGAGGAGTAAATGTCAAAAACTTCCAACTCCCGAATTTTTGTGTTGCATGCAAAAAGGGCAAACAGACGAAGAAGTCTCATAAGGAAAAGGAAGTTCATTCTATAGAACTTCCTCGGAGCTCCTTCACATGGATCTGTTTGGTCCAGTCAGTACAAGAAGCATCGCAGGCGACTTGTATTGCTATGTAGTTACTGATGACTACTCAAGGTCTCTTGGGTAATGTTTCTAAAATCCAAATCAGAAACATTTGAATCCTTCAAGGAATTGGTAACGACACTAGAATCCCTATACAAGCTGAAGGTACGACAAGTGCGCTCAGACAACGGACCCGAATTCAAGAATCAGAGGATGGAAGACTATTGCAAGGAAAAGGGAATTGTGCATCAATTTACCTCAGCCTACACCCCTCACATGAACGGAGTTGCTGAAGGGAAGAACCGCAGCTTGATAGAGACGACACGAACTATGCTGGCAAACTCGAAACTGCCTGTCCAATTCTGGAATGAAGCAGTGGCAAATGCATGTTATACGCTTAATCGTGTTCTGGTAGTTAAACGCCATGGAAAAACATGCTACGAGTTATTACAGCGACGTAAACCTAACTTAGAATATCTCAAGCCGTTTGGTGCCCCGTGCACCCTACTGAAGAAGACTCAGGAGGGAAAATTCAGTGAAAAGGTTGATGAAGGGATCTTTCTAGGATACAACATACCAAACAAGAGAGTTTACAGCAACTCAACGGTCAGGTAGAGGTGTGGTGTAACGTTGATGTTCAGAGATATATCACACCGCCTGCTGGAAAAGGGCCTGCTTACTTCTTCGACTATGATGGATTCTTCATGTCCTTCAACATATCTCTCTCTTCTTCAGAAGACGAGTTGGCAAACAAGATGATGTACGATGTCTTGAACACTCCATCTCAAGATTCAATAAGTCAATCTCCTACATGTACGATGTCTTGAACACTCCATCTCAAGATTCAATAAGTCAATCTCCTACCAACTCAGGGGGAGCACTTGAAGTAAGTGACTCTTCCTCTGATGAAGAAAATGAAGAAAATGATCAGATCAACCAGGATGTACAGGTTCCGACTACCACAAGTCCACAAGCATCTGCTAGTGATGCTTCTGAACCTTCGGAACCTCAGACTCCGATTGCGTAAGATCCAGAACAAAAGTTCATAATCTTGACTGTGAGGTGGTTGTTCCGACAACTCCCGCTCAATCTAACATCTATCATCCTTTGGATAATATTATAGGAGATGTGAGATCAGGTGTTCAAACTAGAAATCAGCTGTACCCAGCTCATTATGCCTCTGTGATGGAAAATAGATACCTTCACGACGGTGCCTACCGCTGCTTTGTGTCTCAATTTGAGCCAAAGTATGTTAGTGAAGTACTAAATGATGAGGCTTGGGTGAGTGCCATGCAGGAAGAACTTCTACAGTTTAAGAAGTTAGGTGTATGGACACCGGTGGATAGGCCCAAAGGAGCTAAAGTCATTGGCACCAAATGGGTCTTGATATGTAAGAAGGATGATCAGGGAGTGATCATCAGAAACAAGGCTAGGCTTGTTGTTCAGGGTTTTCTACAAGTTGAGGGTATCGACTATAATGAATTATTTGCACCAGTGGTAAGGATGGAAGCCATCCGCATCTTCCTTGCCTATGCCTCTTATATGAAAATCAAAGTTTATCAACTAGATGTTAAGAGTGCATTTCTTCATGGTAAGATCCGAGAAACAGTGTATGTCAGTCAACCCGAGGGATTTGAGGACCTATATCATCGGGACAGAGTTTACAAACTCGACAAGGCATTATAAGGTCTTCATCAAGCTCCACGGGCCTGGTATGAGAAACTCTCGACTCATCTTGTTAAACACGGTTTTCGCAGGGGAGTGATTGACTGTACGTTGTTTATCAAAGAAAAGGATGGAGACTTACTGCTAGTACAGATCTATGTAGATGACATAATCTTCGGTTCAAAGAACGAAGAATTATGCAAAGAGTTTGAAGCAGTAATGAAGGCAGAGTTTGAGATGAGTGCAATGGGAGAGATGAAGTTTTTCTCGGGTTATAGGTGGATCAGACACCAAATGGGATCTTC
Source organism: Flaveria trinervia (assembly GCA_025506515.1). NCBI lineage: Eukaryota > Viridiplantae > Streptophyta > Magnoliopsida > Asterales > Asteraceae > Flaveria > Flaveria trinervia. The sequence continues at coordinate 64,702,668 of CM046441.1, forward strand.
TTACATCAAACCAAGTATGTAGGTGACATTCTCAGTCGGTTTGACATGGAGAATGCTTCCACAGCTGGCACGCCACTGGCTACAAACCATGACGTAGACCCGACGAGAATGGAGATCTGGTAGATGCCACTATGTACCGAGGGATGATCGGATCTCTCATGTATCTTACTGCCTCATGACCTGATATCATGTATGTTACATGTTTATGCTCATGATATCAGGCAAAGCCTAAGGTGAACCACCTAATTGGGGGCAAAAGGATCTTTCGTTATGTGAAGGGTACGCCCACTCTTGGGTTATGGTATCCTCATGATGATGACTTTGAGCTTACCGCATATAGCGACTCGGACTACGGTGGCTGCAAGATGAACTACAAGTCTACATCAACAAGGTGTCAGTTCTTTGGTAGGAGATTAGTAACCTGGCAGTGTAAGAAGCCGACCTCGGTTGCATTGTCAACCTGTGAAGCCGAATATGTTGCTGCTGCAAGCTGCTGTTCTCAAATCATATGGATTCAACAGCAAATGCGGGATTACAGTTTGAATTTCTCTTCTACTCCTATCTTTGTTGATAACTCTGCTGCAATTGCAGTCACTAAAAACCCAGTCCAACATCCAAAGACCAAACACATCGGTATTAAATATCACTTTATTCGTGATTGCTTTGAAAAGAACTTAATCAATGTGGTAAAAATAAATACGGATTCTCAACGCGCTGACCTCTATACAAAGGCATTTGATAAACCACGTTTTTATATTTGTTAGAGGTCAACGGAGTTAAAAAAAAAATGATGTCATACCTGAAGGACCATGTATAGTCCGATGCGTCATGTCTAGTCTTTTTATTTTTCAATTTTTAATTTTTTTTATTTTATTCTATTGTTATTGTTTAATTTTAATTAGCTTAGTTACAATTGGTTTCTTTCCTTGCCCATTAAAATCCTAAAACGCTAATCCATAGTAGTTTTATAATTTTAGGGGGAGAATAGGTCTAGAAATATTAAAAAAACGAGGGAAAAGGAGAGACAAGCTTAAAATAAATAGATCGTATGTGATACGATTCAATCTTTGAATATGATAGTACACAGGTACAAACCATTTGGGACTTTAAAATTCAAAATTAAAAAAGATGCAAAGCTCAAGTATAAGTCTGCGTAGTCTGAGCAATATAAAAGGAAATATGATAGATAAGCTAGCTACTACTAAGGTAACTCAACGAAAGTAGACCTAGAGGTTGTTAGACCACAGATGATATGTCGGTAGATTCAACACAATAGATGACTAGACCTTTTTCGTGATCTCAAGATTAAACTAAAATGTTTGACTAGCTGTGGGTAACACCTAATCCCTAGTTAACACAATGAACAAGATTCCATGGGGTGACGAGCAAAATAAACGCCACAAAAGTGTGCGTAAGACCAAAGCATGAGCAAAAGCACATGAAAATTGCAAATACAATCAAACTGATAACCTTTGTTGTTGGTGAGATCTGTGCTAAAAGAATGAAAAATTGCTCAAACAAGAAGATAGGTTATGTGCCTCTCTGCTGTGCGGTGGCACTGACCTGAGGATAAGCATAACCTATATATTCTAGAACTCATTGTTGTTTGCCGCCTCTCTGCTTTGCGGTGGCACTGACCTGAGGATTGGCCTCTCTTTGAAAGTTCTATGAATAGTCTCTTCTTGAATACCACCCTGAGACCACTCAAAATCTCCTGAGGAATGTTGATTATCATATAAGTGTGGGATCCACAAATGCTCATTGAAATAAACAAATCTAAAAACTGTCACCAAACTGTGTTGAAAGTCTGTGTATGGAATTAAGAGGAAAAGTATACTGACAATCAATGTGGCTACAATTCTTGAAAGTTCAAATCAGTGTGGGGACCTAATGGTACTAGTATGATTTCCTTAATTTTGCTAAATGACTCTAGATGAAAAACAAGAATAGAGCATCAAAGCTTTAGCTACCTTGTCCCAAATGACTTGAATATCCTGTCAGATTCCAAATTGAACTGGTCCATGTATGGTTAAAAAGATTGAGGCTACTCTCTCAGAAAATTAAGTCCTTAGAATTACGTCTTAGGAATTTACCCTCACAAAAACACAAAAACATGTCCTAGTTTAAGTTTCAGCAGTATTTCTTTTATGTAAGTACAATGTTAGTCTATTTCAGTTTTGTGGAGTATCGGACTATGTCATGGAAGTTGATAAGGGACCTTATCATCTAAAAGGTTCACGTCTAAGGTGACCACACATGCTTTCAAATGAAAATTGGTCATGCCTGAGGTGACAAAATGTTTTAAAAGGATCATGTCTGAGGTGATCAAAAGTCTTTCAAGTTAAAATGATCATGTCCGAGATGATCTAATGTTTATAACATTTATTCAAAGTTAAACAGAGAATATGAGGTATGGTCATAAAGTCAAACTCATGAGTCTAACCCATTCGCACGAATGGACCATGAGTATGGACCAATCATATGAATGGACCATGAGTATGGACCAATCATATGAGGACCATGATATGACCAATCATACGAATGGACCATACTCATGCACTAAACAGCCGAATGGACATGAGTATGAACCATTCACCCGAATGGCTTATCAGAATGCCCATTCGACCGAATGAGAGTGTGCGAATGAGTCAGTCGACCGACTGAGCTTCAGTTGGCCGACTGGATGTGATCAATTGAGCCAATCGCCCGACTGAGTTTTATTCACCCAAATGAACTGAGTGAATGAGTCCAGTTGGCTGATTGAACTCAGATTCATTATATCAAGGGCCACAGTCAATCGCATTCTCCTCACCACTTCCAATCGCCCTTATATTGCACATCCTACCGTTACGCTGCCCAAATTTCTTTAGATCTCGATTATACATGCCGATTGATCTTCTGACGTGTGCTTGCATCTATACAGGTATAATAAGACGAAATCTCACAGAAATCAGGAGAAACGGGCCCTAATTTTGGAGGTTCGATTGAAACAAGAACCGAACCTTTAAATGAACTAATAACCTACTGAAATTAAGTAAAATGTTCAAACTAATGTTATTAGGTCATTAGGTAAGATATTGCGAGTCTAAAGAACCATTAAACAACGATTAATTTCATGAATTGGTCAAGATTCAAACCTCAATCGATCGAACAGTGGGTCATGCGACTGGTCGTCTGGATGAACTCCAATCGCACGATTGAGCTGGCCGAATGGATCAATCGGATAAATGTACCATACGAATGAGCTCAGTCGGCCGACTGAGCCAATCGCAGTCACAGCCAACTGATTGAACTCAGTCACCTGTTCATTCACCTGAATGAGCCCAGTCGCATGATAGGACAACTGATTGAACACAGCCGCATGATTCATTCGCATGAATGAATCAGAATGAACTCAATCAAGCTACTTAGAACTGATTTGTGATATGTGAGTATCTAATGTTTTTATGTTCTTGTGTTTTAGATCTATGGCTAATAGATGGTCTATCAACCCTAAGCACAATATATGTGCTCATTTAGACCATACTACTCGAATGGTGCCGAATTTACTGAGATCATTGCTTTTCTCAAGCGATCAAGGATCCACAAGGCCATCTCTACTCCATGCACACCCTACAGGTCTTTACATCAGGCATTCTGGGAGAATGCATCTGTTGATCGTTCACATGAGCCGTACAGCATACGGAGTTCTATTTGTGGCATGGATATAGAGGTTACTGCTACAGACATTTAGAGGGTACTTGAGTTGGGTGACGACACTAATCACCCCACCAGACTTCACCCACTGACGATGAGAGGATTTTTTTGAGGATTAAGTACGCAGGGGACATCAACTTAGGTGTGCTTAACAAGAGCAACCTGTGCCCCCAGTACAAGTACTTGGCACATGTCATTCTGAAGTGCGTAGCTTCCAGAAGGGGTGGGTTTGATGATCTGTCAGACCAGATACAGAATGCCTACATGGCACTAGTGCTGAACTACCCCTTCAGCTTCTCCAGTATGATCTTCTCTTACCTCATGGAGAATCTGGAAGCAAAGGGAAAAGAGGGTTTTGTATGTACCCAAGGTTCCTCCAGATGATCTTTGACGAGAAGCTGCCTTCTCTTCCAAGGAGCGCCATGATGCTATGACTTTAAAGATCATGGATGATACGACTATGGGTCGTATGAGAGTTTACCGGGTAAGCAGGTAAAGCCCCAGGTAAAGAGACTGATAGCCATCTAGCCAATGAGAGTTACGTGGCGCCAGGCAGACGTAAGTGGCGTCACATAGACAATGACTCAGATCACGAGCAGCTACAGCTCCCAGAGCATGACTCTGATGATGATGATAGCGGGGAGGCTGGAGATACATTGCCTACTCAACCAAGGGGCCCCACTACTGATATTACATCTCCAGCTTCTACCCCCACTAAAGATAGAGCTGAGACTGCTGGTTTCCACCAGAGTTTCACACCTGGTGAGGAGGAAGACGAGTCGAATAATGAGCCACTAACCCGGACTGTGGGAAGTAAAGTTTTTCCCACAGAACAGTGGCTCCGGGCGGTTGGTGGACACCCCGACGGATCGGGAGATACTGCTGCTGACCCCACATATACTCCCAATCAGCCGAGCCGTGTTCTAGGGGGAACATCCTCGTTGACAAGATCGAGGAAGAAGAGGATGGCTCAGCCCCACGACATGAAGAAGAAAAAGCGAAGACTCACATTCATCACTCCAAATACCACCACTACATCCACCACCACTACATCCACCACAACCACTCTACCTACCACCACAGCCACCATCCCTACCACCATTCCCCCTCATACCACTACCACCCTTCCATCCACCACCACATCATTCGCACCTACACCACCACCACCATCATCTATACCACCTCCAATCTTCACCACTGCCACCATAACCACTAGCCATCCTGCAGTACCATCTTCTTTCTCTCCTTATCCATCAGGATCGCCTTTACCTCCCAGTGGGGTAGAGGAACAGCTCTCAGCGCTTAACCGAATGGTGTTGAGGCTGTTAGCTGCAGATGATGAGAAGACCAATCAGATATGACAATTGGTAGACCTGACCTGTCACACCCTCAAAATCCACTTGCGGAGTTTTACCGCAAGGCGTGTGAACAAACCAGGATCACAGTCAATAGTTACTCAGAACGACTCTATATGCCATAATTTAAACAAAATCAACCAAAATACAAACTTTAAACAATGCGGAAGCGTTTTGAAAACAACCCAAGGCAATGAAAGTATAACTATGGCAAAACAGGTGCCAACACAAAGAGTAAACCATAATTATTAAAATGCTAAAATCGTCTTGAAGATCGGGTCTTAGAATGCAGTGAACCATGCAGTGCTACTATGGCAAGCAAGCTAATGACCTGAGAATAGCATACTAAAAATGTCAACACAACGGTTGGTGAGTTCAAGAGTTTGAGTTCAATAAACATATAAATAGTTGTGATATATATAAGCAGTGTATTGTTATAGATAGCTAGTCTATTAACAGTAAATATTAATACATAGTGATTTCGCAATTGAAGCTGACTGTGATAGTTGTTGCCTCCTGTCACGACTTACCATGTTGTGACAATGTTCAATAGGACAAATTGCACCCGGGTGACCTCGAGTCACACAGGTGGGGCTCGTCAGACCCAGTAGTACTACCCAAGTTTCCCTGCTATTAAATATTAACAATTCGAAAGTGTGAGGACTTTTCCCATGGTAAACAGCACTATATTAATATTATACACAACTTAAATATTAAAAGTGTTCGTAAAATACCAGTATGCTATCTCCCCCAAAAGAGATTAAGTAAAGAGTGGGGCATGAACTCACCTGATGTATGTAAAGAGTACTTAGGGTTTACTTGAGAAACGAGAGGATAGACAACCTTCAAAGGTTACCTAGATCATGTGAGTACATAAGTACGTGTAAATGAAATACATGTGAAACCCTAAGCATAACAAAACCAAAGACTCAAGCTTTTAGAAAAATAGCCACGTTTGACCTAGTTGACCCGTTTGACCCGTTGGTGACATTATGAGTTATAATTCAAATAAAGCCAATGAGCACATACAACATACATGATTAACATTCAAATAGTATCATACGTATGCTACATTATCCATACATAACACTTAGATCATTACCCATGCCCATAGCATACAACATACACCATAATCATTAATTACCAAACCCAAATATGATGTCCTAGCAACTAACCAACACCAACATCATACATGATCATCAAAGCCCAAATATCACCCATGATTAACCAAGCAGCTCGCATACAACTAATTTACCATGTTCTATCACATTAGAATTCATCCGTGAACTTACTAACATGCTCCTATCATCCCAAACATGTTCATATCATCATACTTCAACTTTACACAAATAAAGTTTCCCTTTGGAAAGAACATCCAAAATCTATCAAACATCCAAAGCATACATGATTCATCAATAATACCAATTCAAGCTCATACTAACACCTAAGCATGATCAACCACATCCAAATATCATAACTCATCAATTCATATCCAAAAGTTACTATCTTTAGTAATGTATGAACTATAACATGTGTTCTTGAATTCCCAATGATCAGAACATCAATCTAACATCTAATCATCACCATGAGCACATCCATAACATCAATTCATCAATAATTCAACGTTACACGCAAGATAAAGTTACTATTCTTAGTAAGCTATGAACATCAACACCAAATCATCAATTTCTTGCAAGATCCATGATTCCTAACATTCATACAACTTATTAATCACACATATTCATCAAACAATCATCATTCATCCATAATCATGCCCAAAATCGAATTAGGGTTTGACTAGAATCAAAACCCATGATTAAACCACTAAAAACATGTAATTCATCCATGATCGACGTTAACTAACACGTATTCAACCTAACTAACATATAAAAATCATCAATTGATCAAAAGTCAACACCAAGAACACCAATTTTGTGATTAAGGTTCGGCCATATGAAGAACATCACAAAAACATGAAAAATCTAACCTTTAAACGTGTATGTAACAAAATTAAGACTTGTAATGCGTTGTATGCCTTGAGATCGATCAAATCCAATGTGTTCTTGCTTAATCTTGATCAAAATCGCAGGTTTGAGAGGGGATGACGGTGGTTACGGTCGCACATGGGGGGGTGGGGGCTAGGGTTTATGTTTTACTTAATTTAATTTACATATTTACCCTTTAAACCCTTGTGTTTTGGTATTTTATAAAAACTAGACTTTAAAATCTTTTTAAAATGCCTTAACTTACTTAAATATAAAGATATGAACTAATAATATTCATTACATAATTTATCTTTGCAAAAACACAAAACATACGAACAAATAGGCACGTTTCCGCGTTACGCGATTAATTTCTACAATCAGCAATTAAATCGCGTAAACACATAATTTTACACAATACTCACATAATCAATAATTATCATTAGTTTAACATTATAATTATTATTAAGTCACCAACGTTAAACGACAACTAGTGTGTGCTCACGACACGTGTATGCAAGACTTAACGGAACTAACGGAGTTTGGTAACGTAAAATTACCGGATGTCACATTATCCCCATGTTGAAAGAATTTTCGTCCCGAAAATTGCGTTACACGGTGAAAGTGTTCTATCACTGGTCTACTGGATTGGCACACAGAAATCGAAATCGGTGAGTTTTGGATGAGTTGTCACATCATCCCCATGTTGAAAGAAATTTCGTCCCGAAATTTAAATCAATACCTTCGTCTGCTGGCATCGTCCCTTCGAATAGTTGAGGGTACTTACTTCATTTGATCTTCCCGTTCCCATGTGAATTCTGGTCCACGTCGCGAATTCCAACGGATTTTAACAATAGGTATCTTGCTTTGCTTAAGTGTTTTCACCTCACGATCCATCACCTCAACTGGTTCTTCAACAAAGCGTAATTGTTCATCCACCTGAATTTCCTCCAATGGTACGACCATTGTTTCATCAGCTATACACTTATTCAGGTTTGACACGTGAAATACATCATGGATTCCACTTAGCGAATCAGGTAGGGCTAGTCGATAGGCCACTGGACCTATTCTTTCCACTATTTCAAATGGTCCAATGTACCTCGGATTTAGCTTTCCTCTCTTGCCAAATCGAACTACGCCTTTCCATGGTGAGACTTTCAACAAAACCTTGTCGCCAACCTGAAACTCTAAAGGTTTCCATCTCTTGTCAGCATAACTCTTTTGTCTATCTCGCGCTGCAGCCATACGGTTCCGTATCTGCACAATATTCTCCGTTGTCTCATGAATCAACTCAGGACCTGTTATCTGACTATCACCAATTTCTGCACAGCAAACCGGTGATCTACACTTTCTCCCATACAGCGCCTCGAAAGGTGCTGCCTGTATACTGGTGTGATAACTGTTGTTATAAGAAAACTCCACCAATGGCAGGTGAATTTCCCAGTTACTCCCAAAGTCAATCACACAGGCACGTAGCATATCTTCTAACGTCTGTATGGTATGCTCACTCTGGCCATCCGTCTGTGGGTGATATGCAGTACTCATATCCAATCGTGTACCCAAAGATTTCTGCAAAGATTGCCAGAAATGTGACATGAAACGAGCGTCACGGTCAGAGATAATTGAGATCGGTACACTGCGTCTTGAAACGATCTCCTTGAGGTACAGGCGAGTTAATTTCTCCATCATGTCAGTTTCCTTTATTGCAGGGAAATGAGCAGACTTTGTCAATCGATCCACAATAACCCATATCGTGTCACAACCAGTACTAGTCCGGGGTAGTTTAGTAATAAAATCCATGGAGATCTGTTCCCATTTCCACATTGGTATCTCAGGTTGTTGTAACAGTCCGGATGGTTTTTGATATTCTACTTTTACCTTCGAGCAGGTCAAACACTTGCTCACATACGTAGCTACATCCGCTTTCATGTTGGGCCACCAATAGTGAGCCTTTAGGTCATGATACATCTTGTCGGATCCAGGATGTATAGAACTTAGATTTGTGTGCCTCGCTCATAACTAAATCTCTCAGATTTCCATGAACAGGCACCCAAAGTCTATCCATGAAATACCGAATTCCATCCTATTTCACCACTAGCTGCTTATCCATTCCCCTTAACAATTCAGAACCAATATTTTCTACTTTTAAAGCTTCTATATGTGCCTCCTTAACTTGTTCGGGCAATTCGGTACTGATAGTAAGCTGTAAAGCTCGCACCCGTCGGGGTTTAGCTGTTTGCTTTCTGCTTAAAGCATCGGCAACTACGTTCGCCTTTCCCGGATGATACTTAATTGCGCAATCATAATCATTTAGTAGTTCCACCCAACGTCGCTGCCTCATATTCAACTCTTTTTGCTCAAAGATATGTTGAAGACTCTTGTGATCGGTGTAGATAGTGCACTTGGTACCGTACAAGTAATGTCTCCAGATCTTTAAGGCAAAAACTACTACACCCAATTCTAAGTCATGGGTAGTATAGTTCTTCTCATGAACCTTTAGTTGTCTCGAGACGTAGGCTATCACTTATCTCGTTGCATCAAGACACAACCCAATCCTTGAATGGATGCATCGCAATACACCACAAAGTCATCCGTTCCCTCTGGTAATGCTAATATCGGGGCAGTACAGAGTTTTTGTTTTAGTAATTTAAAAGCTGATTCTTGACTCTCGGTCCATTTGTATGTCGTTCCTTTGTGAGTCAAGGCTGTGAGAGGTTGTGCGATCTTAGAAAATCCTTCTATGAATCGGCGGTAATATCCTGCTAATCCTAGAAATTGTCTTATCTCGCTTGGCGTTTTGGGTGTAGTCCAATTCTTTATTGCCTCAATTTTGGCAGGATCAACGTGTATTCCTTTCTCATTAACAATATGACCTAGGAATTGTACTTCTCTTATCCAAAAGTAACACTTTGAGAATTTAGGTACAGCTACTCATTTTTCAACAGTTCCAAGATCATTCGTAAGTGCTCTTCATGCTCCTCCTTGGTCCTAGAGTATATCAGTATGTCATCGATGAACACAATGACAACTAATCAAGATAAGGTTTGCACACGCGGTTCATGAGGTCCATGAACACAGCAGGTGCATTAGTCAACCCAAAAGGCATGACCAAGAACTCATAATGACCATACGAGTACGAAATGCAGTCTTGGGAATGCCTTCTTCTCGAACCCTGAGTTGATGGTAACCAGATCTCAAGTCAATCTTCGAGTAATAGCTTGATCCTTGAAGCTGATCGAACAAGTCGTCGATACGAGGTAAAGGGTATCGGTTCTTGACTGTTACTTTGTTTAACTCTCGATAATCGATGCACATCCGGAATGTGCCATCCTTCTTCTTAACAAAGAGAACAGGAGCTCCCCAAGGTGATGTACTAGGTCGAATAAAGCCTTTATCCAAAAGCTCTTGAAGTTGTGACGAAAAATCCTGTAGTTCGTTTGGTGCTAACCGATAAGGTGCTCTAGCAATCGGAGCTGCGCCGGGAGTCAATTCAATTTGGAATTCCACTTGGCGGTGAGGTGGTAATCCAGGTAGATCCTCTGGGAACACCTCTGGAAAGTCGCGTACTACAGGAATATCCTCCATTCTCTTTTCTCCTACCTTCTTGTCGGTTACAAGTGCTAGGATAGCCACACGGCCCTTTCGTAACAACTTTTGAGCTTTCATATATGATATGATGCCTATCACAGCACCACTCCTATCACCTTTGACAGTAAGAATTTGATCACCAACCGGGATCCGTATGATCTTCTCGTGACATATGACTTCCGCTTGCTTGCTAGAGAGCCAATCCATGCCTATCACAACATCAAAACTCCCCAGCGTAACAGGCATGAGATCTATAGCGAAAGTATGACCAGCAAGTTCTATCTTACAATCTTTAAGGATATGCGTTACATGGATTTGTTTACCGTCGGCTAATTCCATAGTATATTTAGATTCTAAAGCAGAGGGTATATCACTTAAAAGACTACAGAATTTTAAGGACACAAAACTCCTATCGGCTCCAGTATCAAATAGTACCGTAGCAAACAACCATTAACAGGGAATCTACCAGTAACAGTTGTGGGATCATTTAGAGCCTCACCTGAGCCAATGACGAAGGCTCTCCCCTTGGCTCCATCTTTATTGCCGCCATTTCCAGTGCCATTTCCACTATTGTTGTTATTATTACCATTGTTGTTGTTGTTACCATGGTTGTTGGTATTGTTGTTGTTGTTGTTGCCATTTCTATTCCTCCTTAGTTGTGGGCAGTTTCGCTTGTAATGCCCTTCTTTCCCACATTCAAAACAACCCTTGGGAGTTTCTGAGGTTGTTGTGGACTCCTCATTAGTTCACCACGACAATCCTTCGCAGCGTGTCCAATTTTTCCACAATGTTGACACTTGAAGCTATCACACCTTCCCACATGATGGTAATTACACCGAGTACACTTCGGATGTCTCCCACCATAACCACAGGGTCCTTGATTATTTGCAGGCGTTTGGTTGGAATTACGGTTATTGTCAAACCTCCGTTGCTGCTGAACCGACTGTTGCTGCTGCTGAGATTGAGGTTGACCACTGGAAGATGATGATGCTTTGGTGTTGTTGGCATTGTCCCACTTTCTTTTGTTGTCGGGCACGCTTGCCACAGCACCCCGTTTGGGTAGACGTCCTTGCTCCACGGCTTGGTCAGTTAGCTTGTGAGCTAGTTGGATGCTTGCTGAATTGTGGCTGGGTTGGAAGCAGTTACCATACTTTGGATTTCAGGTACCATCCCCCCGTATGTAATGCTCTATCCTTTTATGCACCTCATTCACCATTCCCGGGCATAAAGTTGCTGTTGGACCCAAAGAACCAATGAGCCAAGATCAGAAAACCTCTAAGTCCCACATGATATCACAACTGCTGAAGGCTTCATCAGCAATTCGACAAGTGCTGAAGACTTCACAGCTGAAGATCAAGTACTGAAGACTTCAACAGCTGAAGACTAAAGTGCTGAAGCTCAACAGCTGAAGACACAAGTGCTGAAGCTGAACAGCTGAAGAACACAAGTGCTAAAGCTGAACAGCTGAAGAACACAAGTGCTGAAGCTGAAGACCAAAGTACTGAAGTACAACAGCTGAAGAGTCTACAAGTGCTGAAGATCAACAACTGGTGTACAAGTCTGAAGAGAAATACTGAAGACATCAGCTGATGATATCTACTGAAGTCATCAGCTGATGAAACACTGAAGTTCAAGTCTGAAGACCAAGTACTGAAGTTTCAGTAGTTTGTCACAACAGCTGAAGAGTACTTTTTCAGTAGTTGTGATATCAGTAGTTTTATGTTTTTACTTTCATTAGTTTTGTAAAACGACTGAAGAGCTTGTTCTTCAGTCGTTGTAGTGTCAGTAGTTTTATGATTTTCAGTAGTTGTAGTAACTGATAACACTTGTATTTTTGTAAGAAGATGTCAGCTGTTTTGACATCTTCAGTAGTTGTGTTTCAGTTGGAATAATTCTGTTAGATATCACTATCAAGTGACATCAGCAGACGTCACATCTCTTATATAAGAGGTGTCGACCTAATTGTAAGTGTGACATTTCGTTACCACGAAGGCGAATATTGAATGTAATATATTGCAGAATTCTCTCTATCTATAACCGTTTTTGTTCTTCATTGAATATCTTTTCGTTCTTGTGAATTGGCTAATTCATTGTTAGAATTCCGCTGCTATATTCTCAAATCATCAAACGTAGATCACTGATCCTAACAGTGGTATCAGAGCTGGTTAATCATTGATCGATCTAACATTGATCATTGAAACTGCTAATTGATATCTATGTTTGATTGAATTAGCATATTCGCAAGAACTGGTTATAGATTATTGAATTTCTGTCGCTTTCGTTCATTTATTTTGAGATCTCTCTTGGTTCAATTGGTTGTTGTGTTTTGTTCTAAATCTGTTATAGCTTAATTGAATTTGATTGAATCTGAGATGACTACTTCTTCTAATGATCCTCACAATACCGGTTCCTCAACCAAGCCCCCGATGCTGGTTAGGACCGAGTATAACATATGGCAACGAAGAATTCTTCATCACCTGTCTGTTAACAGTTCAGGTTGTTGACATCTGTGGTACATGGACCACATAAGCCTATGGTGAACAATCCGGAAACCAATCAAATGGTTCCGAAAAAGGAACAATACTCTGATGAGATCGGAAACTGGTTGAGATTGATGCTAAAGCCCATGGAATTCTGGCCATGGCACTGCCTAATGAAATCTATTCAGGGCTTATGCATCATGAAACTGCTCATGATCTCTGGAATGCCCTGAAGGAACAATTCGGTGGCACAGATGAGGTCTTAGCAAACAACAGAGAAATCCTTGCCCAATAATATGACACATTCTCTCATAGAAAGGGTGAGACACTAACTCAACAGTTTGAGCGTTTTTCCTGCTTGATCTCTGAGCTGAAAATGGTAAAACAGGAATACACCAATAGCCAGATGAATAACAGGTTCCTCAGATCACTGCCTGAGAGATGGGACACATACACTATTGTCCTACGCTCCAGTGCAAATCTGGATAGCCTATCTCTCACCCAACTTCATGGGAAACTGCTTACATTCGAAAGAGTAGATCAGAAGAGGAACTGTCCTCATCAGGAAAGCTCACTGATGACTTTATACCAGGGAATACTGCCTTGGTTGGTCATGAGTCAGAATATGTTGCATCTGAAAGCTATTATGATGAGCATATTGATTTCTCTCCAAATAGTTCTGATCATGCATTTGTTGGTATTGAGAGTCATTTTGGCAGTAATAGTGACAATCTATGCTTCATCATGGATGATTTGAAAGGAATAGCTGATGATCTAGAAGAGATGGATATTCTAAGCCAAATGGCACTGATTAATATCAGATCTCAGAAGTTCTATAAAAGAACTGGCAGTAAATTTCCTGGACTCTCTGGCAAAACCAAAGTTGGTTTGACAAGAGTAAGTTGAGGTGTCACAAATGCCAAAGGCTGGGACACTTTGCAAGAGAGTGTAGATCAACTGGATCTAACTCTTCTGCACCTTTGTGACTTGTCCGAGTACTAGTCCACAAAACAGAGGGCAACATTGTGCTAGTTCTGGTCATCATTCACATCCTAGGTCTCCTGCATACTTTGTTCCAAGGGTCAAATGTCATATCCCTATCCCTGCTATATATGCCTCAACCAAATCCTGTTCAAGCTCCGATTGCACAACAACCACAAGCATTGCCTGAACCACAACCTTCCTAATCTCATCAACAACTCAACCTCAACAACACAGCTTCTTCACCCCAGGAGTTGTTGACGGATGATTGAAAGGATAGCTGATGATGATCTAGAAGAGATGGATATTCTGAGCCAAATGGCACTGATTATATCAGATCTCAAGAGTTTTATAAGAGACTGGTAGGAAATTTCCTGGCCTCTCTGGCAAAACCAAAGTTGGTTTGACAAGGTAAGTTGAGGTGTCACAAATGCCAAAGGCTGGGACACTTTGCAAGAGAGTGTAGATCAACTGGATCTAACTCTTCTGCACCCTTTGTGACTTTTCCTAGTACTAGTCCACAAAACAGAGGGCAACATTCTGCTGGTTCTGGTCATCATTCACATCCTAGGTCTCCTGCATACTTGTTCCCCAGGGTCAAATGTCATATCCTTATCCCTGCTATTATATGCCTCAACCAAATCCTGTTCAAGCTACGATTGCACACAACCATAAGCATTGCCTGAACACAACCTTCCAAATCTCATCAACAAACTCAACCTCAACAACACAGCTTCTTCACCCCAGAGTTGTTGACTGGAGCAGTTTACCAAATGACTTGTCTGGTCTGAACAACTGTTCTCAGGTGCTGGTCAACATGGTGGTGAAAGTCCCTTTGGAAATCTAGCTCTTATGGCTTTGGATTCTGCTGATACTTCAGCCACTAATGCCTCTACACCAAAGGTATCACAGGTATCCTCTGAGGCAAAAGCCAAATTGTGTTCTGAAACATGTATAGCAGCATTTGCATCTATTAGAGAAGCAAATGTATTTAATCACAAGAACATTGAGCTAGAACAAATAATTTCCAAAAGCAAAGCTGATTGGAGTCTGTGCTTAGATAAGACTGATGAGATCAAACTTAAATGCCAAATACTGATGATAAGGCTAGGGAAGAATACTTCTAGAGAAGTATAAAGATCTCCAAGAAACCTTGCAGTCACCCAGGTAGAGTGTGATCGATGGATACAATCATGCAAAGGTTTTGAAATGCTTCTTAGTAAGCAATCTGCTTCCAATGTGAAGTTTCGCATTGGTTACAATCACACTGCTCCACCTACAGATTTTACTCCCATAGCAGAGGTAGAATCTGATGGTGAGAGTAATATCAATCCATTTCATCATGTGATCTACTTTCTGATTCAGCATTATCAGAGTAGAAGTCAGCACTAAGCCCTCTCAGAACCTATCAGCTGATGTTGATGTTCCACTGCTGACACTCACATGATCAATGAGTTGATCAACTCAGGAGTTAATTCTAAGAGTCCTGAAAGGACTAGAGAGCAGATTTAACACTAAAGTTCAAACTCCAACTACTGCCAGTACTGAAAAGAAGAAAACTGTCAGTAGAAAGAGTTTGAAGACTACTAAAGAGGAAGTCAAGAAAGCAAACAATGCTTCCAAAGCACTGAAGAGCAAGTCTTCAGTTGCTTCATCTCTTTAGTTGATGATCAACCTAAGATGAAGAAGAAACCTGTGAAGTATGTGGTTTGTTCAATCATCTTACAGATGATTGCTGGTACAAAAGATGATCCAAACTCAAACATAAAGGGAAATTAAAGAGAAAATGGTTAAAATGAAACAGTTTGAGACCACATTTGTATCAGCAACATCAAATCCTGTAACCCTTAAGTCCACAAAGAAATCCAAAAAGGAAGGGGTTAAACAGGTAACAGCTTAAAGAGATTGTCAGGAAGAGATTGCTCAGAGAAGAATGCAACATAGGAACTTATCAAACTCCACTGGTAATGTGTCTGATGAGCTAAAAGCTTTATCACAAAATCAGACACAGCTGGTTATGATGGTTCAACATCTATTTAGAAGAGTTAACCAATTAGATGCTCCTATGTTGAAACCACAGAAAAGGAGGTCCAAGCCAAAGGATTCCTCTTCTTCACCATCTTCTTCCTCTCAGGCTGTTGTTTCCAATAAACCTGTTAGTTTACCAGCTGTTGATGAGACCAGGCCCAAAACCAAAAGGGTTAGGTCTCCAAAACTAACTGATTGTTTATTATTACAGGTTCTTCAACATGCCAAAGTAGCATCTGGTATGTAGACAGTGGGGGATCTATGCACATGACTGGAAACAGCCTCTTCTTCATGATACTCTCAAGGAAAGAAGGGGTTTGTTTCTTTTGGCAATGATGCTAGGGTTACATCATTGGAAATGGCTTTGTCTCTAATGGAGAAATAAAGTTTGATGATGTTAATCATGTGGAAAATCTCAAGTATAATCTCTTGAGTGTCAGTCAAATGTGTGATAAAGGCCATGTTGCTCTTTCACCAGTCAGAACTGTAGGATCTGTCATCCAAAGTTCTGCATTTGATTGATAAGTGTTGGATGATCACACTCTCCTGAGAGCCAACAGGACAGGAAGAGTGTATGCCTTAGATCTTTCCAAGAAAATAGATCTCAGAGGCAATCCTTGCCTATTTTCCAAAGGCTCTTCTCAAGAATCTAAACTGTGGCACAGAAGGCTGGGTCATGTTAATTTCACAAACATGAATCAGCTAATCCACAATATTTAGT